>VZSZ01006026.1:274437-369452 GCA_013398815.1 Ibidorhyncha struthersii | reverse complement strand
ATACACATTCTTCACTGTTAACATTCCGGCTCCCACAATCATGGGTAGTGTGTCTGCAGTTTTTGACTGTAAAGACTGAGGCAAAAAAGTTATTGAGTACCTCAGCTTAGTCTCTATCCTGAGTGACCAGATTTTCTGTTTCCTTCCGGAGAGGGCCCACATCTTCCCTGGTCTTTCTTTTCTCGCTGACATACTCATAGAAGGATTTTTTGTTTGTTTTGAAGTCCTGGGCCAGATTTAATTCAATGTGGGCTTTAACTTGCCTAACCTGATCCCTATCTGCTCGAACAATATCTCTGTATTCCTCCCAGGCTACCCGCCGCTGTTTCCACCCCCGTAGGCTTCCTTTTTACTTTTGGGCATGTCCAAGAGCTCTGTGTTCATCCATGCAGGCCTCTTGGCTTTTCTGCCTGCCGCCTTCTTTGTTGGGATGAATCGCGCCTGAGCTTGGAGGGGTGATCCTTGAATATTAACCAGCTTTCTTGGGCCCTTCATCCATCCAGCGCCTCATCCCATGGCATCATACCAAGTAGATTCTTCAAGAGGCCAAAGTCAGCTCTCCTAAAGTCCAGGGTGGTCAGCTTGCTGTGCGTGCTCCTCGCTGCCTTGAGGATCTCAAACTCCACCATTTCATGGTCACTGCAGCCCAGGCTACCCTTTACCTTCACGCTGCCTACCAGACCCTCCTTGTTTGTAAGGATAAGGTCCAGCATAGCTCCTCTCCTCATTGGCTCCTCTACCACTTGGATAAGTAAGTTGTCATCAATACAATCCAAGAACTTCTTGGATTGCCTATGCCCTGCTGTGTTATCCTTTCAACAGATGTTGGGGTGGTTGAAGTCCCCCATGAGGACCAGGGCCTGCGAACACAATGCCGCTTCTATCTCTCTATGGAGGGCCTCATCCGCTCGGTCTTCCTGGTCAGGTGGTCTGTAGCAGACTCCCACTGTAATGTCCCCTGCTCCTGATTTCCCTTTAATCCTGACCCATAAGCCCTCGGTCAGTGCTTCATCCATCCCCAGGCCGAGCTCTGTGCACACCACCTCCTCATTTCTCCTGTATGTCTTTCCTGAAGAGCCTGTAACCTTCCATGCTGACACTCCAGTCGTAGGTCCCATCCTACCACATTTCCATGATGCCAATGAGATTGTAGCCTTGGAGGCGTGCACACGTCTCTAGCTCCTACTGTTTGTTCCCCATGCTACGTGTATTTGCATAGAGGCATTTCAGCTGTGTCCTTGTTGAGGCTAACTTGGCTGGAGCGGTTGCAATTCCTTTGTGCTGCTCTCCAGGCAGCATTCCTCCTTTGCAGTGTATTAATGATGCTTCCCCATTGGCTCCTGTTACTCCTGGAGCTCCTGACTCATCTACATAAGACTTTGAGTGTGCTGCAGTGTAGCCAGCACATCTTGGAGCAAATGGCTGTAGGCCCTCGCTAGCATCGTGTTCCTCTACTCTTGGTACATTGTCCCTTGGCTTGTCATAGGCAAGCCTGATAATACCCCCTTCCCCCGTAGAGTCTAGTTTAAAGCCCTGTCAATAAGCCCCACTAACTCTTGGGCAAAGACCCGTCTCCCCCTTTGAGTGAGACAAATCCCATCTAAGCCAGCAGGCCTGATGCTGTATAGGCCATTCCAATTGTCAAAAAACCCAAAATTGTGGTGGTGACACCAGCCACAGGGTCATGTGTTAACAGACTGAGCTCATCTGTTTCTTTCAGTGTCATTGCCCCCAACCAGAAGTAGGGAAGAAAAAAACTCTGTGCTCCGGATTCCCTTACTAGCAGTCCCAAGGCCCTGATATCTCTTTTAATCACCATTGCGCCCCCCACATGGAACAGAAGCAGTGGGTAGTAATCTGAGAACTGCACCAGGCTAGGGAGTTTCTTCATGATGTCCCTCACCTGGGCCCCAGGGAGCAGCAGACTTCTCTGAGTGGGATCTGCCCTATATATTGGACCCTCTGTCCCCCTCAGAACTGAGTTGCCCACAACTGTAACCCACCTCTTCTTCCTTGTAGAGGTGGTCATAATACGGGGGATAGGCCTTTCCAGTCCCAGCAACTCCTTTGGTGCATTTGGACCATCAGCCTCATTGTCCTCATTGTCCCATTGTCTGCCATGCCCAGAGCCTCATACCTGTTGTAAAGAGGCACTTGGGGAGGGGAGGCAGGCAAGGAGAGGGATCACTTGCCACTCCTAGCACAGACTTGCCTCCGTTCACCATTTTCTGATAGTACACTGCCTTCAGTGCCTTCCGCCCTGCAGGGCGAGGAGATGAGATCCCTTTGATTTTGCTTTTTTTCTGGTGACTGGCCTGGTCTCTCTTTCAGGGACCTCAAAGCATGGGTCCACCAGTTGATTTCTATCTCACACTCCCTGATACTCCTTAGTCTTTCAGCTTCATCTCTGAGCTCTCCCACCAGGCTGAGCAGATCATCTACCTGCTCACATGTCACACACCTGCCTTCACCACTACCTCTCGCTAGCCGTGCAAGGCTGTGGCACTCCCTGTAGCCCAAGACCTGAATGCCTGCATGCTTCTGAGGGAGCACCATCTGTGTTGCTATGTCTACTCTGACAAGTGCAGAGGATGTAGCTTTCTGCTGGGTAGAGACTATGGCTGAGCTTCTCTCACCAGGTGAGCACACCTCTTGAACTGGCAGCACCTTCAGCGCCCTTCCTGTGTGCCCTTCTGCGCAAACTGCTGCACCACGCCCTGGCTGACGCGTTGTGCTCTGCACACTCTGTTCGTAGCACAGGTCATATCACACAAAAATATCTGGAATCCAGGGTAAGTAAGGCAACTTGTCCTTACTCAACTCTGGCAACTGGTGGAGACAAGTGTGTATCTACTGTGAGGCTATCACATGCATGAGTGTGCTAAGGGCTGGCTCAAGAAATCTCTGATCTAGAGAAGAGCAGGATTTAATGCAATAGCATGCATTTATTTTGGCTGGAACAATGGTGCTGTTGGGAATCTGGTTGGACTTAGAGTTCTGATGACAAGTCTGTAGAGCAGCTTATGGGCTCTCTGAGAGGAGGAACCAGTCTTTCTGGCCCTCGAAATCCAAACTCCTATGAAGAGAAATGCCTGCCTCTCCCATTTCTCTTCTGCCAGGGTGTCTCTTTTCCTGCGTTCATGCTGATTCAGTTCCATATATATATACACTTGCTCCTGGTTTTCCTCCATTACCACTAAAATTGTGATGACTGGGTGCATTAGAAAGGTAATTTCTGTGACTGACAGCGGGAGAGGCAGTACAGCAAGTAAGAGGGATGCTGGAGCTGACTGCTGGGAAGGGAGCAGAGTAGCATGTATGGAGTGGATTCGGATAACAAAAAAAGGTCAGCACAGCCAATGCTGTGCTGAAAACTTGCTTTAGAGATGGACTTGATTTTCAGATACTAAGTGTTAAGCTGGTCCTTTCACCATTTAACCTCACCTTCTATGTGATGGAAAATTACTGCCCTCATGTTCTCTTCTTTGTCCTGTTGTAATACTAAATACTCTGAGAGATGCTTATCCATGCTGTTAATGTGTAGTAATGGGATTGCTATTTTAAAAATCAATACGAATATCACACTAAAAAAGAAGGGCTTATGGATTAGTCTGTCAAGAGCTGTTTTAATAGATCTGTCTGACATTGAGACACTTTCCCCAAAAGTACTCTTTCAGTTTCAAATTACTTTTTAAATGTTGCTGGTTGCAGATTCCAGGCTAGCTAATACAAGTTGTTAGAGTGAAAACCTTTCTCTGCAGCTTCAGAGAAGCTGGAAATCATAAACATTTTAATTATTTTTTCAATTGATCAAGAACATATTCGCTTACAAATTAGGGAGTGGCAGCTCCAAACACATGCTTTATTTTTGTGGTTTCAGCCATCTGGTAGACTGGAGAAGCTGGAGAGTTGAAGATGATGTGAAAGTTTAGAACGAGTCTTTCTACTACTGCCACTTACAGTGTGAAAAGCTGAATGATGCTGACTCGATTGAGACACTTTTTGAGATGTAAAAAATTGCTAGCAGATGGTATATGCATTTATAATCTAGGTATTTGAAGTCACTTAATGTTCTTTTTATATTGTAACAGTATCTCTTACCCTTCTCATTTCCTTCCACAGCTCTGTGCGGAGTGTCTCAATGATCCTTGTCTGTTAATGCACTCATAGCCTTTTTTTTTTCTATGATTCCTAAAGGCCTATTAATTACCAATAATTGCAGTTGTTCATCAAATTCAGGGCCATGTTTTTGGGGTGTGTATGTTCTGCTGAGAGTCTGGGACCAGAAAATGTTACCAGTGCCAATAGCTTGAAGACTTGCAAATCTTTGAAAAATTACTGCTATTATAGCTCACTCCAAGACTTAGCACTGCTCAAAGAAGTACAAGAGTTCGTACCTGCAAGAGTATGATTCAGTTTGACTTGACTCCGTCTTGACATCCACTGCAGTTTCCACTTTGCAAACAGGGAGGAACAAGGAGCTAGCACAGTTACTCCCTTCCCCTTACAGCCCATAGCATCAGTGGCAAGCAAGTAGATAATTGGAGAGAAGGAGGAAGAAAAGGTAATAGATATTCACTGCTGCAGCTGGGTGGTTTCACTCCTTTGGAGATTCTTCATTATGGGACCAGACAGAACGTTTTCCTTGTTTATTATCACCTTTGTTCTGTAGCGGGTAGAAAGAAGTTTCACTAGGGAGTGCTAGGTCTGATGGTGCCTTGGTGGATCAGGGCACTCCAGTGAAGGTTGGGTGGTTGCTGCACGTTGATACAGCTGGCAGATTTTGTGATACTCTCAGTTACCTTTGGAGGTTGAATACATGGAGCCATCCTGCTGTTTTATGTGCTCAGATTATTTTTATCTATGCAACGTAGGATGATTTGTCCTTAATTCAACATTTTGTGGAGTGTTGCTATAAAGCTCTGTTTGCTATAGGATCTGTGTGGAATGGCGAACTGATCTAGGCTTTTGCAAGTAATCTATAATGCCCAATTATATGTCTTGTCTTTAAAAAGTCTTCACATCATGCAGCTCTCATAATGATCCAGACAAAGACTCCACAACCACTTTGAGGTCCTCAGACTTTAATCAATCTAGAACTGGACTTTCAAGCCTTGTGTAGTGGTGGTGAGTGTTTGGTGGTAGTTGCAGAGAAACAGCCAAATAATAGATTTGGTCTGATGTGTCATTGAGTCCTTAGAAAATTTTGCAATTTGTAAAAAGGGTCCATTTTAATACCCTTACTCTTATTCAGAAATAGTTGTCTAACATTAGTCCAGAACACGTATTATGTAATTTCACAGTTCTTGGTATTTGTGATTAGGAATCACAGTGATTTCTGCAGAATTTGGTAAACACCTATTTAAAATATCTCTCTGGCTTAAAGAGCCCAGAGAACTTCAACCTTGTCCTATCTACATCTTCAAGTATTTTTTTAGTTCACAGACTTATTGTAGGGTTTAATGGCCTGGAAGGTAACTAAATCAAATGGCTTATTTACCTACAGGCCAAGTCTGCCCTTGGGCAGACCAAGGACAGGCCTAAAGGTCTTAATGCTTGGTATTGCAAGCAGGGAGGTTAATCCCAGCAAACTTATTTCCCTCGTGTTTTGTTTTTAGTCATTGCCCGTTCCTCTCCACCAGTTTTCTGACTCTCCTCACTCACACTTCCCCCCCCCCGCCCCGTAGCTGGTTTTTGGGACACGCATCATTCCTGCTTCATGCTGATCTTGCTGGAAGTAGCGTCTGTGGTTTCCGGCCAGCCTATCAATTAGTGATACTGGGGAGGTTAGTTTCTAGTCATTGACTCCACAGTGGTTTTGTCAGGTCTGTGCATTTTGTTTCAGGTTTCCCCCTTTTTCCCTTGGTTTCCCACTTAACAGGGTCCCCAGTCAGATAACCCCCCTGGAGTAAACGTTCTCACACTTTCACATGCCCTCATCAATTGGTGTGACTGACTAGATTCGCTCGTTTTTTAATGATCTTTTTTAACCTTTGCTTATCAACTCTGTCTATCACTCCCTCACAGTGCTGCTGGTAATTCTCTCCCTCCCTGGTCATTCCTAGTTTAAAGCCCTCTTTACCAATTCCCCCATCCCACTGGCAAAAATACTGTTGCCCCACTTAGTGGTGGATCCCATGTCTCCCACGCAGAAGCTGATCTGCAGATAGCGTCCCACGGTCATAGAAACCAAAACCAACACCAGCCAACACAATCTCTGCAAACAATTGTTCACCTGGATATCAGTGTCCCCCTCCTCACCAGCAGGACTGAGAACAGCACCTGCATTCCCATGTCCCTGACTGCTGCCCCCAGAATGCTGTAGTCATTCAGATGGCCCAGATCCTTGGCTTGAAAGCACATTTGGCTCCTCTTCAACTTTGAGGGTGGTGAACCTTTTCTACTAAATTCTGTTCTAGTTGTAGAAGTAACTGCAATGATAAGAAACATCAGGAGAGCATCAAAGGGAACTGCATTGCCCCTGAGAACACAGCTAACAAGCGACTGTGGGGTTTTTTAAACTGTGGGGATACTTGCCTTTTTTTCAGAGCTGTTGATCACCCAAAGGTGATTCCTTCTTCAGTATTGTGGCTGTATTGTGGAACTTCTTTCTTCAGGGAATGCTTCAAGCTGGGACCAAGGTTGATGGGAGCACAGAAGCCAGAAAACTGTTCCTAGCTTCACTGCAGGTTACCGATAGACCAGGATAGATATAGCACTGAATAAATACAGCATCAGACTATAGCACACTTAAATTTACTTCCAGTCCTGGGACTCTATGTAATCTTTAAGCTTGTGCATATAGTGCATTGGAGAAAGAATGAGTGAATGCTTTCTACTCCTGACTTGCTAAAGATGTGCTGGAAGAAAGGCAAGTGTGACAAGACTTGGAGAAATTACAAACCCTAACAGAAACGTGGACTCTGTATGCAATACCAGTGTGTTCTAGAGAGTCATTTATTGTCAGAATCAATAGCATCTGGTCAGACTGGGGAGAGTAAGAGGGATGTTTCTGGTCCCCTTTTTTCTGCTGGTTGTGGCTGCAGCTAGAGACTCCAGTTTTGGTGAAAGTGATGCATCGTATTCATCTCCATGCCTGCATGTGAAATCCAGGGGATGTCTCAGAAGCAGCAATGTCTACAGAAGCAGCTCTTCAGAAGTGTAACTATAGACAGGTTGTGCACTTCACCTTTGTGCCTGACATTAGACTTATGCTGCTCTTGCCCTTAAAGCCTGTCACGCACCTCCCCAGACACCAAGCTTCTTATGGTCTTTGGAAAACAATTAAATGTATGAGTGAGCGGATCAAATTCATGGCTTACTCTAAATCGCTTATCTTTCATTATAATGCTGCATGATGGACACAAAATAAAATTTATAAATTACCTCTATAAAGAACAGACTGCTAAGCATTTTTTAGCACATAGGCTTGATAGTGGCAGCTGATTAATAATTAAAATAATGGTCAATGAAAGAAATATACCTTTGCTAATCTATAATTACTTGGAAGATTCTTCATACATTTTCCATGAGAGTCTTTTCCTTGTAAGACTCAAAAAGTATATTTAGTGTTTGTTTGCTTTCAACTATGGTTTTCAGCGGATATTGACTGAAACAGCATCTTAATCAGTCTGACCTCAGCCTCCAGGGGATTTTTTTCCATTGACTGTATCTCTTCCTCCTCACCTCTCCCTGTGTGCTGAAATTCTTGTCAGAGCTGGTAGCTCTGTCTATTAATGTTGTCTTTAGTGCTTCTTATTTTAAAACTCTTTAGCTCAAAACTTTTCTGAACATTCCCGTCTTGGTGGGCAGTTCTTGCTGACTTTGACCTGAGCTAAATTTCTTGGAAGCAGTTTCCTCCCATCCTCCTACTTTTCTCAGACTGACTTTCCAGCAGCAGCTGTGCTGAGAACAAAGACTAAGAAATGCAAAACATTTTAGAGGGCTCAAGGAGTCAGGTGTGAAGACCACTCAAACTGGATAATTCAGTCAGGTTTTCCCACCTCAAGCCTGCAGTGTGGCTATTATTTTTTTTCTGTGGACTTGTCAAGGGTTCTTGTATTCTGTTTGTCTTATCTGCATTCCCTGCAACATACTTTTTCGTCACTTCCTATTTCAGCACATTTGATTGAATCCAGCTTTTCTATTGCAAATTATAAAGGTGTCCTTGACCTCTCATCACTATGTTGTTTTTAGAAAACAAGGTGTTCAGAGTGATCTGGGGTGAATGACAGCTGCTTTGAGATGCTTGTAGCTCTGAAGACCAAGTCCTTAAGCAAAAGGCCACCATAGATACAAGGTATGGATCTTGCTAAAGCAGGAGCAGGGGGATCTTAATGGTATCTGCAACTGCCTAACATGGGAAGGTGCAGAGAAAAAGGGTCCAGACTTCTCAGAGATGTGCAGGAATAGGGCAATGGACACAAGCCGGAACAAAGGAAATTGCAAATAGGCAGTAGAAAAAAAATCAGCCTGAGAGTGGTCAAACACTAGAAAAAGGGTCTTGAGAGGTTGTAGCATTTATGTTCTTTGAGATATTGAGCTATGTGCAGTTCAGTTCTGATTTACCTGGACCTCTAGAGGTACCTTCCCACTTACACAACTCTGAATGTGCGCTCGCAGCCCAGAAGGCCAACTGTATCCTGGGCTGCATCAAAAGAAGCATGGCTAGCAGGTCAAGACAGGCGATTCTGCTCCTCTACTCCTCTCTGGTTAAAACCCACCTGGAGTACTGCACCCAGCTCTGGGGCCCCCAACATAAGAAGGACATGGATCTGTTGGAACAAGTCCAGAGGAGGGCCACAAAGACGATCAGAGGGCTGGAGCACCTCTCCTATGAGGACAGGCTGAGACAGTTGAGGTTGTTCAGCCTGGAGAAGAGAAGGCTCCGGGGAGACCTTATTGCGGCCTTTAAGTACTTAAAGGGAGCTAATAAGAAAGATGGGGACAAACATTTTAGGGTGGCCTGTTGGGATAGGTCAAGGGATAATGGTTTTAAACTAAAAGAGGGCAGATTTAGACTAGATAGAAAGAAGACATTTTTTACAACGAGGGTGGTCAAACACTGGACCAGGTTGCCCAGAGAGGTGGCAGATGCCTCATCCCTGGAAATACTCAAGGTCAAGTTGGACAGGGCTCAGAGCAACCTGATCTAGTTGAAGATGTCCCTGCTCATTGCAGGGGGGTTGGACTAGATGACCTTTAAAAGTCCCTTCCAACCCAAACCATTCTATGATTTCCATGGATAAAAGGCATTTAACCTAAGATATTGTATTTACATATTTGATTAGGTGTACCTTTTATAAGGGGAATAATCAAATGCCTACTGCTGACGCACACTATTATCCGCATAGGGGTGTGAAATTTGAATAGTTGTACATTTGCATGTGACACCCAGTTTCCAGAGAATGGAGGCTAAAATAGTCACAAGCATATGTTCCTTTCGACTGAATATGATTAGATGAATTTGACGGCATATTTTAGTAATACGTCTCTGTAAAAACAGATGTACTTCTTCACTGGAGCAGTTTCTTTTGATTAAATTAAAATTTGTGAAAGCTTTTTCATCATTATTACCATTTGTCTTTGTGCCATATAGCTTTGATTTATGTATACAATCTCTGTGCATGCAAAACAGGCATATGAATACTATGCAAAAAAAACTCAAAATAAAAAACTGTATGGTTTAGGATGTCTGTTATGAGCTTTACAACAGTGAGTGATACCAGTTATTACTAAAGATAATTTTCTGAATCTTGGAACAACATTTCAATAAGCCTTAAAAAAATTAATGAACTTGATTTGTTTAAAAATATTCTGGCTATATTCAAATATACTTTATTATTGAAGTATGTGTGCTTCCTTTTAAAGAAGGTGGTTTTGAGTAAGTTTAGTTTTGATGCAAATGTGAAGAGAATTTATTACTACTATCAGTTTTTTATTTTTAGTTTTGAAAGCTTTTGTTGCTGAGTTCTTATCTTTAAGAACTTCTGTGTAAGTGCAGTAGGCTTCCCTGTGATAGTCATCAACTGGATTATTCTGGATTAATGCACCTTTTAATTTTGATTCTAGTTAAATTCAAAGAAATTCATGTAGCTGTAGCAAAGCTAAGCTTGTGAGCCTACTGGTGAGAGTGAGTCTTCAACTGACTAGTTTGTTTGAGGTTAGGGGCTTGCCTGTTTTTGTTGTTCTTTTTTTTGTTTGTGGGTTGTTTTTTTTTGTTTAGCTGATCTAAAGTGTATTAAGCTTTTTGCCTCGCCTCTCCTCTCCTCTCCTCTCCTCTCCNNNNTCCTCTCCTCTCCTCTCCTCTCCTCTCCTCTCCTCTCCTCACACTTTCTCAGAACTTTTCCATCAAATTAAGTGCATAAAAGCCTGAGGTGCACAATTGCTAGTCACTCTAAACATTCATAAGCTGAAAATTACATAATTATTTTTGGTGGATTTTTTTTATTTTTAAAGCTTTTACAGAAAGACTCTGACAGTGTTCTGTTCACATCTATTAATATTTCACACCAAAATGCACTTTTAAAGCTTTCTGGCCTAACATGCATATCAGAATGATTTCACCCATTGTTCTCCAAATGCAATGCACTCTCACTCTTAAAATAAATACAAGTGTCTGCATTAAGGAATCTAAATTGTTAAAAAGGATTTTAAATGCTTGTGAAACAGCAGGATAGGTAATAAGAGAAGGTAGGGCCACAGCTTTCTGCTGTCTTAACCCTGCTGTCAAGGTCCCATAACATTAGGTCTCTGTGTCTTTGCAAAGTCACACTTACATTTGTCTAGGAGACTGTCCCCTTTAAGTGAGACTAGCTGGATACTCAGATTAAAAAGAGGTGCTTCTAATAGATTTGGACTCTGTCAATAATCCCTTTTTGAACAGTTCAAATACCAATAATTGCCAAAATATTGCCATTTTGCACTAGGTTATATTCTCTTTAGTGTGCCATTTAGTGTGTCATTGTTGACTTCATAGAATATTCAGTAACATACTTTGAAAAGACAAATGGCTAAAAACCCCAAAATTGCTTTCAGTAATTAATATTGAATCCTTATGACTTGAGCAGTCAGCCGGAAATATGCCATTCTACAAGGTTTTCCATTCAAAATGAGTAAGAATCACTGGAGCAGGGTATCTTTTATGTAACTTCGTTTATCGCCAGCAGTGCAGCTGCCTTCCTGAATATGGGAAGAAATGAGTAACCAGAAAGTGTTGCTTGTTCACAGAACCACGTCTCCAGAGCAGTTTTCCCCACAGAGAAGTGCTCTTTAGGCTTAAAGGACCCAAACCCCAAGAAGCTCTGCTATCTGTGTTTTTGTTGCCAAAGTTGTACTGTAATGGGACTTACCACACCTATGCTTCAGTTAGGACTCTGGTATACTTTGAATAGTTTCAGTGGCCTTTCTTGGAATGAAGAATACCTTCTGCAGATGCTCATTTTACTGAGCTATGATATAACCCAGAAGTTAAGCCAAAAAATTCCCTGTATTATCTGAAAGGAAAGAGACATTGTAGTGGCTGGTAGGTGCATCCCAGTGGTCCACACACAGAGAAACAGGAGTCAGATCTCCCTTTCTTTGCTAAAAAAAGGAGCAGGGGAAGTCTGTCCTTGTCCTTTTGATTGATTTGTAGAGTTTCCTCTGATTTATCTCAATGCTTTTCTGGGGTGCCTGTTGCTAGAGTATTGACCTGCCAGCAGCTTCAGATGTTTTCTTTAGCCAGAGTTGGGAAAGGGTTAAAGACACAAACATCGAACTTCTCACCTTTTCTGAGAACATCTAAGCATCTAAGAAGCCAGGTGAGGTAGAGAGAGAAAGGGCATGGAGCTGAAATGGCAGCTAATCATCTTCATTTCTTCCCAGGTTTGTTGTGCTCATGCTATTACGGTCAAGGTGCTTTTGAGGATGAGAAGTGCTAAAGTACTATCTTGTAGTTCACATTTATTAATTTTCATTGCTTTCTCCCCATCTTCTTCTAACGCTGTTGAGAAATGCAGTATCTGAGTTGGAAACATGATGAAACAGTTTTGTATTCCCCAGTGGTTATGAATCCAAAATCACAACATAAAAAGGGTAAGAAGCCACACAAGCTATTATCCCTGCTCAAGGTGAGTTTCTGCAGTTTGGACAAAAAGGGGAAAAGTGGGTTGTTATAGCAAGCAATAAAAGGTGGTGGTGGTGGGGGGGGTACAGAAGGCAAGTCATATACAGTAAATGAGCTTCTGTGTGCAACTGCATCAGCATCTGTCTCCTGCTCAGAAACAGGAACAGTGTTAACAGCTTGTAGCCAAAGCAAAATAAATCCAGAGGGATTTCTGTGACAGCAATGTTCTTTGTGAATCTTCATGTAACACGCTGTTTTAGCTTCTGTAATTATTAAGAACCCTGGCTGTTCCACGACAGTATTTGGCATTTTGTTCTCTCTGGTGATCCATGGGGAGAATTTAGACTAGCAAAGGGTGGTGATTAGCACTCAACAGAATAAGTATTTCCCATTTTGCCCATTTGATCCATCATGTTTTGATAGTGCTGCAAAACCCATCTGTATATTTGCTTGGGCTCTTCTCTGAGTTTCAGGTGGGAACAGACGACCCAAGAATACTTTCACTGATTGAATTCTGTGGTGGCTATGCTGTGAAACCCCATATGCAAACACCCAGTAAGACATTGTTTTTAAACAGCATGCTAATAATGTGTGGCTTAAACCTTAGCCAAAACAACCTTGTTTCTAAAAAAGGATTTCATGGCCAATAGTGATGATTTTAATGCTACCAGCCCATGACAGTATAATTGGCATTAAACTACCACTCCATCATGTGGTGAAGTGAGATTAACTTAGTTAAAAAACAAAAAAAACCCAAACAAACTTTACAAGAGAATTAATACCCTGGTTAACTTCACAGGTGCACTATCAATTCTGCCTTCACCTATAAAAAGTCCCTCTTAAGCTGTCATAGGTCCTGGATAGAAAGTGATTTACTGCCAACCACTGAAATGAACCCCATAGTACCTGGCTTTCTCCACAGTGGAGGCTGCGGGGTTCAGAAAATTCCTGTAGCTCTTCAGGCACTATTTTCCTTAAACCTGCTCTCTTGCATTAGACTTTATTTTTTTAAAGGATCATAAAGTTCGTTCATGTACAGAAGCATCTTTCTTCCTTATGGTCTCTTCTCTGCTCTTAGTACAATGGAAAATGTTTTCATATCTGTGTGAATTTCCATTTCTTAGTAATACAAATGCTTGCTGTATTTTGATTCCTGCATAGATAATGACATTGGTGATCTGAATGGTGATCCTGAGGATGAGGGCTCCTAATTCATTGATCACAGAAACAGCTCTTTGGCCAGAATCTGAAAGAGAATCCACAGTAACACCTACAGTTCACAAATACTCACCTTGATTTAATCCAAAACTGGTGTTATACACTTTCTGTGAATTAGGAAAGACAGCAAATTCTGTGTTTGTAAAATTTTCATTGAAATCTGTCTGGCGGAGACAAAGACCTCATTTTGCTAGAATACAGTAACTATTTGTGTATTTGCTATCATTTAGTATAATTAATGTAGGTTCAGACTACTTGCATATGTATTCTCAGACCAAGAATACAGGATCATCTTTGCCCAGGTAGACTAAAATCTGCCTGACACATTCAGAGAGCATCATTGACTTATGCTTGGGGTGCCCAGTTTCTTACTTGAGGTATGGAGGGGGTATTTGCTATGCTTGAGAACCATAAAGGGGCCTCAAAAATCTGCTCTCCAGGTTTGCCGTGTGTAATAGGACCAGGCAGAAGGGTTTGGTCCCCAACACTGCAGCTCCTTTTTGAAAGCATGATTGAGCTCCCCATTTAAGTACTGGTTAGTTTCTCTTTTTCAGAGTTGTCAGCCCAACTGTTTTCATAGGACAGTGACAAAGGGACTTACTGCAGGTATAAACCACAGAAGACTCTAAAGATTCATGTTCACTACTTCAGTAATGTTGATGCACAACCATATTGCTGCTGTCTGCCCTTGAAAACTGTTCTTGTGAAATATGATGACAGAAGATGTAAAGAAGCAATTTAGCTCCCTCTCAGGATTAGCTGCAAGTCTTTGATATGTTTCTCTATCTTTCTTAGGAGATCACTTGGATGAGTTATGTCTTTGGGCTGAACACACATGTGGTAGAGGCGGGCAGGATGGTTGTTCCTCCTGACTTAAATAAAAGGTCCCTGGCATATGCTGTTCTAGGAAAAGATTCTCTCATGGATGGTGAACCTGCATCCTGTATTGTTGGGTCTGGATTGAGTGAGGAAATGAAATAAATTTTTTTGCATCAGTTTGGCAGTGTACGGCAAATTAAATGCAAACTGCAATAGCCTCCAATGGTTTAAACTCTTAACCACTTTTTACTGTCAGCTTAAGGTAGGTTTCACGTGATAATAGCTCGGACATGATGGGAAGTGGAGAGACATGTATGAAATTACAGGTGTTATGGCTTTAGTTAAGACTTAGTTTTGTGTGGTTGTAATTTTCTGATCCTAGTAACATTTAATGTCTAAGTTTCTTCAGCCCACTTGGTATTTATTTCATAGTTGAACCAACTGGATAACCAAGCCAAGAAGGCAAGAAAATGAAGCAATGAAATGCATGGTAGCTGCCTGTTCATAAGTTGTTAATTGCTAGTGTGCAGTGTGTATTTTAGGGCAGACACACAGTTGTTGGATGCTGCAATGTAAAGTTAAGCCCTAAAGTGAAAACTCTTGCCAGTGTAGATGAGTATATGCCAAGGTAGCATAAGATTTAAGGTAAATAAAACTGTCTCTATCACAGAAGAAAAGATTGCTCTGAGGCCAGACTGCTGGCTGGAAAAATCCAGCTCTGTTCCTTCTGCCAGTGCCTCTTGGCAGAATGACTTGGCCAAGTCAGTTAGCCTCTTCATGCTGCAGGTCCTTGCAGAGTAGCAGTACCTGCATCACAGTGACTGGAGAAAAAAGTGCATCTGAGACTTCCCACTCCTCCTAAGTACTTTTGCTGAGCTTTTTTGGTGGTTATCCACTTATACGTCCTAGACCACTGACTGCAGGGAACAGATTCCTCTGCGCATCATTCCCTTTATTTGGCTTCCAAGGAGAGAAGACCCTGGAGCTGGGTGAGCATAGGGAGGCCAATGCATGACAACAGGTTCTTTGGTCTGGATGCTCGTGGATCACACTTCAGAATGCACTTCCACAGTTTGGAGACACTCATGATTACCAGGAAATAGCACTATGAGCTTTTGACCAGCAACAGAAACGCAAAACACTTCAGCTTGTTTTTAATGGTTGTGTTTCCAAAGGCAGATCTTTAATTACAACACATACTTGTTTTGTCTTGGCCTTTTGAACAGTATGGCAATTTGTTCCTCAGGGGTCAGTACTGGGTCCAGTCCTGTTAAATATATTCATCAATGACCTGGATGAAGGGATAGAGTGTACCATCAGCAAGTTTGCTGATGATGCAAAACTGGGAGGGGTGGCTGACACGCTGGAAGGCTGTGCCACCATACAGTGTGACCTGGACAGGCTGGAGAGTTGGGCGGAGAGGAACTTAATGAAATTCAACAAGGGCAAGTGTAGGGTACTGCATCTGTGGAGGAATAACCTCATGCATCAGTACAGGTTAGGGGCTGACCTGCTGGAGAGCAGCTCTGTGGAAAGGGACCTGGGAGTCCTGGTGGACAACAGGATGACCATGAGCCAGCAACATGCCCTGGTGGCCAAGAAGGCCAATGGCATCCTGGGGTGCATCAAGAAGAACGTGGCCAGCAGGTCGAGGGAGGTCATCCTCCCCCTCTACTCTGCCCTGGTGAGGCTGCATCTGGAGTATTGTGTCCAGTCCTGGGCTCCCCAGTTCAAGAAGGACAGGGATCTGCTGGAGAGGGTCCGGCAAAGGGCTACTAAGATGATTAGGGGACTGGAACATCTTTCTTATGAGGAGAAGCTTAGGCACTTGGGCCTTTTTAGTCTAGAGAAAAGAAGACTGAGGGGGGATCTTATCAATGCTTATAAATACTTAAGGGGAGAGTACCAGGGGGATGGGAACAGTCTTTTTTCAGTGATGCCCAATGACAGAACAAGAGGCAATGGGCACAAACTTGAACATAGGAAGTTCCATCTAAACATGAGGAAGAACTTCTTTCCTTTGAGGGTGGCGGAGCCCTGGAACAGGCTGCCCAGAGAGGTGGTGGAGTCTCCCACTCTGGAGACATTCAAAACCCGCCTGGACGCTGTCCTGTGCAGCCTGCTATAGGTGACCCTGCTCTGGCAGGGGTGTTGGACTAGATGATCTCCGGAGGTCCTTTCCAACCCTGACTGTTCTGTGATTCTGTGATGGCCTTTGTTCTTTCCCTCTGCTGCTCTGGAGTTGCTTATGGATCCAGAGCTGGAGGCATTTTCTCCTTGCATGCTCATCCGCTGCAGTGCAAAGTAAAATACGATTGTGGGGGAGTGCTTGAGCTGGTGGGGTGGTGCCATCTGTCTAAAGTGGATGATTAGAAGGATGTAGAAGGTTCTCCAGTTGCATACAAGATAGCTCTGCTTTCTGCAAGGAGGGTGGACTGGGAACAATCTGGATCTCCAAGGAGTCACTGTGAATCAAAGCAATAGAAATGACTCTTACCAAAGTGAATAGCTTTAAGTTAAAGGCAGAATGAAACCAGATTACTTTACAAAAATGAGTGTCAGACAAAAAATTAAGGAATTGAGAGTTGGGTCAAGATATCAATTGTAAAATCTTCTGCTGTACTCACCAGTGTTTCTACAACCTTGTAGTAAATTAGATTAATAGGTGTTGATTTTAGAACTATTTCATTATCTTTTGATACATTAAAAACTAATTACTTATTCCCACAAGTATTTTCTTATACTTCTGGCTTTTTAGTACTTTTTAGTACTGTTGATTGCATAAATTTAGCTGCAGTATTGTTACTGGTTTCTGCAATACCTTGGCAGCAGGTGGAACAGAAGCATTGCTGTTCTCTTACAAATAACCTGCAACTGTTAGTTCCTGAGTACTGCTGCAATTATGCCTGCCTTCATTATTGGTGAATAATTCTGCTGTTTGCTTGCTCCTGTGCATTATCTCTTCCTGTGTGCCCTCCCTTAGAAGGAAAGCATGACACAGATAAAAAAGGTGGGGCTTTGCAAGCTGAAGTATATCAAAACCTTCCTCTTTGAGTAATGATTTCAGTAGGATTGCTGGGGCATATCCTGGAGACTTTGGTAAGTGCTCCACAGTGGTAGGTGATTAGACATTGTTTTTGTCTGTACTTTGGAGTATATACTTGTAATATGTTGAAATTGAGGTAGCTGTGCATCTCAAGTTTGGCAACGTCCTTTTCTTCTTGGAAGATTTCACATAAAGCCAGTTGCTAGAATTATGTTAATACGAATAAGATTAGATTAAAGTCAGATTTATCTGAAACCTTTCTGAGAATGGAAGGTAGTTTTGCTTTTTCAGTTGCAGACAAGTTTTTAAAAGTCTATTTCTTAAGGTCTATTTAGAACTAGTTATTTTTTGTCACTTTTTTTTTATTAGTCAGTTCCAGACTGAAGATTTCCTTGGAATATACTCCTTCAAGTGCTGTGGAAGTCATAGTAATAGTCTTATATTTAGAGGATTATTCATGTATTTATCCAATGGTTATTACTCTCAAAATGTGTTGGTTTAAGAAGGTTATGGTTTAACGCAGTAGTCTGTGCTTTAAAAATGTCTTCCTATATATTTAATCAGTTGGAAATGTGATGGAAAATGAACTGCGTTTGCCTGTTATGTAGACTGCAGCTGTGCCACATCTTTTAAAGTATGTATGATTGCTATTATTTCTAACAGTCAAGGAGTTAATGAGATTCACTCACAAATATCAGCTAAACACTGAGGTATCAATGCAGCTCTTCAAAACCTAAATTTAAAAATAAGTCCAAGATTTTCAGGGTTCCTTTGTGCTCTTGTTAACTTTTTTTCAGTCTGTTTGCAGCACGTTCGTTCTTATCAATTATTTACAAATGCAGTGAGACAAGCTTGAAATCCTTTAGTTTGTTGAATGAATAATTTAATGCCCTTGTTTTCTTTTAATCTTCTCTCTGTACAGTTATGTCCGTAGTCACTTTTCCTGTTTTAACTTATTAAACAAATCAACAAGTAAAACTGCCCGTAAATATGTTGCATAGATCCAGACCAAAATGTATTTCCTCTGTGGAACTTTTAGCTTGAATTAGAGCTTTACAAGCATCTTTACACCAAACATCAATTGTATGAAATGATAAGAATTGCTTACTGGGTTATTAGGAAATATGTCTCCCAATGCACAGTTGTCAGTCTTACACAGTTAAATAAGTGATGTGGGGCGTTGTGTGTGTTTTTGCTTTATTTTAAACAATCTGATGTTTTTAGGCACAAACTCTCTTAGTCATCATTGTCTTGATTGTTACCAAAGTCAACACTTTACAAGAGCAGGATGATTGCTTTGTGGCTGTAGCCATCTAAATTCCTCTGGCGGTGTGTCTTTGTAGAACAGGAACTGCTAGAGCTTTGATAGTTGCTTCTCTGCTTCTAGCTCATGCCTGGAAACCATCCTTGCACTAGGTAAAATGTACAAAGCTTGTGTGCTGTCTGGGGAGGGTAGGAGGAATCCTAAGATGTTCAGGTTGCTGAGTGAAACCTGTCATAACCCCGACACCAAAGTCAGCTGTCTTCTTGTAGCTTGCCCTGTTTGGAAACACAAGGTGAGGGCTACCGGTCTTTTGCTGGAGGACTTGTTTACCAGGTCCTTCTTGATCTGCTCTGAAGTCAGGGTTGTGTAGTGAAGGGGGCCATTACCTGCAGGACCCTGGACTTGTTTGGTGTTTGGAGGGTTTGTGAAAAGCCAGGCAGGCCTGTAGATGGACAACAGATGGCCCCATAATTTGGGAAGGTAAAGCCAGACGGCGTTTGACCAGACTCTATAGCCAGACTGTAAAGCCAGAACCACTGTGTTTGGTCTTGCATCTGTCAGTCCCTAAATGATTCACAGGTGGTTCGTTGGACCTCACTTAATGGATGTCAAGTACAAGGCTCCACTGGCCCTGAAATGGGATCTGAAATGGTCTTGGGAAAGTAATGAGCAGAAATGGTCATTTGACTGCTTTTGGCAAGCTTCTATTGCTTCATACTCCTTTAATGGAGCTCTGGGCTATGATAATCAAGTGCTTCTTCAACAGCCTTTCCTGTTCGGCCATTGGAGATAGGAGGTCACTAGTGCAGGCACACACATGACTCTCTCAGGGTTCACAAGCATGTGCACATTTGCAAATCCTTTGAGAACTGGCACGGCCTCTCTGTCTGCCCAGCACCCCTGCCTGGATAGTTAAGAAATAATTTGTTAAGAATATATAACAGACTGCAGGCGCAGGGCTCAGCTAGACAAGTGCACACACCGGCCCCATTTCACATGGAAAGGGTCCCTTTAATACCCCTTTCTGCCTGTTCATCCTTTGTTCCTCCCCATCTGCCTTCCCCTCCTCAGCTGGCAGTATTCCACCTGCCGTTCTCCAACATCCTTGAACCTCAGGTTTGCAACCTTATCAGCTGCAAAGTCCCAGTTTTCATGAAATTTCTTGCTAACCCATCAATTATTGTGACTGACAAGTTGTTTTTTCTTGGTTTTGTCTCCATGATGTTTGCTTGCCAGGTTTGAGCCTCTGTATATTTTGCGTATGACTTCCCCTTTTTNACATTCCCACATTCCACATACCCTTATCAATTAGTGTGGTTTGAGAGGTTTGGGTCTCATCACTCCCCCCCTTACTGCCTGTCAATCAGGTCTTCCTCTCTATTTGTTCTTGTTTATGGCTTTCTCCTTTTCTTATCCATTTTGCATGGAAAAGGCACTTGAGTAGATACCCTTAAAGGAACAGATGCTCTCTCCTTCCACAGACCCTTGCACTTCCTGTGCAAATAAAGCTCTGCTTCCCTTCTGGAGATCCAAAGAAGGGCATGACCAGACTAGTGGCCTCTTTGGAAGTCAGTTTCTTCTAGTCTTTTGTTGTTATGAGCTGGTTTAGTAAGTTTGCTACAAAGTCTTTTCCTGAATCTGGTGCAAAGCTTGCCAGATTTCTATCCTTGCTCTGAAGATTGGAGGTCTTAGAGTTATTAACACAAAGGAGATGAAGAGCTTCAAAGCAGGAGTGTGCTCTCTTTTATTCTGCAGCTTCTCCTTGAGAAACAGTGTAACACCTTTCTGCAGTGCTGAAAGAGGAAGTAAATTGGTCTGAGGCAGACCCAGTGTCTGAAATCTTGAGCAAGTGTGTATGGCCTGCCATTTATCTGTACCCTTCCATGTGGAAGGCTTAGGCCAGCACAGCTGTAGCTGTGTCAATCGCACATATTTTAAGAAGTCACTTTTGGATCATTATTTTGAAGTTGAAATTCGAGGGAGAGATTGTGATAGAAGATGAAGGACTTCTCCATAGAGTACTTCCTCTCTAATGATTTCAGAAGAGACGTGAAGACATTATTCACTGTTGGGTTTCAAAGGCAAGGGTTGGAGTTTCTTTGTTGTTATTCCTCTGGGCTGAGAAATCTGAATCCTCATGGTTGGGGGTCTGTGGAAGGTAGTATGGTGCTTAGAGGCTCAGGTGCTTGTGGAGTCCATGTGAAATGTAACGAAATGGCAAGACCACGTACCAGGTTTCAGGTTTCTGCCTGAATTGTGGTATTACATGATTCTCACATGGCATGCAAGCTAACTCAGTGTTGTCTTGGGAGGCCCGAGATGAGATTTTTAACCCTTTAAGAGGGTATATCACTTTCCTTTCTTCTTCTTCTGGAGCAATCTATGCATTTAGAATAGGATCTTCTCTCTGGAACAATAATGCCAGCCCTGTTTGAAACACTGTGCTCTTGGCCATTTTTGGAGAGATGGGCATTGCTGTTCCCTCATTAAACCCATTTGTTCCTCCAAGGTTTTGGTGATCACCAGCTTAGGTGGTGGTACTGGTTCTGTGTGGTCAAATTAAAAACTGCACCTGAATTGAGTGCAGGTAGCTTTTTAGGCATCCTACTGTCATAAACTGGTGCAGAATAGATGAGACTTAAACAATTTCAAAAGCTAGGGACAGCTGCACTGTGCCAATTACTCAGGTTGCAAAATAATGAAATGTGCTTCCCAGCCTTTTGCCTTTTCTTGTGTTTAAGTCATTCCTATTACACACAGAAGGTGGGAAGGAAACAGAAGGCTTTTTCCACACTCTTCCATCACCTAACAGTGATAAAGGGAGTGATTGAGATCCCAGGCATGCCAAAGAACTTGGGGGAAGTAGCTGCGTAAACAACACTGAGTCAATCATGCTCCCCCTCAACATGAAATATTTTCCAAAGTATTTTAAAAATAGCTGTGAAATATGAAGATACATGTTTTTGTAGAAACTTGCCTTTCCTGCATTGGGAGTTGCTCAACATCATGCTCCTTCGTTCTGTTTATGACTACAGCTTCCTGCTGCCTGTGCCATTCCTACTTTATCGAGTGCTCCAAGTAAATTGCTAGGTTTTGGATCTCAGAAACTATGTATTTGCACAGGCATGCTTCGTCAGAGCTGGAGAACGCGTGTTCCTGTGTCTGGGAGGGATGCTTTTCGCCATACGGTGGCAGTATCACCTGAGAGGCAAGCCCCGGGTACAGAGAGAGGAACAGGCAAGGAGGGAAAACAGTGTTGGAAGAAGTAGAATTTGAGCTCACCACGTTAGCTGGCTGCCAGCCTTCCTTTCAGGAGAAGACCTTTTTCAATATTATTTTGCCAAGTGACGTAAAGGGAATTTCAGTATTTGCTCTTAACATAAATAAAAGTTTGTTTTGTGCCTTGGTGCAAATGAAGTGATGCTCCTTCAAAGACAGTGAGGTCAATACAGGTGTCTGCTCTAGGGGGCGACTGAAGTGTGTTTGCTTCCAAGGGTGACTTGTTAACTTTTGGATCCAACAAACTTTAAATCCACTTAATCTTCAGATCACACGTGTTAACTGTCCTTATTACAGGAGTGGACGGAGACCTGATGGATTGGTGTTCATGCTGCATCTACTCTAAGCTTCTGCTGTACTGCCAGACCAACTTCTTTTTACACAGCGGTTCATTTTCTCTGTGACTGAAATGTTTCTTCTTAATATCCCATTTAATTTGTAAATACACTGGATTAGGAACTGCTTATTGTACATAAATACTGAATAGCACAAGTTCCTCAGAATGCCCATCAGAGACGGGAAGGGAAAGAGTTAAGATATGGCAGTGAATTGAATGGGATGGAGTATAAGGTGTGTTCCTTTCTCGAAGCATGTTGGCTTGGAGTTCTTTCTGGAGTGGAGAGAGAAAGAGGAAATTCTCTTTGCGGTATGAAATGAGAGAAAAAAAATGTCTGTAAATGTTAGTTTCGCATTTTAGGAATTAATACACTTCCTAATTCTTTATGCTGGCTTTGAATAACCTCTCCCTTGCCTTCCTAGGGCACTAAGTGTCCTTGCTGGTTTCTATCTAGTGAAAGAAATGACCATTGCTCTTTTGTCTCCCCCTCTGCCATGCTCTTTCAGGTTTCTATGGGCACCATGAGACACCGAAGAAATGGCAATTTTGAGAGTTCCAGACTCCTCTATTCCAGCATGTCTCGCAGCATAGATGTGTCCTGCAGTGATGCCGTGAGTGTCTGGTACATCGCTGATACGCTTGGGTGTTGTCTTGGGAGTGGGCCCCAGGGGTTATGAATTAGGTCATAGGAGAAGGATGATTGATTTGTCAGTTCTCCCTTTATGGAGGAGTTTCCCTTCAAGCAGAAGCAGTGCTTTGTTGACATGGTGAAAGTCTGAGGATGTATTGCATTCCTTTTCATCCCTGTAACTCTTTATTGTACGTTCTTAGTCACCTGGTTTTAAATCCTTTTCACATTTCAGTGAGAGACAAATCCTCTCTATAAAAGAACCCCAGCCTCTTCCCATAACTTGATGGCAACAGCAGACAACATATAATTATGTTAAACATCCCTTGAAAAGCCTCAATCATTTGCTGATCACAGGGATTGTCTGGCAGATTTCTTGCTTCTGATGGGCTTGTAAGAGACCTAATGACTAGCTCTTAGGTCTTTAGCAAGTGGTTCCCCCTCCTTTTTATTTTTTTTGTCTTGCATCATCGTGGCTTTTACTGGCTAAATATGTTCTCTTCCATTTTCCTTGTCTGGGATATTACAGTCCTCTTTAAAGAATGCTTTTCCACTTGGAATAATTTCTTTTAACTGCTGTTTAACTAGAAGCATGCTATCAAAAAGGCAAACTTAACTATAGCTGTATGTCTTCCCTTTTCATCCCAAGCTAAACCTTGGCTTGCAAATCTAAGCTGTGCTAAAAATAAATAAAAAAAAAAAAACAACCTCCAAACCTTTATCTACGAGTGAAATTTCTTTTGCTTTCCTAGCTTGAAGAGGCAGATTAGGAGTGAATTTGCATCTCCCAAGTTTTAAGGCTTTGCCTACACTTGTTGGGTTTCAAGGTTAATATGAGAGTTAATGGTTAAACAAGCTGGAGAGACTTTGCATTCCACTAAGGTCACATAAAGCATGACTTTAGCTGTTCAGGTCTCCTGCTAGGGTCTTTTTGTGCTGAATTAAAATAGCCCCTACCCAAGAGGACATTAATGGTTTTAGTTGGTTCTTCTATTTTTTTTCCTTGGGAAGACACAGTATTTGCCATAGTCTTTTAAGCAGTATCTAAACCAGAGTTAAACACTCTTTGAAAAATATTGTCAGTGCTGCAAGTTATTTGGAAACATGGCAATGCACGCAAATAGAAATTCTCTATAGTTTACAGCTAACCGTACTGTGCCACTGAATTCAAGTAAAATGCTTTCTATGTGGGTCTTTTGGATTAAAAGTTGAAATTAAAATAGGTTTTTCAGCCACTCTTAGGATATCAAATCAGTTTTGCTGTTCAAAATTTTTTTTGCAGGGGCAGGGAAGGCCATACCTTTTGCCTCTTTCATATATATTGTGTTCGATAGATATAAAAATATTGATATCACATGTTTTTTGGAATGCCTATTTGTGTTTTTCAGTAGTCTTTACGTCCAGTCAGCTCCCATCAGTGCTTTCTAGTTGCCCTCCACCATCCACTTTGAGAATGGAGATTTATGAATTTGCACCAGTTTTCCTGACCATGCTGTTACTGAGGTTTCTTCTGTTTTATGAGTTACCAGAAGTAAATGCTTTTTAAATTATTTTCAAGGATTTGGTCAACTTCATCCAAGAAAACTTTAAGAAGAGAGAATGTGTCTTTTTTACAAAAGACACCAAGTCAATGTAAGCATTTATCTTTCTTTTGTTTTGCAAATGGGGGGTGCTGGGAGCTGAGGGTATTTCTGCCTGCTAAGCTATGTGATGGGGGTTCAGCGTGGAGCAAATTTTTTTTTGTTGTTAAGAGTCTGAATCTAGCAGTGCAACCTCACCTCAGTCTTGCTTGTACAACTTCTGTTGTCACTGCTTGTTTGGCTTGTTTGTATATGCCTGGGGTATTCTGCAGTCATGGGTAAAAAAGCTGGAAGTCTGATGGTCAACACAGGCACCTTGGAGTGCTTCTCCCAGTTCTGGACCAGTGCTCTCTGAACTATTTTGACTGCAGACCCCATCAGTACAAAAATTTTGAGAATACCCCCCAATACATGTTTATTTACAAACTATATAGATCTACTGCTGTACTAATATTATGTACATTATAAAACATATACAAAAATAGCAATAAAAAAAGGATGAGATAAAGATGAAATACACACTCTTTTTTTTTCAAGTTTATTTAATGTGCCCCCCACTTTGGAGATCATCGCTCTAGACTGTCAGTGGTTCATGTGAAAACTGGAAATACATCAGTTGAAGTTACTCCACAACTAACTTGATGGAAAACCAGAGGCCTGACCTTCATGCTAACTCTGTCGGCATACCTTCCAGCAGCTCTCTGAAAGGGCTTTAATACCAAATTCCCTATTTGAAGCATAATTGTGGCAGTATATAGGTGCTTTTAGGGATGCAGTACTAGCACTGGTATTGATGTATCACAATGTATGTACGTATCAGAGCTTTGCGTAGTTTAAATTTTCCTTTTAAACCCAAATCACAAATTCCATGCACAACTCTTTACAGTAGAGACCTACAGCTACTAGGTTTTGCTCAGGCTGATGTTCTCTTAAGATAGGATAATTATACTTGCTCCATATTTAGGCACAAGTACTTATGCAATGTAAATTTGAGGACCGTAACATTGCTTTTGTTTTGGCATTGTTTTTTATAACCTCGAGAGAAAAGTGATCAAACTAATGCGGCTGCAGAAGTCCTAATATAGAGCTCTGAGGGCTCTCAGAAACTCAATTCTCCTCTGAAGCTGGGAGAAAAAAATGCCTTGGAGAGAGAGGGGGAGGGAAATTAGTCTTATTTCAGAAAGTGTTACTTAGGGTCCTCTTCTGCCATCTAAAATGGGATGCCTGGCAAAGGACCAACAAAGGATGGAGAGCTGGTTCTTATCAGCTTCTCTTCCTACAAGCCCACTGGGAAAGGATTGCAAGTCGTACTTTATAACTTGCTGGGATTTTTTGTCTATTTTTAAGGTAAGTTGATTTTATTTGCAAGCTACAGGGGAGCAGAAGAAACCACAGAAGTTTGCTGTTCTTCAGAGAGGCGTGCTGTGACTTCCCTTTACAGCAGTCTTCAGAGGAGAACATTACTTAGTCTCATGTTTGCAGTCTGCAAGCTAACTGTAAAGGTCACTGTAAGCCCACAAATTAATGTCTCATCTTAATTGTTTTGGGCTGATCCTTTTTTTTTCCCTTTCCGTATTACCATATTACATGGTGCTGTTAATAGCATTGTTCCTCTTGCTTTGTCTCCCCATCTACTTTTTTTGTGCTGTTAGCTAGCAAAATTAACATTGTGCGAGTGTGTACCTGATGTTGCTTGTTAACTTAGACCATAGGGGCCACACTTCCTCCCTCCTATTGCTATTGACAGTGCTTACTGACTACAGTTGTCAGTCAACCCTGTCTTTTCATAAGCAAGGACCCTTTCTCCATGTCCTCAGAGGAAGCAGGGATATAGGCTATGCATAAGATTTCATGGTCTGTGCTGCAGCTTTTCCTAGGAAAAGCATTCTCCTAGCTTTCCCAACTAGTCCTGCACAACTACAGTACAGATTCGTCCTCCCCTTGATGCAATTTCAGTGTTGGTGAGGAGGGCATTGGTACTGACTGCACACGATGCCATGCAGCAGAGAGGGGTAGTGGTGGGGGAATGTGCTAGGAACACAGCAAACTGCCTGCAAAATCTGCTCAGAAACCAGATGTCTGTTTCCTCTTGATGTGAATGTCTTAGGCGTGCTTAGACACCAGTCAGGCCCTGGGTTTGCATGGAAAGTGACTACACTTAGTGATCATCTTAGTGAGCTCTTTGTATCTGGTTGAGGGCACAAGAAGGGAAAGAAACTATTTGTGCATGTCAGGTTATCAGCAGATGGGGTCACTTCTGGTGGTGTCCGATGCCAAGTTCTGCTTAATTTTCTTCATTTCTGTGACAGTTGTAGGCTTTCAAATTAAGGTGCTGGTGATCTAACTTTGTATGTGGTAATGACAGAGGCCACATACGTAAGGCCCACCCAGAAATGTCAAGCCCAGATCTCAGCACAGGCTGGTGTCTGAGATGTACACCACTCCATTGCCCAGTGCTAGATAAAAGCAGATTATAGGAGGACGCATGATTAGGTGCTGGTCTTAGCTGAGATTTGGTTCCTTTTAGCTGTTAATTTGTCACTTAGCAAATCCAAGTAGAGTTCTATGCACAACTGGTTCTGTAGCCCCTCCAGCTGCTTGGCTTGTTGTGTTTGTACAACCCTGCTCCCAGATTTTGCACAATGTGACTGATACAGGAGGCACCCTGTATTTTACTGGCTCCAGGTTTGCTGCAGAATAACCCTTCTTGGAAATGTGCTGACTGAGCAGAAATTTTGGAGGTGTTTTCAGCTGGGAAAAAATTTGTCTTTTGTTAATAAACGTATCAGAGGTTACTTCTCTGTGCTTGGGATGATAACTGTGGGGTTTCGTGCTTATTCACTCCTCTTTCAGGGGCAACTTATGTAAATGTGGATACCCTGAAAATCAACACATAGAGGGCACTCAGATTAATACCAATGAAAAATGGAATTACAAGAAGCACACTAGGGAACTGCCTACTGATGCCTTTGGGGACATACAGTTTGAAAACATGGGAAAAAGAGGAAAGGTAAGTGATTGTATTAAGGGTATGTGTCGGGCCTCTGTTGTGTGCACCATATTCTGTTCTGAATACAAGGCCAGTGGAAGCCCCGGAAAAGCAAGGAAGGTGAAGCTAAAGTCGATTTTATCCTAATGGGAATGGAAGGGGTTATGCTACAAAGGAGACAACCTTGTTTCTCAAGCCCTGAAAACAGGTAACAAAGAATAATTTCTTCTGTGTTATTTGTTTCGTAGGCTGATGGGAGTGAAAAGAGATTATCTGTTTCCAGGCATGGCAGAATAATGGGTAAATGAGGGTGATGTTCAATTATTATTTTTCTTTTTTCATGTAGCCAGTTTTATTGTAATTGGCTTGTAATATAATTCTGAAAGTCTTGGGCTAGTACGATATAATTTAAAATTATGTCTCTTACTGGGACTCTGCACCAGGACTATATCAGAGTGCAGGTACAGTGGCCGTTTTGAGGTCCCCATCTATACTGAAATGTGGTTGCATTTTACTGGTGAACCCAACCTAATAAACTCAAGTGCCTGAATCATCAAACTCCTGATAAACATGCTTTGTTCCTGACTATCTGACTTTAACACCAAGACAAGGCTGTTTTTTTTGGAACATTGCTCCTTTCCAGTGTGGACCAACTTATGCTTTAGAAAGAAAATGGTGTGAGGGTGTGCACCAGTGCAACTCCCGGGACAGAAGCATGTGCAACATGCTTTGCCTTTCAAGGTGCAACAGGATCCATGAGGTGATAACCATAAGATTTCATATCTGTAAGGATGTAAAACCTTTGGAGGATCTGTACACTTCCATACAGAAGCTGCATGTACCTGCTTGCTACTCCATAAAATCATCACTCCTGTTTTGTAATGGCTTTACCATTGCATGGCATGTCATCCAATGCTTGCCTACAGAACTTGCTGACCTATATTCCCTTCCTCCCTAGCTGCTCTATATGCAGATCATCACAGTCTGTGGATGTGCTGTGCTCATTTCCATACAATTGTATGGCCTTGGACTGGACAATCTGGTGGATGTTGTGGGATGTTGGAGTGGGGCTTGTGTGCCCCACACCCTCATAGAGTAATTTTCTTTGGAAGGGCTCTCCGGAGAGAGACGTCTTGCTCAAAGCATATTGACAAAGGCCAGCTTGCTCAGGCCCATAACCAATTGAATATTTAGTATTTCCTAGGGTGGAGGTCCTACAATGATGGTAAATTCAGTGGGGATGTAAAGTAACGGTGGAACTTTACACGTTTTATTCTGTTTGTAGGTTGGGTTTTTCTTTTTTTCCCTGTGTTTTTCCTTGATGTGGGGACAGTGGAGGGGTGGAAAGAAGAAAATAACTGGTGTTGCTCTTTCTGATGATTTAGACTGATACTATGTGAAGGACTCACATGTGGCTGAGTTCATCTGCCTCTTCTAAGTGACTGATATTTACCACCAGTGCAGCTTTCTTGAGACAAACAAAATAAATGAGGAAAAGCAGAGCATGCTTTGTAAATTAATTGTTTTTTTTTTTAATGGAAAGTAGCAGAAAAAAGAGGCGTTTGGGTGGGAAGTAAGACGGAAGGTTTTGAATTATGCTTAAACAGACCCAAGTACTTCACATATTAATTGATATGCATATTTTAGCTTCACACTACTGTGTTGTGAGCTGCTGTGTACCTTTACTGAAAGAAGGAATTATTTGATCTATTGCAAACTTTATGAGTTCTCAAAGATTAAATGTTCTTTCCTCATGTTGTGTCCCCCTTACCACCTTAGAAATTGGTTTATGTGTCCTTCGTTTTTTCATGAGGACTCTCAGGGTCACTGTACGTGTTTCAGAGCATACTTTGCTCAAATGTTGTATTTAAGTCTGCTAATCCATCCCATCAGCACATTGGCTGGAGTTATGTCTCTGTTCCACGTTCTCATTCCCTGTGTCGCAAGGCAGGCAGCTGTTGGTCTTAAACATTGCAAAATGTTTTCTCTTGATCTTGTGCAGCATGGAGAACTTCGAACCCAAGATAACCTAAGAGTTTCAGGCTATTATCAGTGAGGGATGGCAAGTTTTATACCCTGCATTGTATTTTTTAGGATGGATGAGTCCTAAAAAGTCCTAAGTGGAAGTATTTGGTGTGAATGGACAGATAAAATCTCTACATTCGAGTCCTGCTTGCACTCTCATATTTTTGCGGTGCGGCTCAGATCCTGTAACATCCAAGGACATTGCAGTTGCTGTATTTTATGTACTGGTAGACCTCAATATGAAAAATATCTTTCTCTGAATATCTTTCTGAATTCAGCTACTGGACTACACTTGGCTTCGCCTGTGTTTGAGGGCTGGTTGGATCGGTGGCGGTTGGGGTGCACCAGCCGGCTTTACCAGGAGATGGCATTGTTGTACCTTGGAGAAAGAAAGTGGCTGAGCTGGGGGGTTCACCCGCTTGAATACAGCCTGCAAAGGACTCGGGAGGCGGCAAGTGCCAGACGTATAGTTGCTGGAACAATGAATATAAAGATGAAAACAGCAAGTTATTAAACTGGAAACCTTAACTGTTGATCGAATAAAGGTAGTCATACAGATACAAGATACTTTGTGTATCAGTAGGGTTTAGGAGAAATGCCTTCTAACTACAGAGCTAACAAGATTTGCTGTGGGGATGGCTTACCAGCTCTGTGGAACAGTTAATGTTTCTGGCAGGCTACCCTCTCCTATGGGGGACCCTCTCCTGAAAAACACCCAAGGCTTCGTATGGCTGATGCTTCTGAGAGCAGAAGCTGTAGGAATCCCTTCTCTCTCCTGTGTAGCTGCTGGAGCCTGCTAGACTTCCTCTGCAAAGGAGCCAGGTGCAATACGTACTCCTGGGAACCTGTCCTGGAACAGTTGATTGCGTTCTTTAGTTTGAGTTAAATGTCTCTCAAGATTTCTTTCTCTCTCATTTCTTCCTTAAACTAATCCCTTAGTTTTGCTCTCCTGCAAATACTGGGGAATCTATACAAAAACCACTATGATTCAGGTCCAAGTTACTTCTTTTGATCCCTTGGTATGGCTTGTATGGTGATAACTGTCTTCCAAAAGTCCGTCTCGCTAAACTACTAACAATGATGAAATTGCGAAGGGGCTCTTGAATACCATAGCAAAAAAAGCCAAAGAGCCTTTTACATAAATGTAGACTTAATAGATCCACCTGAAGCCAGTTTATCTATCTAGTGTGCTTTATGGTATTCTCATACAGTGTTCCAGCTTTACTACAAATTTGATAAAGTTGTTTTGTGTTATACTTAAAATGCTGTTATGGGTGTATATTATTATCATACACCATACACATGGAACCTGGAATTTATAGTTAGTCAAATTAAGGCTTTAATAGTGTAATCAAAATACAACTGTAATTATTATTAGTCCACTTATAACAATGCTACCACTAATCTATAATCCAAGCTATAAATAGCTTTGTTACGGTTAAAATTATGTTATACCATAAACTTCCTTGGTGTTGTCTTCATCCTTCCAATGCTCTTCTGAATCTCAATGTCAGTGCTCTTGTCTTCCTCCAGTGGAAGGAGGGTTTGGAGGCTTTATTTGAATCCTGAGGTCTTTGAAGGGACAATTTCAGTACTGATCAACGGGATCCTATCTACCTTGGTCCTGGTGTGCTTGGAGTTCTTTCTATAGATTTCTCCCTAGACAGTCTACTTATGCTCTTTTTTTTCAGTGGTTCTGAATTATACAGATCTTTTGGTTGTATTTGTTATTTCTAAAAATAATGTTACCTGATTCACAAGGTTGTGCTCAAATATTGACTGTTATTGGCAATTGTGATTTGTTTTTACAGACTGGGACCTCTGTTGTTTGGTGTCTGCAGTCTCCCATGCCACCTTTTATTCTGGTCATAAACTGTTCAATTCCCACAGAATAACTATTTGTTACTTTTATAACCTAAAGCAAATCAAATGTAGACAATAGTTATTACACTGCTAGGCAACTGTTGTCACAACTATACTCAGCTCAGGCCAAAGAGATCCTGAGAATCTGCACTCTCAGTTCAGTACAAAGCCTATGGACTTTTACTAGTAATGGCAAAAATAATTTTCTGGGGCTACACAGTTTAGCTTCTGCCAAATTTAAGATGCACATGGCAGAATGTGGTAGTGCCAGCTGAGCACTGCACTACCCTCTGATCCCACTAACCAGGGTGCTGGAGATGCTGGTTGCAGTTTTGGGCTGAACCTGGAAACGGTGGAGATGGGAGATCTTAAAGCCAGCAGTTATGTTATTCATTATGCTGCTGCTTTGACACTATCACTTTTGTTCTGCTCCATGTAAGACTGTGCCTTATCTCCAGACCTGAGCACTGGTCTGTGGAGAGAGGAGATCACCTTGCAAGTCTTAGTAATGGATGTCTGGTTGTAGGGGGAGGATAAAGATGCTTTAGAGGAAGAAACAAAGACTTAAGCTCTGGTTTATCATCACTTTATCCTTTGTCTACCAGTTGTTGGAAGAAGAGTGTACCTTAGAGAAAAAAAATGCAATTCCTTGTCTGTTCCCAGCTATCACTATTTATCTCTTGCTTATTTGTTTTTCCTTTTTTCTCTCACCCAAGTACATCCGTTTGTCATGCGACACAGACTCCGAAACACTCTATGATCTCATGACTCAGCACTGGCACCTGAAAACCCCTAACCTTGTCATTTCTGTCACTGGGGGCGCAAAGAACTTTGCACTCAAGCCCCGGATGCGCAAGATATTCAGCAGGCTGATCTACATTGCCCAGTCCAAAGGTAGAGAACTGCAAATGTGTCTGTATTATTTTATTGCTGCATAGTACTGTTGGAGAGATAGTAGCTCAAAGGGTCAACAGGGAAGCAGAACATTCAGTTTATTTCTGCTTGGCTGAGGCACTTGGGGCAAATGTAACCTAACAGTTTGGAAGTAACAGGGTTGAGAGCTAGTCATCAGGATGCCCATGGTAATGTAAGGTATGTTGTATAGCACAACTTTTGTGTTTAGCTGAAGAATAAATGTCTCTTGCGAGGTAAGGCCTTGAGAGGGGATTGGGTTGTGGGTTCTTAATGGTAATGCATTTGGAGGGTGGGTATTCCACTACATCCTCCCAGGTTATTGGATGTTGTCCCCAGGGGCCTGGATTTTCACAGGAGGCACACATTATGGGCTGATGAAGTACATCGGGGAAGTGGTCAGAGACAACACCATCAGTCGGAGCTCAGAGGAGAACGTGGTGGCTATTGGCATAGCAGCGTGGGGCATGATTTCGAACCGAGAAAGTCTGATTCGCAGTGCTGATAATGACGTAAGAAACCTATGGATTGGTGGGAAAACAAAGAGGAGGCTCGGCTGTCAGTTATACAGATTATGTCACTGACTGCTGCTCTCAGCAATAACAATATCTGTACTAGGCTGATGCTATCAGCCGTGGGATGACTGAGTTGAGTGGTCAGTCAAGCTCTGCTTGTATGTCTGGCAAAGCAGACCTTAGGAGAACGCTCTCCAGTGCAGCGTTTGCCTAGAAGTACATTTGTCTACCTAACCTAACCTACTGTGTCCTAAGCAATTCAGCCTGGGGCCAGCTTTTCTTCAGTATGCATAGCAGTGAGACGAAACATCAGATGCTCTTCCCAGAACCTGAGGGAACAAGTGTTCTCATGTTCAAGATGGTTGCACACATCAGGCCTGGTGGGGGGGATTTCAGCTGTGGCCTTAACATGTCTGTGTGGAAGTTCAGCTGCTCTCATTTCATGTCTGGCAGGGCATTAGGGAATAACCTCTTCCATGGTTATTCTAGCTGCTGCGAAATCCCTACACCATAGCCCATAGTGGGAATTCCTGTGAAATAAGACATGTACCTGCTGCTACTGTTATGGATCTTGCTCATCGATATTATTGTCAGAGACCCTTGTCTTTTGTCCACTAGGTATTATAGAAAATGTCTAAAAAACCACCCTGCTAGATAAATAAAAGCAGTTTAGTGTACTGAGGGCTCTAAGGAGGTTTGAGGGTTGAACTAGATGACCTCAAGATGTCCATTCCAACCTAAAAAATTCTGTGATTCTATGAGATGTTAAAAGTAAGTTTGCCACAGATTTAACGTTTCTTGTGGCTGAAGGAAGCGTGCATTGCTTAACAGGATTTCTGAAAGGACTAAACTGTTGCAAATAACTTCCTCTGTTCCATTGGCTGAGGTGAAGTTACAAGAGGATAATCTCAAATCAGGTCGCTCTTGTAAAGAAAAGTTTTCTCTGCAAATGTTTATACTGTGCTCTTGTATTGGATTTCTCTCAACGGTCTGTTGCTGTTGGGACTGCCATGAGCACTGTCTTGAGTCAGGAAATCCAGACGCCTAACTAATGAGGAATAGTTGATGGCTAGGTGTTCAGTTGTCAATGGTTTGTTGTTGAAGGCTTGTGCATGCTCTGCCCTTGGATCTCTGTTAAATACTGCGCCTGTGCTTCTAGGGGTACTACTTGGCCCACTACATAATGGATGATCTCAAGAGAGACCCCCTCTATTGCCTGGATAATAATCATACCCACCTATTACTGGTTGATAACGGCACCCATGGGCACCCAACAATAGAGGCAAAAGTAAGAACTCAGCTAGAAAAGTACATTTCAGAGCTGGTTATCCCAGGTAGGTGTGGCTCTCAGGTTGCAGAACGCCTTTTCCTTAGTCCTTGCATGCTTTGGGGCTGATTGACAGTGATTTTTCGTGAACAAAAGAGTAGCGGTAGCATCCCTTGGCTGCTGAGCTGGAAGGGGTGTGTTATCTGCATTGCATCTTGAGCACTTTCAGGAACAATGAGGCTTCTTCAGGGTAATACCCCTCCCCTCATCTTTCTTTCTGTATGTGACAATAGTCCTTTGTGAGACACAGCAAATAATCGTTTCTTCTATACAACCCTTCCCTCCCTTCCTGCTGGGCTATCTGTTGGAAGCTGACCCGTCTATGTACTTCCCACCTGGCACTGAATTCCAGGTAGCTGAAGCACAACTACACAGGAGCTGAAATTAGGCTTTTTCCAAAATATTCATTTGTGAGGGTGACTGGTCCATCTGAAACCTACTCCTAAATCATTTCTTTTTCAGCTCCTTCTTTGTGAAAAAGGAAAAAAATCAAAAGCCTTGTCAGGGAATTCTTAGTGACAGAGTTTGGTGTTTATTTACTGTGTACCTCACCTGAAGTGGACTTGCTGTTAGTCATGACAAAGCACCCAGAATCATTATGAAACTTGGTATGTCTCTTCAGCAGTAGCTCCTACATTCTTAGCTTTCCTTTACAACTGAAAATGTGAAGTCAGAGGTTCTGAATCTTCAACTTGTGATAAGAGCCTTGCATCTAGACTCAGAATGGTCAAAGCAGTAGGTAAATAGAATAAAATCACATGTTTTGGGGACTTTGGAGCTAGTAAAAATTATGATTGTGAGGAGGAAAAAAGTATCTGGTGGAGAAGGGTGTCTGAAGCCAGTTAGGCAGAATGTTAGGCAAAACTGAGTTTTCATTAAAACCAGGAAAACCTGTTAATAGATTTGGCAGAATCAACAGTAAACTAGTGTCTGCATGAACTGCTTGAAACTTCTTTCATTGTACTCAGGAAAAATAAGTTGTTCAAACTGCATGAATGGGTTGAATCTTTTTCTCTTTTTCTTTTGGCATGTTTCACAGAGTCTAATTACGGTGGAAAGATTCCAATTGTGTGTTTTGCTCAAGGTGGAGGGAAAGAGACTTTGAAAGTAAGTTTATATCTTTTACTTATTTCCAGAAGCGACAGAAGAGACATCGCTCTAATTTTTAAAACATTACTCCACAAGCAACATGATAAAGTAGAGAGTCCTATTATTTGCTGAAGTTTGCCCAGCACTTGCTATAGAAAGACCTTGCAATTGCATTTGAGCTTATGAAGTTTGTTTCAGTTAAAATTTTCTGTGCAAAGTTTCTACCTTGGGCTGACATCCCGGAAAAATTTTGGCTGGGACAGTTCAGTTGTCTCAGTTCTTCCATAACAAATGCAGCACGAAAATATTTGTTTCTTGTGTTTATTTGAGCAGCACTCAGAAGAATTTTTGTCAGACATGTAGCTCTTGATCCTTTTTATACAAATTTGCCTAAACTTTGGTTTGGGAACACTTGACTTGCCCACGCTCAGTGGAGATTTATGCTTTCTTGTAATACACAGGGAAGATCAGCTCTGCTGGAGATACTCCAGCTCAGAGCTTGCTTGAACCGACTTGTGATTGCTGCTTCTGAGAACAGTGGGCTGCACCTAGTTTAAATCTAGGCAGCTGAACAAGGCAGGAGGCCTCTGCTGACCCTGAACCCTAGAAGGGAGGCAGCAGGCTTCATCTTCAAATAGATGACAGGCAGGAAGAGGATGAGCAGAAAAGAGACGGCAAAAATAAATTCTTGAAACAGGATGTCTAAGTAACATTTAGGGAAGGGGGAAAAAAAGATGACTTCTAGATCTGTCTCAGGGTCAAAAAAGAGGATTGTTACTTCCCCCTCCACCTTGCAAGAGTGAAGATGAGTGGACTGAAGGAGGAAGGTGGGTCTGAGAGAGCAAAGGGACCTGGCACCAGGGAATTCAAAGTGAGGGGATGTGTAGTCAGGCTGTGTAGGAAGGGAACAGCAACAATGAGGATGATCTGTCAAACACCAAGAAGAAGAGCTGATGTAGGCTGGACTGAAAGGACCTTGAGAAGGAGCTGGGAAAGAGGATGAGTTTTGCAGGATGGTCGGATACAATGAAAACAGCATGTCAGTGTTTGAGTCAGTAAAATTCAAGCACAGTGATATTTATAATTATCTTTTTTGAAGATGTGATCTTGGTACTACCTGTTCTGACCAGAGCTATGCTGTTAATATTGAGGCTGATCAAACTGTTTTGCTTGTCAGGATGACAAACAATGTGAATTCAAACCACGGTCTCTGTTACCTCTTCATTGCTAACACTAATCAATTAGTCTGAACCACTCTGTGAAATTTCAGATCATTATCCCAGCCTCCCTGTATGCTTCCTGTGTGTTTTGGTTCCATTCAAATGGTTAACTTTAGCTTTGCCCACAGGTAGATTGTGGATGAAGAGATGCAGAGTTCAGTGTGTTAATCAGAAATCCTAAGATGAAGTAAAGCATCCATTCAGGTTTTAGAACAAAGCTTTGCTGAAAATGACATGTTGAATATGCCCATCCTCCAAGTTGCCAATGTTTATGAGAGGATTTGGCCATCACTGAAGGAGCTGTTTCTATATGCCATGCAGTGTAGTTAGTTGGGCAGCCTTGTGGTTACGTGTGTATTATGGAGAAACTTCAAACCCACTGTTAAGAAATCATACATAACACAGACTTACTAGCTATTCAATCAGAATTAATAAAAGCCTTGTTAAATCAAATACATAATTTGTTGCAAGAGGTTTCTCTGAAAAGTATCTGGATGATAGTTCATTTAACGGTTCATGCCAGTCTCTTGGCTGTTTATTGGTGTTACTAGTACACAGAGACATTTGTGTATTGCCTTAACACTCATTTGTAGGTGAAGCCATCTTCTCAAGGAGTACATAGAGTCTCTGATCAGCCCAAAGTGACACAGCAGTTTTCATGCTCTGGACACCTGTCCTTGCCATGCCTAGTGGTGCCTTAGTGGTGTTGGCCAGGAAAGACTCCCTCTTTTTCAGCTTCTGTAACTGGTGTATGATGACAGGAACCAGCTTTCCCAGAGAAGTAAAATTGTTTCAAGCTTCTCTTTTAAACTCCCTGTGATGTAAAACATGTGCTTTAGCTGGACCTTTCTTAAGAAAACCACTTTGATCTAGTTGGCTTTTCTCATGGACCCCTTGTCCAATTAACAGGAGTAACGTGCTCACAGCTCTGATGACTCTTAAGTTCAGGTTTTTTTTTTTTGTTCTTATGAAACTGTCTCTTCAGATAGCCAGTAGAAATTCTGTCTTTCCAGTGGTTGATCATAACTTGCATTGATGCCTAGAGTACAACTTGCTGGCAGGCAGCTTCTATTCTGGTGACTGTGTTCTCAATGGTAATGATGCAAATTAAATAACCATCTTCTGTTGTGGTCTTTGCAACAGGAGGGCTAATGGTCCTTCCAGCATTATTTCAACACTTTTTTTTTTCTTGCTGGTAAGCAGTATACACCATTGCTGTGTGAGAGATCACATAGGTAACTATTGGAGACATTCAGTACCATTGCAGTTCAATATTCTCATGATGCTACAGAAGTGATCTCTGTGTAAAAGACTGCTGTGTGCATCTCCAGCAAATAAAGCCAGATCGCTTGTACTCAGCTGTGGTGTTACTTGAACAATGCTGTGCCGTAAAACAGCAGTGACTGTAGCTAGACAGTGTTGTAAAGTGTCCTGAATGCCATTTCCATTTAGCAATTTTCCTGAGCTGCTAATCAGCTCTAAAATTTGGCAGATGGTGATTTCTGTCTCTCAGTTTCTGTGGGGCTCTGCACAGCTCTCTGTCATTAGATGAATGCTCTTTTTAAAAGAGTTGTCATTGGTAAGGTATAAGTAGGTAGTAATAAAAATACCACTCTGGACCATGGGTTTCTGTTTTACTCACCTAAGTCAAACCTAAAATCTTTAGGCTTTCTTACTGAACAGTAGTCTCTAATAACACAGTCATGCTTCAAATGATCACCTCTCTCTCTTTGGCTCCCTAGTCTATCAACCTGGCCATCAAGAGTAAGATTCCCTGTGTTGTGGTGGAAGGGTCTGGCCGGATCGCTGATGTTATTGCTAGCTTGATGGAAGCAGAAGGCAGTCTTGCTTCTTCATGTGTCAAGGAGAGCTTGCTCAGGTATCTGCCTCGCACCATTTCAAGGCTCTCGGAAGAGGAGACTGAAAGCTGGATCAAATGGGTAAGTGTGTGCTACTGCCAGGATCTAGCAAGGCTGAAAATGGGAGAAGGGTAGTGGAAACAGGAGCAGCTAGTGACTTCCAAATCAGGGATGTTGTTATCTGGTGATACCTATAGGATGTACAGGGCTCCTTGCCATGACATATCCATGGGGATTTAAAAAAGAAAAATTCCAAACTTATAACTTATAGAATTGGACCAAAAAGGGTGCGGAATTTCAATGTTTTGGAAAGGCAGCACAGGAGAGGTAAGGCCAGATGTTTTGTAATTGTCTATTACCTGGATGCTTGTGATTCCTCTGGAGCACTGGCTGCTGGATGTGTCTCTTAGCTGATGTGGTGCTTGGTGTCACAGTCCCCTTTTGTACTTTGTGAAAGTAAAGAAATTGGATATTTGATGAATCAGGCTTCACACTGCTAAATCCTGCTGGATTGCTCAGAGACCCAAAGGGTTATCACTGCTAGCCCATGGACTTTCAAACTGTAGTGATTCTACTTCAGGATTCTCTCATTTGTTCCAAAATTTCTTGTCTTTCTTCCCACATCCCTTAAAATATCGGGCAGGACAGATTTCCCTTAGAGACTAGGATTGGGATGTTTAGGACTAGAGGCCTACTTGGTCAGTATTTTGCCACAGCAGCACCCCTGCACCATCTCCATTGGGACTCTTAGTGTTGACATACTAGTACTGTGTACAGGATATGCAGTTGAAGGTACAACACTCTACATATACCAGTAAATTCTTCTTTTGCTTTTCTTTGCCTCCTTGAGCAGAGGTAGAGCCTTCAGGATGTAGTCACCATTGTGATCCCATATGTAACTGTTTATTAGAAGAGTCTTTTTTAGAGACTGGGGAAACTGGAGAAGTAAGGAGAGCATTTGATATCTTGGGTTGCATGAGCCAATCTCGGGAAACTCTTGTGACTCTTTGGCTACCTGACCTTCAGGTGGACCTGGTTTTAGATATACTTCTGTTCTTAATAGGGACAGAAGAAAATGGAGCTCCAGAAAAATCTCAATGTTCTGTTATTTTTCAGAAGTCTTCGTTCCAACAACATTTCAGCTCACTGAACAATCCATTAACTTGAGCTAATTGACTTTCTCAATTAATTGCCCGATGCTTTATCCTGGGGTCTGATTCTGTTTTCCTCTCTTGGTTAATTATCTCCTACCCACACTCACAGTGGGGAGCAGGGAGTGGGGAGTGATTGCATATTCAAACCTCAGTCGACATTCATAATGGGGGATGGAAAATGTTATATTGCTTCCTGTACATTTAAGACTCCTTCTCTCAGCTTCCTGCCCCTCCTTAACATTTTTTATTCTTTTGTTTTTTAATAAATGTACCATTGCAAGTTGTTTGCAGGCCCCCGAGAGGAATTCAGACACTCGAACTTTTGTGTGCATTTTCTTTGATAAAAACCAAACAAAGCTTCTGATGTTGAAGTTAAAGGAGCTCTTGTTTCTGGTAAGGCCTGAGTCAAAACTCTTGGTCAGGGCTTGGCAGAGTGAGTCCATGGGACAACCTGCAAGTTCCAGTACGCAACTTGCTCCACTTGAACCTGTTTTGAGCAGCAGGCATGAACTAGATCTCCAGAGCTATCTTCCAACCTCAACAATTCTTTACTTCTGTAAATAAGCTTACAGCAAAAAGGGCAGGAATAGGACATGGCCTTTTGCAGAGATGAGTCTGAACTTGCACTTTGAGCCTGGGGGCTGTGGTATCCAAACCTGAAGAGGAAGAACTTCCCTCTGAGCAGACTGAGCCTCTGGTTTCCAGAAGGAGCTCTGCATTGGGGGTGTGGAGCTGCTGAAGGCAGTTTTCCCTGTTTGGTCACCTGGCCACACTCTTTACAGTTTCTGCTGAGCTGCTTTGGAGTGTACCTCATCCTTCAATCAAGAATGGCTAATATTCTTTGTTTTCTGTGTGATAGAATGAAAGTAACTTTATAATGCTTGGTTATGTGAGAAATTATCTCTGGTTTTGACAAAGCACAAGGAGCTAGATACTGTTCTCTAATAAACTGCTAGATGTTTGTTGAAACTTGTGCTGTCACAATCTGTTTTTTCTTTATGAGTAATTTCTAATTACTGAGATTATATCTTTTTGGATATGATGTTCTGCATAGAGGGAATCATAGTTATTTGCTATATGTTCAGAGGATAATTAATCTTGTACTTTGGTGACTTTAAAATAAATCTTATTATCTACTTCTATCTGGAGTTGATTAAATTTTAACTGTACGTGGAAATAGGACTGATGAGAAGCAGCTTTGCCATGATGCGATGGGAAATTTCTTTTAAAGATGCTCTAGGAGATCAACTACTAAACAGCCTAGATTGCTTTGAAATTGAACTTTTCCTTTCCATAGATCAAAGAAGTCCTTGAGAACCCACATTTGCTGACAGTTATCAAAATAGAAGAAGCTGGAGATGAAATTGTGAGCAATGCAATTTCTTTTGCTCTGTACAAAGGCAAGTAATTGTTTTCTTGTGTTTTTTTTTTGTTGTTGCTTGTTTGTTTTTTTTAAATAGCTGGAAGAAGATGGCTGTTTATTTTCTAGAACATCTTTCCCAAGAGCAGTGCCATGTCTCTAGAGTTTAAGCTTCTGCCACAGTGTGGAGCTTGTCTTTTAGGGACATGATTTAGTGGTGGTTTTGGCAGTGTTAGGTTGATGGTTGGACCTGATGATCTTAAAGGTTCCTTCCAACCTAGACAATTCTATGATTCATCTGCAGTGGTGTGGACAGCCTACAGCAGCATTATGGGATCTGTTAGTGTGGGTGAGATCAAAACTCAGTTCAGATAATCAGGAAGACAGTCTGTGGAGCTTTGGGGATGCTAGGATAGTGTCTCTGAGAGTAGCATACAAGTATGCAACACAACAGGGAGTCAGTCAAGAGGCCAAGCAACCCCAGTGACTTGCAACTGAGTAATTCAGAACCTGGGCTCTCTAGTACTCCAGCAGAGTAGAACCATTACTCAGTGAAGGTGGTCGGGCAGACCTCATCTTCCTGTCTGTGCATGGAGAAAGCCCATAAACATTACACCTTCCCACGACACTTCTGGTGTTAGGCCACATTAGGAATCCTGCAGGATTTCTTCTATGTATTGTATGCAGGACATTGGGGAGCCTGAAGGAGATATTGTGCTGATTTTTGTTGATGAGGTGCTCCTAGCAGCTCGTTTGTGGCCTATGTTGGACCATAAATATCTCTCTAAGCCTCCAGTATCCTCTAAAACCTGATCAGGAAAATGCACATGGGTCTGGGGAAAGACACCTGTTAGGGGTCTTGTCAGGCAGAGTGTGAAAAGCAGAGATGAATAAGTATGCCAAGAAGCTCTTCTGTCTCTGGTCTTTTACCTAGAGGATTGTTCCTCCTCTGCAGCTTTCAGTACCAATGAACATGACAGAGATAACTGGAATGGGCAGCTGAAGCTGTTGCTGGAGTGGAACCAGTTGGACCTGGCCAGCGATGAGATCTTCACCAATGACCGAAACTGGGAGGTACAGACCACTTATGTCTGAGTACAGTGACACGGGACAGGGGAGAAGCGGGAAGAGAGACATTGTAACAGCAGCCACTATCTCAGCACCCCAGCCTCTGTGATGATAAGTAAGAGTGTCTATTCCTCCTTGCACTGACATGACTAATTGCAAAGATTATCTGCTCATGCCAGAAGTATTCTAGGCCATCCAAAAAAGGCAATTGCATACAGAAAAGTCTGATTTTGATGAAAATGTGGAAGCATGAGGGAAAATGTGGCAGTTAGACACATGTGTCAGGCCCTTAGGTAATCTTTACATGTCTCACATGCTTCCTAATATTTGCTTTTCCATTTTTTCCTAGTCTTCTGACCTGCAGGATGTCATGTTCACAGCCCTAGTGAAAGACAGGCCCAAATTTGTCCGTCTCTTCCTGGAAAATGGCTTGAATCTGAGGAAATTCCTTACCACAGAGGTCCTTAGAGAGCTGTACACGAACAACTTCAGCAGCCTGGTGTTCAAGAACCTGCAGATTGCAAAGAACTCCTATAACGATGCACTCCTCACATTTGTGTGGAAGATGGTTGAAGACTTCCGAAGAGGTCTCAAAAGAGATGACAAAAATAGCAAGGATGAGACGGAGATACATCTTGCAGTAAGTGATGAATAGCTTGATTCCACTGTGTGTCCACCAAAAGGAAAAAAAAAATAAATTGTTTTGTTTCTGGTATAGCAGGATTTGCTTCAATAGTCTCAGCCATCCTTTACATTTAACATACTGCCTCACTTTACAAATGCATATAAAGGTCATTTAACTACAAGAAAAATGGGTGAGTTTATTTGGGTGTCGAGTTAAAATACCTTCTATTAGAGCAATCAGTGCTCTAGTTAGGCTTGTAAGTTGTTCCAGTATAACTTCAGAGTCTGGTACGGAGGTGCCAGCTGGGTGTGAGGAATTCGGACTCATATTTTGGTACAGACTCTTGTGTCTTAAACCTTGCTTGTTGCAAGGATGTCAGACACCTTTTGGACTTTATTTCATTTCATTGTCAGGTAGAACCGGACTTCTTAGTTATCACAACACAGTAGGTCTGAACATCAGATCCAGATCTGAGTTTCAAAACTGGAGCTTGGGCATCAGATAGCAAACTTTTGAAATCAGTTGTTGACTGCAGAGATGCAATGCAACAACACATGTGACATTTGGGGAAAGCTTGGTTTGAAAATGCTGGTTAGCTTTGAGAGTTTCCACCAAAGCTTGTGGTTCTTAAAAGTTTTGTTGCTCAGGAGTCATTTTGTGATGGCTTTGCCATCCCTGGATGCTAATTGCTTTAATGCAAAGAAGATGGTGCTATAGAAATTCCTCTCTGATTAAGTTTTTGTGAAGATCAGGGTCTTGCTTAAACACAAAAGGCATATTGTTATAAAGTTAGTATTCCTTTCAGTGGATGTTAATCTATGTTAACCAAAACACAAAGTCAAGCTGTGAATGAGGCTATCTGAACTGCATGGCTTAAAGCAGAAAGTGACTTTGACCCAAATGTCCTTTAATGCCCACTTTAGGAAAAACAGGAAGGCTGATTCTTCCACACCAAATAGGAAAATATAAGGCTTTATTACAAATATAAACTAACTTACATTAGTGTGTGACAAGTGCCACATAGCTGAGAGAGAAGATCGGTGGGCTGCCTGTAAAAGGAATCAAATATGAAAACAGACGAGTGGCAGGCTAGGATTTGTTCCAGTCGAAAACAGTTTAGTGAGCTTAGATCTGAGGAGTTGTTGCTCTTTCTTTCAGGATGAATGTCCTATTACAAGACATCCGTTGCAAGCTCTATTTATTTGGTCAGTTCTTCAGAACAAGAAAGAGTTGTCAAAAGTCATTTGGGAGCAAGTAAGTTGTATTCTCCTTTATTCCTCTTTGCAAACAGCACGGTGGTGTTCCTTGTCTTTGGTTTGTAGGCCTCTGAAGGCTCTGGATCCATCTTCAAACACAAAATCACAAAGATAATTGCTAGATGGCTCTGTAAGTAGGTTTAATATTACCCGTTTTGTGTTTGGGTGTGGATTTCATAATTTCCTTTCCTAATGTCATGTGTGAGTCAGCAGTCCAGCTAGCATTTACCTATAGTTGTATGTTCTCATCTGTGCTCAAGCTCGGATGCTGAGTTCCCACCCATTCCACAATATGGATGTGTTCTGATCCCAGGTATTTGATTGAAATCCATTTTTAATTTTGATTGGACAGTACATTTAGTGATGATTGTATCCAATACATAATTCACAGGCTGTAAATGTGAGGCTAATGCAAGCAAAGCTAATGGATGCTCCTGCTTATGTTGGTCTTCATGTTTGAAACGGAGTGCTTCTTCCCTGTATATGTCAACCCAAGTTGGTTTGCATGTCCGAAACATTCCCTGCCTGTGTAGACATTTTGAACGGAACGGACTGACATAGTCTGGGCAGTTCAGGTTACACCCAACTGATCCAGACTGGTGGTGTAGCTCATGATGGAGCAGACCCTCATTTGTGAGTCTTCAGCCAGAGATGCAAAACTGATGTGTAACTATTAAACACAAGACTTTTCAGACTGGTCACAAAGTTGTGATCACAACAGTACACTGATGGTTACCACTTGTTTTGTGGAACTAGATCTTCATTTGCCAGTCTTGACTGGGAACTGAGCAGCTGCAAAAAAGGGGGATAATTTTTAAAGAATTTACCACATTCTCTTTGCAGAGGGCTTTGCATGACTTACCTCTCTCTCTCTAGACCAGAGGTTGCACTTTGGCAGCCCTTGGGGCCAGTAAGCTCCTGAAAAGCATGGCAAAGGTGAAGAATGATATAAATGCTGCTGGTGAGTCTGAGGAACTTGCTAATGAGTATGAGACAAGAGCAGTAGGTAAGTGCCTTCTTTAAGTCCTCCAGAATCTTAATAGAAGGGGCCAGGAAAATGTTTCCTTTCTTGGAACATTACTTGTTTTAATGATATCCAGGTCTGATGTGTAGCAATGATTGCATAGTGATGTTTTTATTTTGTGCAGAAAAACAAACTGATAACCCTGCTGGTTTTATTCAGCAAATTGCAAGGCAAGATAATTCATTGAATTTGCCTGAAATGCTGCCCAGAAATTCAGCCTGATTTATGAAGAGTAACAACATCTCAAAAGGAAGTAGAAAGAAAGCTTTATTTAGAAAACTAGATATCCAACATTAAATGCTCCCCTGTAATGTCAAAATGGGTTTTTACTGCTTGGAAATCTTTTCCACACCATCTGTTCCCAGTAGAAACTGTGTCCTGTCTGAACAGTTTGCCTCCAAATGTGGGCAGGGGGGTCTGGGGATTGGTAGAGAATTCCGTTCATTGGGAAGAAAAGCTACCTAGCTGTAATGGCAAGGCTGAAGAAGGGTGCCCAGAAATAGCAAGAATAGAGAATAAGAGAAGCTTTCTGCATGAGTTCTGGTAATCAGGTTGAGAAGAGGCATCCTTCAAATTTGGAAGAGTACTTTGGGGGGCTGAGAATAAATTGCAGATAAAAAGTGGATTGAATTCCTAAATTCTGAAATGCAAAATTGTATACCTTCCTTATTCTAAGGTGACAAGCAATACTGTTGCCCATTGAGAATGGAGATCGAGTTCAGGTTGTCTTCTTTTTTCTTTTGCATTACCTTCAGTTTCTCCATTTGCAACAATTGTCAGTGATTCAGAATTGTACCCTGCATCTCGTGGGCTGGAGTGACCAATAATTTTTTATTTAATGAGTGTAATGGGTGACAGGAGAGGAGGGGAATGTTCTTTCTTTAAGGACTTCCATTTCATGAGCAATAATGCTAACGTTTCCTCAGTGTCAAGTTATCCTGCAAATGATTCAGGGAAACATGGAAATGAAAGCCAGCACAGTTGGTAGACACCAGAGCAGGGGTTAATTTGTAGCAGCCACAATTTGGACCACAGATAAGCTTCAATTTGCACCCAGTGGACCTTGATTCCTAGACTTGGAAGGAAGTATGTTACAGTGTTGCCTCTGGGGCTTTATTGCAGGTTTTGACCTTGTTCTCTTGTCTGGTGCAGAAAACAGTGGGTCAGTAACTATTGCTGCCCACCAATTTGCTGTCATCACCATAAGTCAGATTAGGTGTCCCTTAAGGTGTAGTGGCCCTGCAGGTTGAATAAGGAACCATAGAAATGTTGCTGGAAAGGGCTTTTAGAGGCCTCTAGTCCAGTCCTGTCACTGAGGTGGTATTACTACCATGACTAAATCAGTTCAGTCATGGCTTCATTTAGCCAAATCTTGACAATCTCTCCAGATAGATATTGGTTTATAGCTCCTAAAAGCAGACCATGTTTGTTCCTTTTCTGGGGCTCATAGAGACTAGACTGACCCATTGAACTTGAGCCTTATTTTTATTTGTGTGTATATCAGCAAAGCTATTTCACTAACCACTAAGGGGTAGCACAAGGCCACACTGAAAATACCTTGCTTGTTACCAGAAAGTACTCCTACTTCACAAGGTGAAAACTGCTTAAACAGACTTACTTAAAGGCATCTATATCCCACAGGCCTGATTATTTAGCAAGATATTGAGAACTGAACAGGTCCCATTGAAGTCTGCATATTGCAGTGCATGTGGTAACACCAGCCGAAAGTATTGCTGTATGTGTGCACCCTTGCTGTTATGGTAACAGCTCTTTGTGAAATGCCTGGGAAAATGCGCTGTTGAAGGGCGTCTAGAGAAGGCTGGTGTGTTTTATGAGAGGTTGGATCATTCTTAAGGGCAGTTGTGCTCTGTTGCAGGTACACCAACAGAACTGCCTTCAAGGGGGCAGAGCTGGAAAGAGAAATCATTTCTCACTCTACATGCATTGTTAGTGGCAAAAATCTGTGGGCAGAATAAGGAGCTCGTAGCTCTTCTAAAACAACTATGTTAGCAATGCATTTCCCAGTGAAAAGCATCAGATTCTGCCCTTGTTGTTCAACTCTGCTGTTAATATGGGACTACTGTGACTAAGTCATTAGATCAGTGCTAAACGGATGAAAAGAAGATGAAACGAGCAGACACACTGAGTCATTTGAGTAGGAGAAGTTAATATTTTTTACTCAGTTTTTTAGTGCAGAACTCGACTTAATGCTGTCTCTGTGTGAGCTGATTCAATATTACAGTTTTCATCCAGACATGAATTCTGTATGAAAGCTTAATATTTGCAAGTGGGATTGTAAAGCAATGTACATGTTGTTTTACCATGCTGAAATGTGGAAAGAGTTCTTGTATCTGCATGCTTTATTATAAACATTATACTTTGGAAGTCACTGAAGAGAATTGCCCCCAAGTTGGTGGGAAACGGAGTCTGAAGGTGAAGCTCAGTATGGGGCTGCCTCTTTCCTCCAGAGCTGTTCACCGAGTGCTACAGCAATGATGAAGATCTAGCTGAGCAGCTGCTGACCTATTCCTGTGAAGCCTGGGGAGGGAGCAATTGTCTGGAACTAGCAGTGGAAGCAAAAGACCAGCAGTTCATTGCACAGCCAGGGGTGCAGGTAACGTCAGTGGAAAGAAAGTGTACAGATTGCTGTAACTCATGTGGTCTGGGTAGCTTAAAAATGAATATTATTGCAGTGAAAATGCTACATCCACGTGAACAGCCTGTGAAAGGCCAATACTCAGACACCGTCCTTGTGAAAGTGAGAGCCTCCGGGCGAGGTTTCCCAGCCATGTGAACACTGAGCTTTGTACGGCCACGGCAAAGCTGTGTCCTGCAGCGTGCTCACAGAACCAGCATCTGTAGTGCTGTGAAATGCATCCCAGGGAGCACTGACTGTGACTAGTGGAGGATGGGGGTGTGGTTCCTCTTCTTGAAATAGGAGGTGGCTGATTTGCCCACAAATGTTAAATCAAGAGGGGAGGACTTGATTTAGAGCTGTAAATCATAATGAACTAGATGATAAAGACTGCCTGAACTGACTTCTCCCTTGGCACAACACCGTGTATGCACTGTGTGCATGTACTGCCCAGCTTAAAGTGCCTTCTAAATCAGGTCAAGTCCTGTTCAGTCTCATTTTGAACTCCTCATCATATAGACTGGAGGATGGCTGGACTAAGGAACCAGCACACTGTTACTGATGCAGACTTTCTGTATTGTTGAAACAGGAATCCCAGTTGCCTTGATTGAAATCTCAAAGTTTCGGGTTTTTTTTTTAAACTAAATCAAATGTCCTGTAATAGCATTCCTAGGTTATTTTGTTGCTGTTAGAACAAATGAGGATATTTTCTTTTTCCTTGCAGAATTTCCTTTCTAAGCAGTGGTATGGAGAGATTTCAAGAGATACTAAGAACTGGAAGATTATACTGTGCCTGTTCTTTTTCCCTTTAATAGGCTGTGGTTTCATCTCATTCAGGTAATCAGCTGGTTTCTCACTAGCAGAAGCAAAGAAAGCCAACTAATCATAGAATCATAGGGCAATTCAGGCCAGAAGGGACCTCTGGAGATAATCCAGTCCAACCCCCTGCTCAAAGAAGGGTCAGCTAGAGCAGGGACAAACCAGGACAGCAGGTTGTCCAGGACTGTGTCCGGTTGGGTTTTGAGTAACTCCAAGGATGGAGACTTCACAGCCACTCTGGGGAACCTGTTCCAGTGTTCAATCACTCTCAAATAAAGATATTTAATGGCTGAATGAGCTTATGACAGATTGTGTCATCTCTCTGATCCGGAGTTAAGATGTGCCAACTGTGCGTCTGAAGTCAGTGCATGCAGAACGGCATTACCTTTAAAGTAATGTCCTGTGCTAGACTGCACCTTTCTCATTTTCACTTTAATGAAGAGCAGAAAAGTTTTCAGGTATAAAATATGCTATGCTTTGAGACCTTGTCTCCTCTTTTAATTCCTCAGGAAAAAGCCTGTGGAGAAGAGTAAGAAACTCTTCTTGTATTATGTGTCTTTCTTCACCTCCCCCTTTGTGGTCTTCTCCTGGAATGTCATCTTCTACATCGCTTTCCTGTTGCTGTTTGCCTATGTGTTGCTTATGGATTTCCAGAAGGAACCTACCGTCCTGGAGATGATCCTTTACGTGCTGGTCTTCATTCTACTTTGTGATGAAGTGAGACAAGTAGGCAGCGCTTGCAAACCAAAAATGTTTAGTGCTAGATTAAAAGCCTTGTGGTCTTTCCCCTCCTAGTAGTGTAAGAGAGTGCAGGCTGTTTCTAAGTTACAGGGGAACCACTTCTTAGGAGATATGTTCAGGCAACTCAAGGCATAATGAATATTGCCTCCCCCCGCCCCCGATTTTTAATTCCTTCTTGTGCCCCAATAGCTGCAGTGTCCATGCACCAAGTGGAACGTGTCTTGACTTTGAGGCTGTGTGGATAAGATGATGCCAGCGGAGATATTTCTCAGGAATGCTTGATTGAATTGCCAAAGTTGTTGAGAATAAGAGGTTAGATTTAACACATTTATCTGGGTACATACCTCTAGATCAAGTGATTCCTGCCTCTCTGCTCCACATCCCACCCTTCCTTTTTTTTTTTTTTACCAATGAGCAACATATCATTGTGTATTTCTGTTTATCTTTTAATCATAAATACAGGTTTTGCTAGTTTAACGTAGTCCCAAGGACCAGCTTTGTACTGCCTGCATTGCTTTGTGCTGGTGTGGTGTGGGAGCAGCGTGCAGGACTACCTTTACAGCCAGCTGCATAGTTGATACTTGTTTCACTTCATATGTAAGGGGGCATATGAAATATGTTGGTTTTCAGGCAAGCTGGTCTCTATCAGTCAGTGTTCAAAATAGTGGGAAGATGCTGGGGAAATTGGAAGAGCAATGGGCGTGTGGTTTCAGTGCAGTGCTGCTTTCTGCTTGTCCTGTAAGGGACTAGTCTCCGCATGAGTGTTTGTGGGTGACCTGCTGGATCAGACCACCTTGCAATAACATTTCTTACATGAGCTCAAATGATGTTGCTGAGTGCTGATGTTACTGTGCTTAACTTGCTGTGTGATCTTTTTCCAGGTGGTAACCTGTTTAGGGCAAATTTACTTGCTAAGGAAAATGGGGGGAAAAGTAAAGGGCTCTGTTGCAATGAAAACACTAATGGAGTGTGTTTCTGCTGATTTAGGTTCTGGTGTCTCTCGACCTGACCTTGTACTTCCCGTGTGTACCCAGCAAAAGTCCTGGGGAAATGCTTAGGGGTAGAAACTTTTTTTCCTACCAATGTCACTATTTCTCACTACCATGAGCAGTTAGAACATCTTCAGATATCAGTAATCATTAAAATCTGGTGGCTGTACCAATTTGATTGTGGGAGTGGAGGCAGCTAAAAAAGAGATTTTATTTAAGATTTAAAGTTATCTTAAGTCGCTGTCCCGGCTTCAAACCTATTTTGCTAGGGAGCAGAACACAGAGCGGTATCCCAATCCTCTAAGCTTCTCAGGAAAATTTTTCCCTGGCTTCTTCCAAGATAGATTGTGCATGCATTGGTCTAACTCTGCAGTCAAAATAGTATTTGTGTCCTTCATATTTTTTAAAAAAGAGAGATGTCTCCGATTTTGTTTTCACATCATAGGAAAAGTAAGAGTAGCATTGCCTGGGGTCCCACTATAGCTGCTGCAGTCAAATAACTAGTTTTGGGGAGAAATCAGGCCTCTGATTAGACTGTGGTGTGTCTGTGGAAGTGCCAGCTACTAGACATTGTTTCACATTTAAAGCAGATTTTTTTCCCTGTTCAGGAGAATTGAACTGTAGCTGAACTATAAACCACAGGCTCAGCCCTGTTTTCACTTCTGATGGTCCTAGAGATCTTTAACGAAATGGAGCTACTTTCTCATATGCTGTTTAGACCTGTCATGGCGATAGTGAAATTGGAGATGCCTTTTTCCTGCTATCTTCTTATCCATATGGATGTAGCCTCCAGCCAGGTGAGTGGGTAGACTTGTGGGATGTGCAGGAAAGCCCCATTTTCTCAACTGGAGAAGGAATCTGGACAGAACCTTGGTGCACTCTTAGCAGTGGGAACTGCTTGATATTTGAAGGACTGAACTTCATCGCAGTCTTGGTTATTCTCACTTGTTTACACACATCTGCCTATTTTCTCTCTGTTTCTGCTTTAGACCAAAACCTGTTTCCTTTCCTCCGTCCATAATTGTGCCCTTATAGCAGGGGCACCGGGCTTAAACTTGCTGCATTTTATACGGTTGTAGTGCAGTGGTAGGCTTATTGCTTTGTGAAAGACATTTGGACCATATGCGTTCACGTAAAACACTGCTTCACTGTTGTGTATAGCAAGGCAACTTATGTTTGATTTAGGGAGTTACTAGACAGAGAAAACCCAGTGTCATGGGTGTCAGACATGCTGTCCCCACTCAGTGCTCAACCTTTGCTACCTTAAGTAGTAAGAAAGGTATGTGTGGGTCCCAAGATGCTAAAGTAGTGTCTGGTAATATCTTGAGCCTGACACCCTGGTAGCTGTCACAACTGTCCATCTTTAGCAAAGCATCCCATCATGTGAAGAAAGTGCAACAATTGTGCAACTGGAATAGCAAAGCGGGTCTTTCCCCTCAATCTCTGTTTCCTGTGAAAATACTGAGAACAGAATTGCCTTCCTTGGATATGCCAGTTATAGAGAGTTTAACTGATCAGTACTCTACTAAGCTTTGATTATTTCAGTGAAAATTAAAAAGCATGATCAGGGAATCAGTCTATTTCTTCAGGCCTGGCAGAGGTTTCTCCTGGTTAAGCTACTTGTCCTAATGAGTAACCTCCAGACTGGATCCAGATGTTGGTTCTTGCACAAACTTTGGATCCAGGGTGCAGTGTCAGTCAGTCTAGGAATGGGCAAAGATTCTCACTGGACTTGCAGTTCAGAAATAGAGATCCAGGTAATTAAAAGAATAAATTAAATCTGCATCTTTGATCAAAAGCATGTGTGTGTAGCCAGGGACAGATTACTGAATGAGCTCTGTGAAGGAAGAGAAGCCAGAATACTTCAACTGCCCTAAAACAGTGACCCTCCTGCTTTCCTGCAGTGTATCATTTGCTCTTAGTGAGTCACACCAGGACTCCTCTGACCCATTTGGCAGCAGTTCTGCTGGAGCATACAATGATCTACCCTGAGGTCCCCTGGCAGCATGTGTATACACTTGAGCACCAAGTACATCAATCTTGGCTCTTGTCAGGGCTGTTCCTCCCCATGCACAAGCATCTGTGTGGTTGGGTTACGTCCTTTGAGCACAGCAATCCATACTGTGGTGCAGTGTTTGTGTCACTGATGTGCTTAACTGATCGCAGTGCAAGAGCATTAGCTTAGGACATCTGGACTGCAGGAGAAAATGTGTTAAGGAGCTCTAAACATAGAAAATCTTGACCTATAGTCCTCTTAGAAGTTAACGGTAAAAACATGTTGCCAGTAATTTCTGACATTGCTGGATATATTAAAAACCCTCTTCTGGGGGAAATTAAAAACAATCTGAACTCTGATGTACCTCTTACGTGTGACAAAAAATTAAGTGGGGTGGAATAGTTACTATGAGGACATCCAGTGGAGAGAGGTGAGAGGAGGATGGGTGAACTCCCCATGTTACTGGCCAGTGCTGTGTGGTGGTTACTTTCTGCTCTTTTTCCTTCCCAGTGGTACATGAATGGCAGTAAGTATTTCTCAGACATGTGGAATGTGATGGATACGCTAGCAATCTTCTACTTCATAGCGGGGATTGTGTTCAGGTGAGTAGTATCTTTTCTTGTGGCCATGTTACGGCTTTGCTTCCTTTCTGGGTTTTGACTACAATCTGTAACGAGATTTTGGGAAATGACGTGTTTGTGAAACTCCCTGTTCTTTATGAAGGCCCCAAATACTGCCAAGTCTTGACTCTAAATCTGTAAAAGCAAATAGAAAAACAAAATAAAGTGATTAGGGAACATCTGCATGCAATATTTTCTCTTTTTTGTTTAATGGAAGTTGAGTCTATCAGTAGAGTCAAAGGTGGCTTTCCTAAACTGAGATCTTTCTGAGCCAGCAAGGCAGCCCTTCTTAATGCCTAGGTGTGGATGAGCATGTTTGGAAGAAGATGATTGAAATAGGCTTAGGTTTCGTGATAATGCCTTCAAGACTCGCTATATAGAACATATCAGACAAAGTTTCAGGGTAAGATAGTTAATAGCTCAGCGAGTCATAAATTCTTTGGGAGTTTCCCTGGCTCCCATTATTGACTATTTAGCATGGTAATCTGAAGTCTTTGAGCTTTCCTGTGTTGTATTTAAGGGGATTGTAATTGTACCTACAGTAGTCTAACAGAATGTCATTAACTCACATAAGCTGTTTTACATGAACGGGTGAGTTAGCAACCATGACAAAGAAATGATGGAAACACATTTTACAGTGTAGTTGTTCAGTCACCTGTAACTTAGTTCTTGTTGCCTCAGTGCAGCAGAGTGGTCATTGCACTGTGAAGTTTTTGGAGGGCTGTGGGAGTAGCTGAAGGTACAAGATTTCTTTGCTGTTAATAGTTTCAGAAGGGAAGAGGAGACACAGCAATGATGTAGCTAAGACAGGAAGTGTATAAACAAGGCATGCATTAACCAGTTCTGCCACTTGTCATCAGGTGGGAGTAGGTGGGAGAGGGCATGGGGCCCTGGATAGCAGTGGTCTGTTTTCCAGTTACTTTTCCAGTTACACTCCCCGTTTCAGTGTATTTTTACCTGACTTCCATATGCTTTACCCAATGCTTCTCTTTGTTTTCTTTTACTGTCTCCATCAGGCTTCACTCATCTGATGAAAGCTCTTGGTATTCTGGGAGAGTCATTTTCTGTTTGGACTACATAGTTTTTACTCTGAGGCTGATACATATTTTCACAGTTAGCAGGAATCTAGGACCCAAAATTATTATGCTGCAGAGGATGGTAAGATTCTGGCAGCTATTCAAGAGAATCTAAATAAATGATGTGACACCGTTTTTTTCCTCAAGAGTGAAAATCACCACTGTTCTGATGATGGCAGCAAGTTATCTCCTTCTCTTAAATCTGCTAAACAGGATTAATTAAGATTTAAATAGGACCTAATTAAGAGCAGGGCCTTTTTGTCTCCCTCTGCACAGGGAGAGAATAAAGATCAGGCTGAAGAACAGAAGAGGAAATTTGTTTCCTGGTAGCTTTTGTCTTACATGTCTGAAATGTTTCAGTGGTATATTCCATCACTCTTGTTGTTCACATGAGCATTCCCCAAACAAGATGATGATGAATGGCATAGGAGGAGGATTTCTGTCTTCCACTGAATCCATTACACAAGTAACTGGAGAAGTGGGTGGTGAGGAGCCTATCATGCAGTTGCTGGGCTAATTATGTCCTTTGTAGCTGGAGGGGATGTTTGCTAGGGAACTGGGAAAGGTAATAGGAAGACAGTGCGATTCCATATAATACAGATGTGGCTTACTGTAGGTGTGGGAATGAGGAGCATTGGAGAGTTAGGATTATGTTTGCTTGAATTTGTGCGTGTCACCTGGAGCTGATCTTGCATGTCAAACTTAAAAACCAGCTGTGTGGTGACAATTGAAGTAATAGCATGGTCTGCAGCTTACCCAGAAAGCCTTTCTTTTGCCATGTACCAGTGCTGCAAAGCTGAAGTCTAGAGATTACCTGGTCCTAGAGTGCCTTATGATACGGAAGCAACAACACAGGATTGTTTCCTGTACATCTTTCTCTTGTTTGGCCTTCCTCAAAAGGGATGAGTTTTTTGAGTAAGCCTCAAAAAATGCTTGGGGCTAGTGGAAGGGCAGATCTTGGTGGGGGTGGGTCTGCAACAAATGGAGAAGCTCAGCTGGGATATTACCAGTCTTCAGTTATCTGTATATTGTTAAGAGCTAGAAAATCATGAAACTGTTAGCCAGAGTGTCTGGACTATAAATGTTGGTTTGAAGCCGTCCAGAGTTGCATTTTCAGAAGTGGTGGCTGCTTTCACCTGACACTCAGCTGCAGGGTCTGCAGCTACAGCTGTTGCATCATCTTTGTATGTGGATCTTGCTTTTGTGGGTGGAATCTGTCTGATGCCAAGGGGATATCCTGTACTCTGAAATGTGCCTTGATTTTATGGTTGTGTAAAAATTTTTGAAGTTCTCTGAGTGGGAATGGTCCATTATTTGCGTATGCGTATGTGTAAATTTATGGAGCAGTTATCTGAAAACTTGCATTAAAATGGCGCTAACTTGTGTGGGCTTTTCTAATATTGTTCTCCACCCTAATATCAAGTCAGAGAAAAAAAAAAAACATGTGTGGCTTGCAACAGGCACGCAGTGGGGCACTGATGCATTTGCTTGTTGTCCTTTTTCAGATGATAGATGTGTTCTTCTTCCTCTTTCTCTTTGCTGTGTGGATGGTGGCCTTTGGTGTGGCCAGGCAAGGCATCCTGAGGAAGAATGAGCACCGCTGGGAGTGGATATTTCGATCTGTCATCTACGAGCCATACCTGGCTATGTTTGGCCAGTACCCTGATGATGTTGATGGTACCTATTTTCTCTGGGAAGCTCTCCTGGGTGGGTGGAAGGCTCTGTCCTTTCAGTGGTTGTCCAGTCTTGTGTTGACCCCTTTCCTCCAAGCAGCAACAATGCAAGGTTTTGTCTGATGGGGAGGCAAGGAAGGAGGAAGCCACACATATTGTGGTCAGTAGCAGTACCTGGGGCTGGACTCAGCAGAAGGAGGGCTCACTGTTTGCTCTCTGTTCTCGCCCTCCAAGGTACCACCTACAACTTTGACCGCTGCACCTTTTCTGGAAATGAGTCCAAGCCCTTGTGTGTGGAGCTGGATGCCAACAACCAACCCCGCTTCCCAGAGTGGATTACCATTCCACTTGTCTGTATTTACATGCTCTCAACTAACATTCTCCTTGTGAACCTGCTCGTGGCCATGTTTGGGTACGTAATAAAGAGCAATAATTTGCTTGTGATCTCTGTATCAATAGCCCTCTGAGAGAGGGAATTGAGCCCTGGAAAATGGCATGAAGTCAGGCCTTGGAGTCTGCTTATATCTTTCACAGAGGAATTGCTGGGAGTAGTCTGGACAGAGCTCCCAGCTTGAAAAAGACCTCTCAATAGAAGGGTGGTGTGGGAAGGTGAACAAAGGCAAGGTGTTGTTCAACATTTCTCACAGCAGACTGATCAAACCTGGTACAATGTGCTGGGGATGGATTGCTGCCTGTCCTTTTACTACTTCTCTAAGCATTCTTTGCATGGCAGGCTTAGCACAAACGCCTGTGTTTCACACAGGGGGTGATAGCTGAGTCAGTCTACCAAGTACGAGTTGCTGTACAACTGACATTTCTAGACTGAATAAATGAATTACTATCACAGTCTTTTTAAAACACTACAGTTCTATTAACCAGAAGTGCTGTGTGGTGATGATGTGTGTGTTACTGCTCTGGTGGCCCTGTTATTTATTGTTCTGACTTATACCACAGACAATGGGCCGCATCTCCTTAGGACATACAAAAGGACTTTGTCTTGAAAAATGCCATCACCTCTGTTTTTATATGGTAATTTATCTGTCTGTGGGTCTACCAGTCAGGAGGTCTATTCTGGTACCTTGTGAAGTGTTAGACCATGCAAACGGATCAGACACCTGAAATGTGGTGCTGGTAACAGCTGACAGTATCACATAGACAGCACTGATTTGCCAAATAAAAATGGTTGCTGTTGCACACATTATCAAATATACATGGGCTGCATTGGGGCCAGCAAGAGAAAACCATAACTGGTCCTGAGGGAAAGGTTTCCTCAGCTTCTTCTGGAAAACTTTGGTATTTACACTGCAAGCTCTGACATAGGGTTGAGTTAGAAATGGGAAGTCCTTATATAAGACCTGTGGAATGTGATGCCCCCTGTCTCGCTTCTGACTTGTGAATACGATTGGATTGGTGCTGTGGCTCTGTTCTCCTTCCCAATCCTGCTTCTTTTCTGCTTTACACTTCCTTGCAGCACAAAGAAAATATACTTACAACCCCTGAGCATCATTCTTGAGGTCCACTATGTTTATTTTTGCGTGTTTTGATAGTACCTTGGCAGTGACAGGCATGGAAGGAATTTGCTTTGCAACAAGAGTATTTACAAGAAGTGCTACTTGGTTTGCCTCAAGAGGATCTCCCTCCCAGATGCCAGTGCCAATTTTGCCTGGCCTGAGATGTATTAGCGTGATGAGTCGAGAAGCCCTTCAGCTTTGGGATCTGCTCTCTCCTCAGCTCTGAACCTTTCTTCCCATGCCGATCTGGACTCCATAGACAAGTCAGAAATGTGATTTTTGGTGAGGCAGCTAGAACTGGTACAGAATATCTATTTTTTGTACGTATGTTTTCCTAACCTGCACAGGACCTGGGAACAGAAGACAATGCTTATACTCCCTAGAAAGGGTGAAAGCAATTCACATTAATAAAGGAAAGTATAGCAGTAAGCCAGCTGTACCCTAGAAGCCTTTGATATTTGTTAAAACACTTATTTTAACAGCATCTAACAGTAAAAGTTCTGGTTTATCCAGTTATGCCAGTAAAAACCTAGGTTTTTTGCCAGTTCAGCCTTATTTTGTGGAAGGACCCAGCATGAATTCTCTAATAACACTCTCAGACTTTTGCACAGTTCATTTTAACAATAGACTGAACAACTTAATCAAGCAGGAGCATTGGATTGTACTGAACTCAGGAAGCCTGGTGGGCAAACAGCAATCCCAGATGTTTTTTTCCTGATGCAGTTAAAAATGTGGGAATCTGTGATGGCTCATCCTAAGAACAGTCTGTACATAGTATTTGTCAATCTTTAATAATGCTGATGTCAATTAGATACCAGTCCAATCAATGTCTCTATATGTTATAATTGCAATTATATATTAATTTTAACAACAGAGAACCCAAGTTTTTCTTTGCATCCAGTATGTATTAGCTGTAAAGGGTGAATATTACATTTTTAGATACTTCTGAAATTCAGGATTGTATTTATTTTCTAAAACAAAAGATACTTTCCAACAGGTGAAGGTTATAGCTTATCTTGTGTAAGGGTCTGATAGGATCTCAACACAGACATTTTGGATGCATCCATCTGCCATTTAATGTCAGCAATGAAAGGTCAGGCAGCCTGTGAGTTTTTTGCTCTTGTGGGTGTTGCTTTGCTGGGTTCATACAGTGCTTAGTACAGTAGGTTTCATGCATGCCTGGAGCATTCTTAATGCCTCTACTAAAAATCTCAGGAGCTTTTCTTTTTTTTGTAAATGTTCTGTTTTTAGGTTTGGGGGGTTGGGGTCTTTTGGTTTGTGGGTTTTGGATTTTTTTTTGCTTAGAAAGAGGTTAGCTGATGAATTAATGAGACAAGGTATCTTGCAAAGAAGCATCCTGTTCTCATGTGTCTAGGCTAGAAGAAAATTGCCTAGAGCTAAGGTAGTGAAAGTGTGTGGAGTATTTTCTCACTGTTCCTATTTTTCCAGTTTATTTGTAACTTTAGGGTTTTTTTAGTATTGTCTTAGTGCTGCCCGTTTTCAAATTTCTCTCTAAAAAGGAGGACAAACTCAACAACCTCCTAATCAGAAAAAAAAATTTCAGCTCCAGGATGGCTTTACAAAAACATGCCCTGGCATAATAAAGAGAAAGGGTGTCTTACTTGGCTCCGATGGATGTCTTTGAAAAACTAATGCTGTAGGTATTTTCTCTTCTTCACCTATTAGTTACACTGTTGGATCAGTACAAGAGAACAATGACCAGGTGTGGAAGTTCCAGCGTTACTTCTTGGTCCAAGAATACTGCAGTCGCTTGACTATCCCCTTCCCTTTCGTCATCTTTGCCTACATATTCATGGTGATGAGGAAATGTTTCAAATGCTGCTGTAAGAAAGAAAGTAAAGAGCCATCTATTTGTTGTGAGTTGGATATTCCTTACTGTCTAAAAGTCAGCTCTGTGGCAGGTGCATTGCAACTCTTCTGTGGCATGCTGTGCTTAAACCAGGCAGTTAGGGTTTTGGTGGGAAATTTTCAAGGGCAATGTAGACCTTGAAAGGAGGTGGTTGTACTGGAAATGAGGAGCAGCTCATTCACATTCTCTATCAAATGCAAAGCCACTATGTTGCTGGGAATCTCTTCTGTAAGATTCAAATCAAAGCCCCTGGCTGCTTCTCGGCCATAATCTTCCTTCAGTACTTAAGGTGTGCTCTCTCTGGGGTATGGGGAATTATACTCCTAACTTCTTATACTAAAAGTCCAGTTGAGCATTGTTGTGGTGATTCCCGCCGCTAGCAGCTTTGGTTTTGGTCTGGTTAGAGAGCTTTTGTGTTTTACAATGGAACCTGCTCTACTAGAGTACAGTGCAGCGTTATCCAGTGCTTTCTTGTCCAAGCCGTTTTGAGGCAGAATTACCTCATGTATGTAAATCAATCAAGTCTTCAAATTAATCCTATTAGCTTAGGGCTGTCTATGCTGCTTCCTAGCTGTGAAAGTTTGGTTGTTGGGGTTTTTTTTGTATTAGAGTACTGAATAAATTCACCCAGAACCTGCAGCAGCTGAAAGTCATCTTCATGGTCTGCATGAAAAATGTAAATTTATCATTAGTGTCTGATAGTGTATCCCTCCTGCACTGCTCCCAAGTGGCAGAGATCACTGATCTTGCATGCTCTGAAAGTTTAGGTAAATTGTATAAGAGGTGGTCTTAGTCTCTGCTTGCCACTCTCCCTTCTGGAATTGTATTTCTTTCTGTCCTTACATTACAGTCTCCCAGCTAATACAGCTAGGAGCTGCTAGGGCTGCCTAATAGAGCACAGTCTCCTCTTCAGAGGCTCTTCTGCCTGCTGGTGAATGACTGAAAGAGAATGTGGAGTCTCCTGGCCCTCTGGGCATGGCCAAATGGACAACCTGCCTCAAAAATGCAGGAGTGGTTGAGTCAGTCCTCTAGCTATTTCCCCATTATTTACTCTGTCAGAAGGCACAGATATGAATTGTTTTAACAAGCTTCCCCCTCCCCCTGCCCCCCCCCCGACAAATGGAGAGGATAAGTTGAGTTAATTGACAGACTTATTCCCATCCATCAGCAACCTGACTGTTGCCCTGCAGCACAGGCTGGATTTGTTATTAGTTTAGGAGAAAGATGCCTGCTTTGGGGTATAAAATTCCTTAGCACTGACTAAATCGTTTTGGCTGTCCAAATCACTGTTTGGTTTCCTTGCTGGGGAGGCTGTCTAACTGTGGATATTGCTGCCCAAGTGATGCACAGTTGATGTTGCAGTTCTAAAAGCAAATGAAAAAATTAATTAGAGCCAGAATATCATTGTAGTTGAGCTGGTGACAGGAACTGGGAACTGCATGGAAGAAGCACACTAATGTATTGTCTATTGCAAAATCCTGGCTTCCCTACTTAACTCTTATGGAAACGGTTGGGATTCTGGTGCTTAAATGGCTGTTGGTGTCTGGGGAAAAAACTGAGGCTGTGTGAGGTCAGGGGAGCACCGGGTGGAGGAAACAGGACTTTAGTCATTTGCCAGCTGTGGGCTTCTTCTGTCTCAGCTAACTTTTTTTTTTATTAAAACCCATGTGGTTTGTGCTGTCCTGCTGGAACAGAATAAAATGCGGAAGTATTACCCTGGAGGACTTTGACTCAAAGTGTCACCCCTTAATTTACCACATCAACAAGAGACGCCTTTTAGAGAAGACAATGCTTCATCATTTTGAAACGTTTTAGTTCAATGATAAGTCATATAACATGGTTCTTAACACATGTTACTCTTAGTGACATGATATGGGATAACGTATAAAGAAATGGAATGCTTAAACCCAGATAGGATCTTTCTGGAATGTCCTTTGCCTGTTGAAGCGGCTGCCATTTCACAAAGCACTGGTGTTAACCAAGACTCAAAAGAATTCCAGAACGACTTTTGGAGCTTGTTGGAGGTTTTGTTTATATTTTATTTTTTTAACCAACTCTGGTTGCCAAGAGCATACAGTGAAATGCATTAATGTCGTGTTTATCAGAGGTGTGTCACAGGCGGGAAGCGGGGCTGTGAAGGCTCTGGATGCAGAGAAGGGAATCATTAGCCTCAGACTGCAAGCACTAATCCAGCCTTTTTGCATCTTAGCACTGGAAAGACAAATTAATTGAATCTAGTGTTGTTTTTTTTCTTGACATACATTTTCCAGGCTCAAAAAATGAGGACAATGAAATTCTGGCATGGGAAGCTGTCATGAAGGAAAACTACCTTGTCAAAATCAATACCAAAGCAAATGATTCATCAGAAGAGTACGTCTGCCCTTCTTTGTATTCACTCTCTTAACTTTCTGTTGAATATTTTTAGTGAAGGCAAGTTTTCAGTGGCTTTAAATGTTTACAAACTAATGAGTAGATAAATAACCTCAGCATGAATGGGCCTTTGCTTTTAAGTAAAATGATGGCTTTTTGTCAGCTGCTGCAGACTGTCTTCAGAAATAATTAATTAGGCTGGTAAAATGCTAATGGCAATATTGCAAGGGTTATAATGGCATATTATGTACATGGTAGCTGGGTAGATGTATTAAACACACTTGTTCCAAATGTCTCTCACAGTATTTCTCAAATGATTTCATCTTTCTGTACTTGAGTCTTTCTATTTTACCACCAGAGGAGAAAACATTGTCTTCCTGTACTGTTTTGAGGTCTCATCGTGGAAAGCAGTGCTATAGCTGACTAGTTTTGTAACATTATGCACTTGGCAGAGAATATTTAGTGTTAGACCTGGAATATCAAGCATTCCCATGGCATCAATCTATACAGAGGTCTGTACTTAATAGTATGAGTGGGAGAGACCTCTTAGAGGGTGGAGGATGCTATTTGGAATGGGGGTATTTGAAGGTTGGTGACTTGGACTGCTCTTCTCTGACTGCCAGATCATGACACTTTATCTTTGGGATCTGCCTCAGTGTTTTCAGGGTAATAGGATAAGAGGAAAGAGAAATATAAAGAAAGCTAGAAAACAGCAACAGTAACCTGCTGTGTATGATACCTTAATTTTGTACCTAGCTTCCAGCAGCTTCAGTATTTCCCTAAATCAATGTAAGGGAAGAGCTGTTAAGAATGGATACCATACTCTTCCATGTCCCTTTGCCCCTGCTGCAGACATTGCTGTCCACAAGTAAGGGTGTATGTTAAGACTACTCAGGGGCATTCAGCATGGGATAAGAAGCCAAACAAATTTTAAAAAAATAGCTTTTATACTGGAATCAGAAGAGTCTTGACAAGGAAAATGGAATAGAGCAGCACTAACAGTAATTCATATGTTAGTTCACAGAATCACAGAATGATATGGGTTGGGAGGGACCTCTGGAGATCATCTAGTCCAACCTCCCTGCCAGAGCAGGGTCACCTACAGCAGGCTGCACAGGATGGCGTCCAGGCAGATTTTGAATGTCTCCAGAGTGGGAGACTCCACCACCTCTCTGGGCAGCCTGTTCCAGGGCTCTGCCACCCTCAAAGGAAAGAAGTTCTTCCTCATGTTTAGATGGAACTTCCTATGTTCAAGTTTGTTCTCATTACCTCTTGTCCTATCACTGGGCACCCCCAAAAAAAGACTGGTCCCATGCACCTGGCACCCTCCCTTTAAGTATTTATAAGCATTGATAAGATCCCCCTCAATCTTCTTTTCTCTAGACTAAAAAGACCCAAGTCCCTCAGCCTTTCCTCATAAGAAAGATGTTCCAGTCCCCTAGTCATCTTAGTAGTCCTTTACTGGACCCTCTCCAGCAGTTCCCTGTCCTTCTTGAACTGGGGAGCCCAGAACTGGACACAATACTCCAGATGCGGCCTCACCAGGGCAGAGTAGAGGGGGAGGATAACCTCCCTCGCCCTGCTTGCTGCGCTCTTCTTGAGGCACACCAGAACCCAAGTTAATATACTTGCAATAAAAACAATGCCAAACAACCTGCAGCCCTGCCTTCTTGGAAGGATGAAAGACTGGTCTTCCCAAGCAGGGGCGTCTGCAGACAATCTGTTTTGTAACTGACCTCTGGCTGTAGTTGGCTTAGCTCCACTCTTTGGCCAAAGATGAGGACTATATCTCTTAGCTCCAGATAGACTTCTGCAAAGCAGTTCTGCACAGTTTTGCAAAGCGGGGAGGGGGGTTAGCCACGGCTTCTCTAATGCCTGGACTCAGTCCTCTCCTCTTTCTGTTTTCAGGATGGTGCATCGATTTAGACAACTGGATGCAAAGGTACTCGTGTTTTAGACTTCTGTGGGGGATGTGTGTCTGTCTGGTAAAGCAGGTAGTGGTCCACAAGGAAAGTGAGGATCACCAAGAGTCACATGCAATCTTTGTTACTATCGCCAGGATCCCATTTTCATTGGGCTTTTTTAATGTGCTCTTTTTGCACCTATGATTTCATATGTAGCATCATATTGTGCTGGAAAATGAAGTAGAAAGATTCCTGCATAGCATTGAAGAAGTGTTTCTCAGTATTCCTTATTGGATGGAATAGAAGTAAAAATAACTTCTATCTTATAAAACTGCAATGTTGTGCTGCATAACAGGCCCGTGAAACACTAATGGGAAGAAGGGGCATTACACATTTACAGTATGCCCTTCTCAAACACGTGTTCTGTCAAGTTTAGCTCCTAGTGATGAAGGCGTGAGGTAATTAATCCTTTTTGTTTGTTTGTTTAACCTCTGCTTATGAAATTAAGTGTCAGTTCAGATATATTGTAGCAGGCCTTCATATAACACAGGCAATACCTGCTGGGTAAAGAAAAGATACTCCGTATGTATTGCAGGGCAGGAAGACCTTTAATTATTATTAAAATGACCAATTTTCATCTGATTCACAGAAACATCCTGTGCTGAAGCAATATAAAGCTGCCAATTCTACTAGAGAGCACATCATTATCAGAATTGTCATACGAGTATACTTTTTGACTGTGAGACTGAAAAGACCTTTAAAATTGGTGTTTTTTTAAGGGCTTGATTGAATTTTGTCTCTGAAGTGAGGAGTTGCATTGGTGTGAAGAACAGACTTTTTAGAAGTCCAAGGGTGAAAAAGCCCATGTATACTTCAAAAGGCTTCTTTTGATTGCTGTGAAATAATTTAGATTACAAAATAATAGCTTGCTTTCAAGACTGAAATGGAAATGGTGAGCGACCAAGTATGTGTCTAGTGATGCTTCTCTTGAAACTGAAAGGAAATATGATAACCTTAATTCTATACTGAAAAGTAATACCCAAATTGTACCTCTTATTCTATGAGGGAATACCTTACAGGAAGCTGTTTTGTCTATTCCTGCCTTCAGTTTTAATGACAGCAATGTGCTTAGGATTAATGCCCTTGAGAGCAAGGCACTCCAGGGATCTCACTGGATCTCACTGTCTCTCACTTCAGATGATGTCCTAAAAACACGTCTGAGGATGTAACTGAGTCTTAGGCGTGAGCCTTGATCATGGGGTAAACTTTTCTTTAAACTTGATGTGGTTGTCCCAAGGAATAACAGACTTCAGTTATGCCATGGGGAAGGCTTGAAAGCAGCTCCATGTGTCAGAATGAATCTGCAGCCTCTGCTTTGAAGGAGCATAAGGAGATGAAGTATAGATGGGACCTTGTAGCTGTCACGGTGCCTGCTTGCTAACTAGAAATACATATGCATTAGGGCTCACTGCATTAATTGCATTGGTGAAAACTGTAATTGGAGTGTTCATTCAAGCACTGTTGCATTTGTTATAATATTTGGACAGGCGATTACTCATTACTCCTGTTACTTACTAGCATTGCTTTCCTGTGAAAAGCAATATTAACACTGCTTCATTTACCACCACAGTGTGACTACTGAGTACAAAAAGCAGTCAGCTATTGCTTTCAAAGTGGTGGCTGGCATCACAGCCACAGGGAAGGTAGGGAGGGAGGAGTTCACCTACGGGGTTTTATGCCTCTTGTGGCTGATGTTATACGGTATTTTCTAGGGTGTGTATGTTCTAGGGTATTTTAAGGTACTTTCTACTGCTTGCTTGTTTCGTTCTCTTCCTTTCCCTTCATACCAAGCTGCTGTTGGAATGAGTTAGATTGATTTTATGTAAACAAAGCTTCTCCTTTTTTTTTTTTTAATTCTTAAGCTCTCTGATTTGAAAGGCCTTCTGAAAGAGATTTCCAGCAAAATCAAATGAATGCAGTTGAAATCCAAGAGCAGCTACCTGAGCAGGGTAAGCCCTCTTTAAATCCATTCTCTGACTTGAATAAGTTATCAGCGTCTGTGATGTTAAATTGGTATGTCTTTGGAAGAAGAGTTAGTATTAATTATTGATGCTTGTGTTGATGTTGTCTAATATTTGAAAAGAAATAAAAGCTAAATTCTCTTTCCATTTTTTTTTCTGAAAAATACAATTTTCCATCTGGTGTTTCTAACAATTTTTGGTGTGGTTTAAAATATCTTATTTTGCTCCCTTGTCTTTGAAAAACTGTGAATAACTCAAGGTTATTTTAGTTGGTTTTGTGCTGGAGACTCCCTGGAAAATTAGGAACTGCAGTTCTATATTCTTTGCACTGTGTTCATTTTAACACTGAAGAACATAAAAAACACACAGAAAAGACAGAATGTTTATTTTCCCATTGTCAAAATGGAGCATTGTGACTGATCACTATAGCCTTCCTGTGTCCTGTGCAATAAACTGTAGAGTGAAGAGTTAACCCAAAGTCTCCAGAGCTGCAGTTCAGTGTCTAGTCATGAGCCTTGGGTCCTTTTTATCAAGTTCTGCAGAGGAGCTCAGTTGGAGCCACCAGTTCCAGTGGGATGTGAAAGCTAGGCAGAATATTGATTGACACAGAAAACTCCTGCCTTCGTTAAAGACAGCAGGTTAAGAAGTGTAGCTGTTGACAAAGATAATTTGGAATGACTTAGCCTCAACATTAGAGCCTGGCTCCTTCCCCCATAGAGGGTTTTTCTGCAAGACAACTTATACCTGTGCCAAAAGTTCCTGAATCAGTTGTCTCACCATTTTTTAGGGATAACTTCATATTCACTTGACCTGAAGTTCAGTGTAGTTATTATTAGGACTTGAAACCACCTAATAAAATCTACAAGGATTGCTAGTTACTGTTTTTTTTCTCGGATGCAGTGAACTTCAAGTCACCTAGAAAATACGTTGTAGAATAATGGAACTCTGGAGGTCATCTAGTCTCTCCCTGTTCAAAACAGCGCTGGCTCAGATGAAAGGTAGCTGCAGTTTGGCTGAAAAACAGGCTGCAATTCAGTAAGAACAACTGCAAATTTTACAGTTACTTGGAATTATTGGCTCCATAGGCACCAAATGCAGAGAAATCTGATGAGACAGCAGTTCTGCAGAAAAGTGTCTGAAATGGAATATTAAATAGCTGGTGTTTTGTTGTCTGTGAGATGTATGAAGTAGTCTGCCTGCTGCTTATAGTGCAATGAATCCTCTGTTGGGTACAGCATCCAGTGTTAGCTTCAAGGAAAATGATGGAGTGGCTGGAGAGTGTTTGGAACAGTGACAAGAGGAACTGCAAGTCTTAAAAACATAATCAGTAGAAAGGAGTGAATGAATTATGCTTAGCTAGCCTGGGAAAGAACATACCTGTTTATGATGGAGCTTGTGGAAATGACCTCTCATTATACATAATCAGTGCCTTGAAAAAATGGAGTCCCTTTCCAATTTATGCCCGGTAAACTATCTAGATGGCATCCTGGTTGTGATCAAACTGGTTTGCGTGTGAGCTGTCCTGACTCTGAAGCTGAGCCTTGGCAGTCCACAGTACTTAACGTCATGGTGTGAACAGAGAGGTTAGTGTCCCACAGGAAGCAGATGTGTGTATTATGCCATCTCATCTGAAAGGAAGTACTTTTATCTGCACTGACCATCTTCAGTATGCGATGCTGGATTGGCCCTTCCAGGTACTTTGCATGCAGGTGTTTCTTCTGCTTTCACTTCCTGACAACTAGTATCTCTGCTACTCCACTAAGACACCATGTTCTGGATGGGTTCCACAAAGAGCTCCTTGATCCCAAGTGTTGCACAAGACATTCAGTTTGCTGAGCTGTTGTCATGAGGATGAAACCAAAACGTTGTGGTGGGCTGGGAGCTTTAATCTAAATTTTTTTCTTTTGCTCACACAGGTACCGATTCATCGAGAGTAATTTTGCAGAGCTGGCAGTAACGACCAAGCAAATGGTAACTGATCCACTGGAGTGTCAGTATCTCAGCAGGAGTTACTAGGATTTTTTTTTGTTTTTTAGTTTTTTGCTTGCTTGTTGCAAGATGATGGTAAAACATCAAGACGATTGTTTATCTCCTGGCAGGACTCCCATGTTACCCAAGCTCTCCTTTTTCCTCATATCCCCTGACGTTCAATGGCAGCAAATAGTCCTTGTCAGCTGCTGTTAAAAAGCACTCCTAATTCCAAGAGTTCTGCTGCTGCTGCCAAAATCACTTTGCTTTTCAATTTCACTCAAAGGGGCCTGTTCATGGGTTTCCTTTATCCACTAATTGCTTGTCTTAATGAATCAATCTCCCATCCCTCTCCTTCATGCAGTAGCCAGATCTAGCTTGTTACTTGCATGGTCTGTCTGTCAGACCTGCTGAAGTCTGTAATACTGGCATGCCAAAATACAATGTATTTCAGCATCATCCCCTGGAAGAAAGACAGCCTTTAGTCCAACCCTGCACCCGCATCTCACACTCTGCGTGAACAGTGGTGGACTTCTTCCCACTCTACCTGGAACTGTGCAGCAATGCAGAAGCTCAACTGTTACAACCCTGCATGGGAGAGACTTAATTCATCTAGAAAGTATTTCCAAAGGCCTCATGTGCAATCCTTGCTTGTTTCTTTAGTGATAAGCTGTATACTTGGAGCATTGCAATTCATTTAATTTTTTCAAACATCTGTTTGCAGAAGTTTGCATTTTGAAATGGAGAAGAGATTGTTGGCCAGCTTTAAATATTGTGATGCTTGCTATGGTGAGGTTGCTATTTCTGCTTTCTGTCTAAAGTAACAGCTGAATCTTGTGGCATTTTCTGTGGTACAACTGGATGCAATACCAACTTAAGAGAAACCACTACAAATGGCATTTATTTACCTTGCAAAGCATTGTATCCGTCTTCATCCCCAGTGCCTAGGAATGATCTCCCAAGATGTTTGATTTCGAAGGTTTAGGTATTTTCCTTTTGCTGGCGATAGCACTTTACCATGACTTGCAGCTAGTCTGAGAGCTGTCAGGAAGAACATATGGGTCCTTACATGGGTGCCACATGAGGTCTCCAGATGAGTACTTAGGTAGATGGAGAGAGACTTCTGCTGAAGCAGAACACTTCTCAGGTAAGTCACCTTGACCAGTGGAAATACAGCCATCTGCTTCCTGGCTAGAAACCAAAGGCTGTGCGCAGGCCTGCTTCTGTGCAAAAGAGCACATTCCAGTCCATGTCTGCTGTGAAAACATGTTGGTCCAAGATGGTGAAGACAGGACAAGACCATTTTGTGAGTTTAGGTGTTTGCCTCAGGACACAGATATGACATGCTGTTGTACGTGGGGAATGTTTCTACTTTACGATGCAGCTGAGGTGCAGCTTTATTGACTGAGGAGGCCAGCACATGCATGCATCGTTTACTGGAGCTGCTGCTCTGCTTGTCTTGACAGTTGAAAATGGAACAGTTTTAGCGTGATGAGGCGTTAGCAGAAAAGTTACTGCTCTTTTCTTGCTTCCCATTACCTACCTTTACTGTATGCCATTATTACATGATCCTGGGGGATGCAGCACTACCAATAGCAGTGTTATTTGTTTACACATGGAAATATTTGTGTTTTCGTGTTAAAAAGTTTATAAAGCACTCAGGCTTTCATTGACTTGCATGGCAGTTAGCTTGCATTGTAAATTATTGAGATAAGTTACCTTTCTAGCAATTACTTTTTCCTATGTCATTTGTATGCCTTGAATGTGAAAATCATGCTTTTAGTTCATTTCTGTCATATATAAAACCTGCAGTGTACTTGCCAGCAGCCGTAGTGATCTGTTCTCTTGCAAAATGGTGAATGCAGCTTCGAACCGTGTTCTGAAAAGTCACAAACCGGGAGTCTGTCCCGGCCCACTGCTGCCGCCCATCGCTGCCAGCCTGCACCCCAAACATGCTCCCTTCCCTCCAGCGTGCAGCCCTGTGGGCTCTTCTCCAGGCTCCTCTCCCTCCGCAAGCCCCGGGGTGCCAAAGGAGCCCCAGCTCAGCTGGGCTTTGGCAGCAGGGTGGCACCACAGTTTCCAGGAGAGCACCCAACCCTCTGCTCCCTCCAAACCCTAGAACCAGCCAGATGCTGCCTGGGCATCATGGGTGTCCTGGCAGGGGAGGCCAGTCCTGGCTGCAGGGCCTGGCTGCAGGGGGGAGAGTCTGCACCAACCCTTCCCTCCATCCCCTTGCTCTCTCTCTAGCTGGCAGAGAACAGCAGCAGAGTAGGCGAGTACCTGCACCAGTGCCTGCTGTACCTGCAGAGCCCACAGGAGTCCATGTGAGAGGTGGCCATCAGGTTCACTGGTGAGCTGCAAACCCTCAGGGGTCCCTCTCTGCCCCACTGCAGCTTGGCCCCAGCCACGGCTGCTGCACCAGCAGTAGGATTCAGCCCAGTGGCTGTGGATCCCTGACTACGCGATGGCTTTAGATCCTCAACTACCTGATGCAGGGCCAGGGTGCCCATGGGGCTGTCACCCTCTCCAACCCCTGCACTTGGGCGTCACACTTGGGGAATGCCTCAGGCTCAGCCCTGCCAAGGGGAGGAGGGTGTGTGGGGTGTGCTGGCAGGGCCGGTGTGAGGGAGCTGTGCCGCTGGGGCCAGTGGGATTTGTGAAAGGCTGTATGTTCCTAGGGCTCACTGGGCGGCACATGAGGGGACAGCAGGAGATGCTCCAGGTCATCTACAAAGGTGAGTGAGGGCAGTGGGGACTGGCAGGGAGGAAGAAACACCCTGGGCAGGGGGCTGCAATCCCTGCCCTGGCTGGGGAGGGCTCTGCTCCCTCTTTGCAGCTACCCTTTAAGTAGTGTGATGAGGTCCCTCTGAGCCTCCTTGTGTTCAGGGAGAAGACACTTAACTCCTTCAGTCTTTCTTCATGGGGCAGGTTCTCCTGCAGGTGCTGATGGGCATGCCAGCTAGCTGGTGGCTGCGCAAGCTTACCTAGAAGCTTAAGGTCTCCAGGGAATTAGAAAGGCTTATTAGGCAGTGCATTAAAGTTGTTGGAAGCATGGTGGCAGAGGCTAGGCAAGGGCTGTTCTCTGCAGCAGACAGGAATCAGCTACTTGGCCAGGATAGGGTGGGTGGAGGTGGCCACCCAGACAGCTTCCTGTTAGGGAAGCTGCTGTCCAGGTGGAGAGCTGCAAATACTGCACCCTGCTTCCTGGGTTGAGGAGGCTGGAAGCTCCTTCTGTGCAAGCTGTGCTCTGGTGGAGTCACTCAAACAGTGGGTGGAGGAGCTGCAGGAGGAAATGAGCTGTCTATGATGTATTAGGGGGGGTGAACAAGAAACAGAGTATTAATCAAGGCTTTGCAAGAAGAAATACTAGGGCCTTTTGGCACTGACCTCTAAGGACCACTGGACAAAAAGCTTCAAGTGTAAACAGACAGCCCCTTGGAGAAGGAGGTGCTGTGGTCTCTAGCGGCCTGTGGGACCAGGATATCGCTTCACTCCCCTTCTTCACATGTACCAATCAGCAACAGATATGAAGCCGTGGCAGTGGACAAAACCAATGAGCAAGATTCACAGGGAGAAACTGCCTCTCTGCTGACAGATGGGCATCTCTCAGAGAGGTGGCCACCTGCCAGCCTGATATACAGTCAAGGGAAGTTTTCTGCTTGCCAGGAGCCAAGATCTGGGATGACACAACTAGTAAAAAAGCACAGACTACTGTCCCCTACTTCTTTTTCCATGCAGGCCATCAGAACCTGGTCTTCACAGGTGACTTCAGTTACTCAGACATTTGTTGGGAAAACCATACAGCTGTGTACAAGCCATCCATCAGGTTCCTGGAATTTGTTGAGAACTGTGTCTTGCTACAGATGCTGGACATGCTGTCTAGGAACAGTGCCTTGCTAGATTTACTGCTCACAAAACAAGATTTACCTCACAACATAACTGCCAATGTTAACCTTGGATACAGAAACCACAACATTGTGGAGTTTAAGATCACGCTGAACACAATGAAGACCAGTGGTAGGACGAGGACCCTGGATTTTAGAAGAGCCAACTTCAATATGGCCAGAGCCCAGCTGCAAGGAATTCCATGGGAAGCATCCATGGAGGGCAAAGGAGCTTGTGAATGCTGGGATTTATTTAAGAATAGCCCCCTGAAAGCACAGGAGCTGCCCATCCCCTACAAAGGGAAAGGAGGAGGGCAGAACAAGAGAGAACCCTGGCTTAACAATGAGTTTTGGCTGTTCTTACAAGCAAAAGAAGCATACTGTCTGTGAGAAGGAGGCCAGATAGCCATTGAGGACTACAAGAACCTTGCTAGGGTATGCAGAGATGCAGTCAGTAAGGCTAAGGCTTAGCTAGAATATTGGCCAAAGACATGAAGTACAAGAGAGAGTTCTGCAGATATATGAGCAGTAAGCAGAAACACAGGAAAGACACAGGCCCCTTGCTAAACCTGCCAGGGAAGCTAGTCACTAGTAATGCTGACAAGGAGGACGTTCTCAGTTCCTTCTTTGCCTCTGCCTTTACTGGCGTAGCTATACCCCAGATCACAAGATCAAGTGGCTATGAGAACACGTGTCGATTCACCAGTAGTGGAGGAAGGGCTGGTCTGCAGGCCCTTGCAAGGGCTCAACATACATATATCTATGGGCCTGGATGGAATCCAGCCCAGGGTGTTAAGAGAAGCAGCTGATATTTTTGCAAGGCCACTGTCTATAATATCTGAAAAGCTGTGGAGATCAGGGAATGTCCCTGATGACTTGAAGAGGGCAAGTGTCATACCCATCTACAAGAAGGGCCCTCAAGAGGGCCCAGGAAGCTACAAGCCCATTAGTCTTACTCCGATCCCTGGGAAAGTAATGGAACAAGTCCTCCAAGCTACTGTTACTAACCAAATGAAGGAGGTGACTGGGAAAAGCCAGTACAGGTCATGCCAGCCAAGCGTAAATCATACCAGACTAACCTGATCACAGTGCACAGCTGCAGCAATAGGCAAACCAGATCGTGGGCTTCACCTGCAGGGGCATCCCACTGTACTTAGCACTTGTCAGATGGCACCTGGAGTACTATGTCCAATTCTGGTCCTTACAATTCAAGAATCCCCACCCCTGCATAAGCCACAGTCAGAAATCAAACCAAATGAGACCAGAAGTAGGGGACCCTTCTTGACTGTCTTGGACATTACTGCAAAACAGCTGAAGATGCAGCTGCTGCTTCTTCCTCTACCGGTATTTGGGGTTTGCCAGCACTGGATCTGAGCCAGGTAGTGCTCCGTTACCCAAAGACTGTTCAGTGCTAGCATAAAAAATGCTACACGCACAGCAGAGTATCCTGGATATTGCTTAAAAGAGCATCCTGTGGGAACAGGGATCTGGTCTCTCACTAACAGACTCTTTTTTTATCCCATTACTGGAGGCAGGCGTTCAGAAGTGTGAAAAAAACAGCAGCCAGCTTGCATTTTCAGAGGGTCTGGGCCTTTAAGTCTGGACCTACCCCTGGAAAGTCTAAGTCTGAACATACACTTGGAGAAGTAAGAGCTTGAATGCTTTTTCTGAAAGGGCTGCAAGTAATTCATTCTTGCTAGGGTTTCTTACATGTGTGTTTGTTTTCCCCAAGCAAACTACTAATTTGGTTAAATCCCTTTGGAGGAAAGGGGGTTGCTTCCTAAGGAAAGTGTTTCCCCAAAAGTTCCCAGTAAGATAGATAGGTACGAATGTCTCTTTTGGGGGTCTCTCTGTGGTTCTTCCACTCCTTCTGGCTCATTGCACTTCAGAGAGGGGCAGGGGAAGGGAGTAGGCTTTTCACAGCCGCTGCTGTGAAAAGCAGTCTTGGGTTCTTCCTGCATATGCAGACACCAAGTCTAAACATAGTCTATCCCAAGCACCTGCCAGCAGGGTCTGTTACCCACCTTTCAGCTGAGGTCTGAGCAGCAGCATCTCTGTTCAGCACTATGAGAGCCCCAAAGCAAGCGGGGCACACAACCTCTGTCACAACAAAAGAAATCCTGCCAGGTGAATCCTGCCTGCTTTGTCATCAGTGAATTATTCAACATTAAGTATGCTGTCAAGGTGGCTGGCAAACTCCTGGGACATGGTCAGTTCAGTACAGCAGTGAGAGCTGCGAATTACCCACACAGGCACGTCTTGTCTATTTAGGCTTTTTTTTAATCCATGGCAGTATGCATTTGCCTGGCTTTTGCTGCTGTGCCCCAAAAGGTGATGGATCTATCCTGCTTTTTACTTCCTTTACACACTAATCTAAGCTGGGGATGCATCAATTTATGTCATGATATTCTAACGCCTGATCTCTCTAGGCCCATGCTGCCTCTTCTGTGCAGATGGAGATGGTTGCAGACAGACGGAGAGTTAGTTACAGCCTCTTCCTTGGTGGATGCTGCTCTGGTCCAAAGCCAGCACAGAGCTGAGATGCATGGGACATGCATCTTGGAGACTCCTCTTTATGACACCATCTGATCTTGATGTGTCACTGGCCTCAGGAAACCTTGGAAGGTTTGGCTCCCAAAGCTTCCTACTAATTGGCCCTTTCTGTGCATTTTGGAGAAAATGAGGTAGGTATTTTTGGCAGCTGTTACTGCCGGGCATTAGCAGACCTTAAAATTGGGGTGTGTTCTTGAACAAGCACAGCTTAGACATCCTGAAAGGAGCTGAATGCTGTTCGCTCTTCTCTGTTGACATGTGAGGGTGTGTCTGGTTTCAGGATGACAGTAGACTGCTGTGGGTATGTGAGGGGGTACTACATGTACACAAGTTGGCCTTTAGGCTGCCAGTGCTGTCATCCTGGGTCCCTGCAAAACCTCCTAGCAGTCCTGCATTCACCTGTGTATGCTGGTCAAGACTGGGCTGTCCTGGAAATTGAGGCAGCTGATTCTAAGCTTGCATGGGTACCTACATGTCAAGTACAATGATGTTCCTTCAGATATCCTTCAGGATATCTGCTGCATCTCCTCTAATCTGACAGATGCCTTCCACATCTTGTGGTATAAGTTGCTTTCCTGTGGGAATGTCCTACATCTGTCCCCAGGGCTGGGGGCCCTGGCATGGGATGGAGAGCTACAGGGATGGGAGGATGCATCATGGCCCACTGCTGATATTCGAGGCTCCCAGAGGAGCGGGCAATTCCTGAGATTGTGCCCATTGGTCAAGAGAAACACGTGCGCTGCTGCAGCCTGCCCTAGGGATCCTGGCACGAAAGTAGTGTCTGGGTGTTGTAAATAAGCCAGTCTGTATTTCCTCAAAAAGAGTTGGCTTACATGTTTTTGCCCCTGGCTGTCTCCTGCTTTTCCATTATTAATTCAATTTAAAACATTGATATGATACTGTCTCAAGGCAACTTTGTGTATTATTTTTCTGTGTAGGGGATTAATGTATTTCCAATAAAAACATTGTAAAACTGTCATCTAAGAATCATGTAAATCTAATAATCTCCCTGTTAATTTATGATATGAGTTTTCTGCTATCAGGCAATCTTTCCTGTGAAAAGGAATATTAACGAGATCATATAAAATGGTTGCTTTTTTTTTTTTTAAGAGCTATTTACTTTGCTTGAAAGAATGTAGATTTGCTCTTCATGGTAGATAGCTGAAAAACAGTCTGTTTTATCTGCAATGTGGGCTTAGTCTGGGAGACACTAAAATGACATACAGTTAAAAATATTGGCTCAAGCAAGGATATATGAGTAAGTGAAGTTTGAAGGCATTCTGCTTGCCTAGGCTGGTGACTGGTATGCAGGTATTGTGAAAAAGGATTTATGTAATTTAGAAAGTAATCATAGGCCATAATTAAACCTTGATTGCAATAGATTTGCTTTCTGTGAGATCCTGGATTCATAAATACAGGATGGGTTCAGCAGGAGCAAAAACACAGAATGAGGTTGTAACAACATGGCTATATTGACTGCAGCAGAACTGGTAGAGGTGAAGTGTTTCTTGGTTTCTACAGCATGCCCCATTTTGGCTGGCGTGCACCCAGTTGCTAAAAGAAAGGGCTAATTTGTAAGGAATGATTTATTCACAAACTTAATCTTTCTTTCCTTTTCACGAAATAGTGAGCAAACAGACACTATTTCTAAAAGATTTTGTTTGGATATTAGAAATGTTTTTTTGGTTTGTGACTGGTATCAGTGCAGAATTTGTGCTATGAAGTGTTCAGGATGTTTGTGCTGTGTTTTTTACTTGGCTTGTATACATGTGCTGATGGGGTCTTAGTGCTTATGCTGGAGTGTAACCGTAAAACAATCTCTGTAAATACTTGCTGATGGGCTTAGGTTGGGAACACTTGGTAGCTGACTCCCACAAATGTTGTCTTCAAGGAAATTTGAACACGCAAATTGTTCCTGCAGTGCTGGAGCTATACTTGTATAGAATGAGATGCTTTGGATAACTTTTGCCCTAAGACCTGTGACAACGTATTTCCCTTAAGGCCTTGGCTCCTGCAGTTTGGGAATCTTCGCTTAAAAGCTAGAAAAAACCCAAAGGCTTGCTGCAAGCCCTTAAAGTGGTCAGCAAGACATAAACTTGAACTATACAATCCACAAATCCAAAGACAACAATCTCTACCCCTTCTATAATTTTCTACAATCTTTTGTTTTTCTGGAGTTTGATGGACAAATACTTGAATGCTAAGAATCACTGGAGTCAGTGATGACTTTGATACTGTTCCAGGCAGTGAACCCTCAAGATGCAGAGGAATTCAAACACCACAATACTGTTGAATCAAGGAATACTTAATGCTGCAGAAAATGCTTCAGGAGCACCACTCCGGTCACCGTTGGAGTTGGCTTATGCATGTTAAGGTATATCTTTGTGCTTTCTGCTAGTGTCATGTAATAACATTTTGCTGGTGTGAATGTCCTTAGGGTATTTGTTCTTGTGCTCAGTAGATCAGGAAAAGTAATTGTATCTTTTTTCTTAGAGGTTTGTCTGCTAAATGCAGCCACTCAGGGAACAGAGGCAGTATCACACAGTTGGTGATGGATTGCAATGAATACGAGTGTGGCAGGTTGACCCCAGCTAGCAGCTAAGCCCCCACCCAGTCACTTGCTCACTCCTGGCCCCAGTGGGATGGGGAGAGAATGGGAAAGGCGAAAGCCAGAAAAAAACCCTTCTGGACTGAGATAAAGACAGTTTAATAAGTGAAGGGAGAAAGAAAAAGAAAGAAAGAAAGAAAGAAAGAAAGAAAGAAAGAAAGAAAGAAAGAAAGAAAGAAAGAAAGAAAGAAAGAAATGCAAAAGCAATCACTCATCACCAGCCTCGCTAGTCCCTGAGCAATGGCTACTTTGGAAAAAACCCTGCCAGTTTTATTGCTGAGCATGGTGTGGCATGCATGTGAGCATGGCATGGAACATCCCTTTGGTCACTTGGGTCAGCTGTCCCAACTGTGTCCTTTCCCAGTCTCTTGCCCACCTCCAGCCCGCCTGCTGGGGGGATAGCATGAGAAGCAGAGAAATCCTTGACGTTGTGCAAGCACTGCTCAGCAACAGGTGAAACATCCGTGTGTTACCAACACTCTTTTGGTTGCTAATCTGAAACACAGCACTCCGCTGGCTGCTATGAAGAATATTAACTCCATCCCAGCCAAACCTAGCACAGCAAGTTATGATTTGGAACAGCAAGCTGCACATTTAAATAAACTTGACAAAATAATTATATACCTAGGAAGAGACTGCAAGTGATGAGACAGAGAATTCACTTGGAAATGGTTGCTCAGTTTGGCTGGAAGCAAAATTGAAGATGGTGATGAATGATGCTTGAAGATGCTGATAGATGCTTGCATATAAACTTTTGTGTGTTGATTGTGAAATCAAACTAAGGATTTCAAGGCTTTCCTCCAAGTGTAAATGGAGGAAATGTTGCAGTATCTCTGTGAACCAGGGAGGATCAGTTAGCTTGTGCAGACTGGGTGCAAAAGCTGTGTTGCCTTACAGGGAACCCAGATTCAACTCCTGTTCCCATGGTGCTGCCGTAGGATTTTAAGTTTGCGTACAGGCAAGGAGGGGCGATGAAAACAGTACAACTACAAGAAGTTAAGATAGTGCTGCAAAGTCTTTGCCTCAGAAAAAAAGTGATTGAGCAAAGTGTCTACTGATTATGATCAGCCAAGATCTGCTCTGGGTCCCCAGGTGGGCCATGGGGTTTTACAGGTACAGTGGTCCTCATTGCTGTGAACCTGCTGCCTGGGCTCACAGACAGCCTGATCTCTGCCCCCTCTCCATGACATCAGGCTGTGTCTAGTTTGGATGGCTCTTTCTTGAGTGATGCTGACAGAATTAGGGCAGACTGATAGTGTAGAGGGCCATGGCAGGTGGCTCATGGCTTTCCCGCTCAGGCCTTTTCTGCTGTGGTTCAATCCTGGAGCTGATTTGCTCTATAAATCTACAATGAGAGACACCTAAGAAGTTCAGCAGCCGTTCTTTGTACTGTTGCTATCTTCTGTGTGGGTGTAGCTAATCACTGCTGGTTGTCTGGACTCTAGAATATCTTGTGTTGCTTTCTTTTGCTGTACTGGCTGGATAGCTGAGGTTCTTCCTGTAGATGTAGCCAAGAAGCACTGCTATCCTTGTTGCAGAAAGGACTAACATCCACTGGGGCCAAGTGGTCCAGGGACTCTATCAAAAAGGAGGACATGAGATGTGGTGAGCAGCTGGCCAGCACTGTGGCCTGTCTGCATCATACAGTGTTCTTCATCTTGTCACTTTTGCACAGGTAGTGTACAGAATTAGCACTCTATGCTCTGTCTGCCAGTGGGCTAGCATCCAAGACACTTGCTCCCACTGTAGCTAGCTAGCTCAGTAATGGGTGAGCAGGAGGAAGGAGGCTCTAGCACAGGTAGAAGATGGCAGCTGGGACTGGAGTGTATTGATGCCAACAGGGAATCCCTCCATGAACAAGACTTCCCAGAGCTGAGGCATGCTTCTGGTGAAGAAAATGTAATGTAGAAATGAAAAGTAAGTTTTAGACTGCTTGGGATTCACCTTTGTAAGGACAGCATGACCAGCCATGGACTATCTCCTGAGGAGTCTGGGTTTGGGGTGTGTCTGAGAGAGGAGAGGCCTTATCCTAGCTTTGGGCTTTAATTTTGTTGGTTGTAAAATGTGAGCTTTGGTAGCCTGGCTCGAATAATAAGATTGTGCTGATAATACGTCTTCTGAGAGCAGTGTGCTTGGAATCAGAGTTGATTCACCTTCATGGCCCTCAGTAATTCATAGGGAAAAGTGCCAGCAGATATGCAAGACAAGTCCCTTTTAGGGTCTTTCATTTAGGCAGTTGTCACATGCTCAAGCACAGCCCTTGAATAAATTCATAAAACTAGTTGCTCCAAGTAATTGAGTCTTACTTAAACAAATACACCACTTCGCTCTATCTTTTCAACAGCGGACACAGGTGTTCGTGCCCTGACTAATCTGGGAGAGCAGGGTCTGTGATTTTCTCAATGCTGGGGGAAAAAGGGATGATTAGGACAAGGCTTGGTGGTGGGATCCAGAGTAGGTCAGATAGAGTAAAAGGAGCTACCACACTGTTCCTGAGTTTTGTGTCTACTCCTAACTGTGCTTGGGCTGAGTGGTTGCCTGGAGGTAAGTGCGTATGTGCAGAGGGAGGAGGAGGGTACCTGATTTTTGTCTTTGAGAGCTTCCCCTCAAAATGTGAGTTTGAGGGCTTCCATAATGTGGTGTGCACTCACCAGGGGACTGGCATGTTGGGGTGCTCTGTCCTTGTATATTTTTCTCCACTCCTTCTTCTACTATTTGCACTTCTCTGTGGTCTTAGGTAAACAACAACTGCAGTCAGTGCCTTTGCCTGAGTTGTGTGATCACAGCTGAGCTGTTTCTATGAGGTCTCTAATGAGCATAAGGGCTGCCTACATCCCTGTTTTGGTGGTGGTTTTTTTTACCACAACTGTGGCTATACACCATCTGTTGAACCAGGACCGGAAGTGATTTCTTGGATTTGTCTTTGCTTCATTAAAATACACTGCAGCTTGCCTCAGTGTATTTTGTGGTCCTTCACTTGCTGCATTCATCACTGCAATACCAAGAGGTATTCACAGCTGCAGAAAGGATTTCTTTTTTTTTTTTTTGTTGGCATGTTGGACCTCCAGGGTATCCCACACATTCTGCATAGACAGAAGCTCTGGTGCCACAGACTGTAGGAGCATCAGTCAAATTTTGGATTCCAGCTGTGCTCATGTCAGTGTAAATGCTGGGCCTTCATAGAGTTCAATTTCTTTCCATGTTGCAGGCAGCTGCCTCCAACCGCACACAGTTTGGTCTGCAACAGTACTGAAGATCTTGCAGTATGGATCATCTATCCTGGAAATTGTGGGCATGCAGCAATTTTAGATGAAGGCTTTAAACTGTCAGGACACTGGAACAGCTGTGGCCAAAGGTCACTTTGCAGTGGCAGCATTGAATTGTGGCATATAATTACTTGTCTTAGGCTCACTCTGTGATGAGATGCCCCAGAAGGAGCTACTTATCACAGTCATGCCTTTATATGTGTCTTCCTTCACAAAAAGAGAAAATCTCTGGCCCTTTCAGTGCCTGTTCTATGCCTATGGACTGTCTAATGTTGGGACCAGGAACTTGCACCAATTCCAGGGCCTGCAGTGGCAAGAAAGACGCTGAGCTTGTGATTGAGCAGTTGGTGTTATGGCTATATAGGGCTAAATTGGAGTCTTAACCTCCTCTGATGCTGTGATGTTTGCGGAGCAGCTGAGAACTTGAATAGAATCATAGTTTTGCTCTCAGCTTGGGGAAGAATTGGACTAATCCACATTTACCTTTTCTCCCACAGATGTCAAGCTAACTTGAAAGTAACAGCTGGTTAAAGGTGAATTTTGTGGTCTCACGGAACTAGGAATAGGAGTTTCCAATGGGACATGGTACGTCCATTCAGCCTTTATGAGATCATATATTTTGAGCTCACCCCTATACAGCCCAACCTCAGGCACCAGACTGGTCCCTTTCAGTGTCTGAAAGTCTTTGTGGTTTCATGTGTACCCTGAGACTTTTGAATCCCTTGCTAAATGCCCAGCTGCTGCTGTGCAGGACACAAGACAAAACAGTGCCTGGAATAGCCTGTTTGGTTAATTCTTGGTTTTGCTGCTCATGACTGAAGTAATTATCTAAAATATATGCTGATTTAAAGCTTAAGCTCACTGCCAGTGACTTTATATCTAATGTCTAAAACCTTGCGTAACTGCTCAGACACTCTAAAAATCAGAGATGAAAATGACAGCTTTGGTATTTAAGAATGCTTGAAATTTGGACTTCTGATTTTTCTGGTTATGGATGTTAATGCCTGTGGGAAATTACAAAAATATTCTTAATTTTTTTTACCGACAGAAAGATTTTAACTTGAAGAAATAACTTTTTAAAAAGTAATTCATGCTAAAAATTCATGGCTCATGTTCCTCTGAATATGCACCTTCTCATGACTTGCAGCCAGAAACAACCCTTTGTGTGTTGAATTACACTGATGCTGAGGGCTAAGGTTGAAATAGCATTAAAAGGAAATGCTGATAATGTGACTGAATACCAGAAAGGCTGAGACTACTTCAGCAATCCAAACCACTTTCAATAAATGGTAGCATGAGGATCACAAGGGACAGGGTATGACACTGGTGACTGTACTTGGCAGTCAGTGGGTTCAGAAGTGGAAGGTGAATGTCTTGTCTGATCTCACCTAGGATTTCAAGTTTTGCCAGGGTTTGATTTGACCGGTGATTGCAAGTAACTTTCACTAAGAGTGCAAAAGGAGGTAGCAGCAGAACTATCTGAGAACATGCCCTAGGGATAAGGAGAAAACCTTGAAAATTATCAGTATGGTCAGCAAAACTTAAACAAAAATTAAAAATTAAAAGAGATATAGCCCTTTGGCTTTTCAGGTAACAATCTTTGGGCCTGGAGGTAACGTTTGCCTTGCATCAGCTACGAAGTTGTGCCAGTGACCTTGTAAGAGCTATTACTGCTGACCTGGCAGGCACAGGTAATATAAATATTTAAAGTTTCAAAGGCTCAAAGTAATGAAGTGAGACCTCTGAGATTCTGCTGCAGCCTGTGATGTTTCAGAACAGTCATGCAGTGTGTGTTATTGAGGTTTTGTTTGCTGTAATGTATGCTTTCTGTTGCTTCACTCTCAAAGTCCACTTCCAGCAACAGCAGTACAAGCTGTGCATGTTTAGGCTGTGTTCATTAAACCAGCACGTATGGTGCACCTCGGAAGTGCGGTGCAAAAGCAGTTAGGCATTGCCTCAGTGTTCTTACTGAAATGTTTCCTTTAATCTTCGTAAAATTATTGTTAACACATGAGTTCTGTTGGTTTTCAGTCTTGACATAGCACAGCTCAGTGAGCTCTCCTAGAGCATCAGCAACCCTTGCAGACTATGAAACTGCCATGGTGTAAACTCCAGAATTGCGATACGCATCTGGTTTCATCCTTAATATTGTAGGTGTGGGAAGCTGAGGTGTCACTATATTCACTTGTCTTCACTTTACTCTCCTTTTGACCACTAAATCTTCAAGTGCTTTACAGCAGAAAGCTCTATGTGGGGTTGAGAAATGCAGCCAGCGTGGCAGACAGTACCATCTTACGACAGCAATTAGAGAAAATGGAAGAACAAAGACTTATTCTCCACCCCAGGTGGTTGAGGGCTGGAGAACGTTCAGTAGCCCACGGGCAGTGTCTACACTGGCTTTATGATTGAATGCTGTTTTCTCAAGGGACACGCAGACACGATTTGAAGGGAATCGGAGCTGAGTCTCTGTTGGTGTTTATGAACTATAGATCAAGTCTCAACCTCTGTTAGTCTGAGCAAAATCTAGAAGCCTTTCTCCTACTTATATCAGCTGATGTCAATACAACTTTTAGTCTTCTGCATGTGTGAGGAAGAAGTTACCCATGGAGAAGAATTTTTAGGGAGCCTTTTTGTTTTGCCAATGCCATGCTACAAGAGCTGGGGCGGGGGGCAGGGGGGGAGGGAAGAACATGTTGTTTTGAATTTAGCTGGGTTTTCTTTTATATGAAGGGATTTAACATTAACTTTCATCTGTCATCTGAATGTCCAGGAAACAAGGGATCAGGAATAGCTCCTCAGTGCCTGAGATGTTGTTTAGACTGTTTTCAGAGCACAGACATGTGATGATGATGGATGAATTTACATTGAAAATGAAAACGCATCTTGTAATTATCAAAATTTCACTCACAAAGAGAAATTACTCTTCTCCCAGTTGTCTGGCAACAGAGCTGACTTAATTGCTGGGAGTGAAAGTGGTCTGAAAATAGTCATCTAACAGAAGCTCTTTAATTTCCTCTTTTCTTAAATGGTGCATATCTGTTTGCTGTGTGGATTAAACTGGATGCAACCCCTTCCCTCTGCCCCAAGGTGCTTGGCATCTGGAACTTTCTGGTAGTTTAGTCCTTAAATTGTGAAGAGTCTTTCTCCATGTTGCCCCCTCTCAAGTTTCAAGAAGTTTTGCATTTTGGGGGGTTTAACTATAATATTTGTCCTTTCTAAAAATATGTATATGCTTTTGTATATCCTTTTTTTTGTCTGCTCTACAAGCCCTGTCTAAAAGTCTTCTCAAAATTCTTCAGTCTGGTTAATCAGGGGGAAAAAAATGTTATCCTGATCAGAGACATTGTGACCTCTGTTGCTGCCCCTGCAAAAAGAAGTCTTCATAAAGCTGCAGACTAAATCTGTGGCTTCTCCCCAGTGCGTGGTGCCTGGGTCATCTTCCTGTGAAAGCCTGTATAATTCCTGGGGATGTGGAAGGCAGCAGCAGCAGGGCAGCATGTGAGAAACACTTACTGTCTCATTTTTCACACCTTCTTCATTTTGTTCTGCCCTGGTTTTGCCTTGAGGCAAAGGCTTCACCTTTCACCATTTCTCCATGTGCCATGGCACCGCTCACCACAATGGCTTGTAGTACCTAGCAATTTGTGGCAGGGTTCTTATTGGCAAATGCCAGCCGCTGGTCTCTAGAGGAAGGGAAGGATGCTTTGCTCTTTCAAGAGCACATAGTTCTCAGTCTGCGTGGCCATGCCTGTTGTTTCCTTAGCATAGATGAAACAACAACTTTCTCTTTTGAATATGCCAATAACTGAACAGTCTCTTGGGTTTAGGAATTTGACCTTGGAGGCTTTCTGCAAAGTATTGAATTTCAAGTTGCATTCTAGTTGCTCTTTGCAAATTTAGCCGTGTTTCATAACCTGATGCTTCAGTTACAGTCTCCAGTGCAGAGAGAATGTGATGGAAACCTCAGACCTCCTCAGAAACCCAGAACTCAGGAGATTTTGAGTCTGAAAATGTAAAATTGGTTCCACTGCTTAAATCTACTGAAAGCAGAGGTTTCCCAAGAATGCTTCTTTTCCACCACCTGCCCCAAAGGAAAATACCCTATCCTCCTGTTGGCTGTGCCTGGCCCCTTAGCACTACAATGCTGTGCCCTGCTCAGACTTGCCTTTCCTCCTGCCAGCACATGCCCGAGCCTGTTTTCTTCACAGACTTTCCCTTCTCCCTCTTCCCATCCTGCCCACTCGCAGTTTCTACCTCTTCCCCAGGTCCTGTCTCTGTTTGGGTTGAGCACCCTCAACCCAACGCACCTCTGACATGGACAGCGAATGAAACCAATTTTACTGTAACATGAATCTACTGGAGTGTATAATGTATCTGTGGAGAGATAGGAGAAATATTTACCAAGCGCATTACAGACTTAATGAGCCAGGATTCAGAGAGGTGGAATAGCAAACATCTCCATTCTCTGGATGCTGCAAAGCAAAGCCAGAGCTCTACAGAGGAACTTTCATTTCATTAAACAATTTTATTTTCAAGCCCTACTCAGCATTACTATGATCCTGCTGGCAACATTTCCTAGTCGCTCCTCTAAGAGGAAAATCTTGAAACCTTGTTCAATAGTTAAAATTACTACTGGACTGACTATAGCGCTGTGGCTCGGTGGTTAGGAAGAAATTTTATATATTCAGGTTCTGGTGGAATATTAACTGTTCCCCACATGCAAGAAGCAGATGGTTCCTTTTCTAGGGATGAAGTTGAAAGCTAAATGTTAACCAAACTATCACAGCAAGTTGGTGGTGAAGAATGCTGGAAATCATTAAGGACCTTGGGGCTCTGAACCTGAAGTTCTTTCCATTCAAGTGGTTTGAGCTGTCTCATTCTTGTGTTTCATTACTGCAGCAGCAACATGACTGATTGCAGTGAAACCACTGCAGAAGCAGGTCAGTGTATGGGTAGGCTTCCTCCTTGATCTGAGGGAGAATGTTCTTGGCTCTGGTTGCAGAAAAGTTGGGCATAGCACAACAGACTCTGTTCTTGAGAATCTCCAGCTCAGTTTAAATCCTCTACATTGTGGTGCTTTGGCGTTGCTGTAGCCACAGAAGAATATTGCCAGCCTCCCCATAGCACAGGCAGCAGTTAAGGAGAACTGAGAAGCAGGAACAGCAGACCCTGCTACAGATCGGTGTGTCCAAGAGCTGCTAGAGAGCATCTTCAGCTGCAGTGAAAAAGGAGAGTGGATGTACAGAAGAGGCTCTGGCTTTTGATTAGGCAAAGTTTGAATCAACATTTCTGATCATGTTCCCAATGCTGAAATCCAAGTTGGCTTGGAAAAAATGCCCACCCATTTTTGGAATATGTGCCCATATCCACCTTTCTCAGAGCCATCCCTTGGGTGGATGGCACACACGTGGTGTGGCACTAGCCAGTAATGTGGCCCCGGCAAGATTCCTGTTTGGCGCTGTGTCTGCTTGTCCCCCCCAGGCATGGCTTGTTTGTAGCACAGTCTCTGTGCTCATGTGCAGCTCTACTAACTGGCACATGAACTCTTTCTTGGAGTGTACCGTGGCTCAACAGGTTCCTTTTCTAGGATCTCACAGCAACAATGGGGGATTAATCCAGTGACCAAGAAGGCCCACGCCTGGGCCTCCAGTGTGCAACCTTGTGATCAGCTGCCATCCTGCAATCTGACAACCTAACAACCAGAGGCAACTTTATCCTCCTCCTTATTAAATCTGAGCCCTGGTGCTTTGCACGCTCCCATGTCTTTCCTTGAGTGCTTGTCATTTGGGTAGCTCTAAAAATGATCCTGTGCCACATAATTCAAATGGAACTGTGATTTGATGTTTAATGGAGAAATTTCACACACAGGATCCTCAAAATGAACATGGTTAGACACATCTCTGCCTTGTGAACAGTCAGCAATGGGTGAACTTGTTTGAAGGCAGCAGTTTCCCTCCCAGCTCCCATGGACAGCCTTTAAGCACTTAAAACCTAGGTGCATCTTTAAATCTTGCTAGAAGTGTTTCAGTGGCTCTGTTGTGAAGTAGTTGTGGTAGAGAGATAAGATACGTTGCCGGTAATCTGGAAACCAAGACTAGCAGGTCACTTCAGTTAGCTAAGTGCTGAGGTCTCGTGTCTAGCTCATCTCTGTAATTCCTTATGGTGTTTTCAGTACTGAAGTCAGGCCATATTTTTTCAAAAAGCCCATTCATTTCTGTGCTGAAACTGAAGTCTGACCACCAGGGGGATCTGACAGGGGAAACCAAATGTCCACATCCACTGGCTTGTGTGGTTAGCTGGGCAAGAGTCAAAGCAATGTGGGAGCTCTTCTAGCACATACCAAATAACAGAGGCCCCAGAGGCTTGCATGGCAAACAGACCTGGGGTGTCCCAAGGGTCAGCCATGTGCCTGGGAGGCTTCTGTTGGATGCTTTGTTCTGCAGGATGATGATGTCAGACAGGCCCATGTGGGTGGGTTCCCATTCTGTGTTGGGGAATCATCCCCTCCTCAGGGAATGCCAGCTCGTGAAGTGCTGTCAGTTGCTGCCGAGACAACACAAAGGTTCTGGGTCCGGTGCTAAGGAGAGTTGACTCACCAGCTTTAAATGGATAATTAATGGCTGAAAGTGAGCAAAATAACTAGATTCTGTCTTTGTCTATGGAGATATCAGAAATTCAGTGCTGCCTTTTAGTGACAGTCCTGGGAAAAAGGCACTGCAGCCTACCTCTTATCAGAGAACTGCTGCTAAATGGAGGAAAGCTGACAGCAAATATTTACTATCAGATCAATTCTGTTTAAAGTGCAGTGTTTGTAGCAGAGCTTGGACACAGGAAGGTCAGTTGTAGGATCAAGGCTGCATTTATATAAAGACAGAGGAATATGTGCTGGAAATCCTTCCTTAGAAAGGGAAAAAACAAAGGATTTTGAAAGGCACGCTATGAGGATCCTAATTTTTGTCCTCACACTGAGCGTTTTCTCATGTTCAGGTAAGTTGCTCAGAATGGAGCCACATCCTTTTTCTTATGGCGGTTTAGGGAGGAAAAGTATAAGACCGCAATGAACTTCTAATGGAGCTGTGCCTCTGTCTCAGGGTTTCAAGTGTACGACTATGATCTCCCTGTCACAGAAGAGGCTCTCAATGCTTCCATTGCAAGGATCAATTCCCAGTCATGGGGGCCAAACCTGTATGGTGTTGTCAGGAGCCATGTTACAAGAGTAAGTGCACAGATGAGAGAGATCCTTTACCCGAAATATACTTTACTGTGACGGAAAAATGTTTTTCACCCAACCCTGGCAACCCATATTTAGTTGGAGTTTTCTGATGCTGCTTGGAAGAGGGTGGGCTTGGGGCATTATCTGAAGTTATGGCTTTAGGAACCTAAGTATTCTTTGTATGTTGGTTGGTAATTGGAAATACTTTAGGAGTTCAAATTTTCCACCGCTAGAATAGAAATCTTTGAGGGATGACTTGTAAGATTTTGTTCAGAACTGGTATTTTTAAATATCTCCAGGCAACTGCTTTGCTTTGGGCATAAAGTAACCTCATTCATCTGAAGGTCTCAGCTGAATGTCTACACTGCTGATTAAATGCCAACACATTAAGGATTCTTTCTCCAATCCGTATTTATGTCATCTGTCTCTACACACCGATTCTGGTTTAAATCTGCTAGTGTCTAAATGCAGACAGGAAACCTGTATCTGTTTTAATTTGTGTTGCTAAGAATTATATTGGATACCCAGAGTTAAGGAATTAAAGCTTCCTAATTTAAAGTTAGCATGTCCACGTTCCTTAACATCCCCAGAACCATTATGTTTCTATAGATGGCATGTAGAAAATCTTCTGCAAGAATGAATGACAAATTGACTTTTGGATTGATCTAGTTTGGAAAAAGAAGAGTACTTGAAAGCAGTGGGGATTTGTTGTTTGTTGGTGGGGTTTTTTTGGCAGGTTTTTTTTCAGTCTTCCGTCTTGAGCTAAAACATTGATTAGACTAAGAAGGAGAAAAGAAAATCCTAATATGTCAACAAAGGCAACCGAACTCTCTAGAGCTTGCAGTGTTGTATGCACGCTGCCCATTGAAGCACCTGAGCTGACAAGGAGTGACTCTATAAACTGCATTAATTCAGTTGTTTGCAGTTGTGTGATTTACTTTCCAAGTCATGTATTTGCATGATGACTACTTCATTTGCATGATGACTACTTCACAGCGGTCTAGATATCCAAAGCAGAGCTGTTAGCACCCTGGTTCCCACAGAAGAGGGAGGAGCATGCAGGGGTAATGCTATGCTTATCTACCTTTGACAGCTATAGTCCACCCCAACCGACTCTGAGCAGTAGGAGGATCCCATACTGGCTGTAGGGTTTCAAATTAAACCCCCGTGGAAAGCTGTTCTGTGTTGCTGTTACCAAATCTGCCTAAGAGAGTAACTCCTGAGCACAATAAAACAGCCTTTCTCACACACAGTAATCTGCTCTAAATTGGGCACTGACCCATAATGCCCTTATGTCTTGCTTCTGCTTGACAAAAACAAGGTTGCCATGTAGTGGGCACAGAAGAATGACAGGCACTAATTGTATGTTGTGTTGATCTTCCTTTTACCAGGTTGACATGTGGAACAGCGATGCTTATAGACTAGAGCTACAGTTCAGCATTCGTGAAACAGTGTGCTCGAAAGCTTCAGGGAGAGACCCCTTCACGTGTGACTTCAAAATAGGGCCTTTTGTGGTAAGTGCCTCTGGTGTGAATGTGAACGCCCCACTCTGCGCAGGATGTTCTCAGGACATGTTGAAACACTACTGGTGCTGAAGAAGGATTGGCATTTCTGAAAACAAAACCAAACCCCCAAAAGTACAACCTACAGCATGGAGTGGGTGTTAGGTGGGAAGGGTCAGTGCTGGGAAACTCTTCTGCCTGGTCAGTGGGCAAAACAGGAACTGCTGTGAACTGAAAAGGACATGCACATCTTGGAGCGGCATGTAGTGAAAGTGTCTGTGTGCCTTGGGACCAAATCCTGGAAGGAAAGTCTGGCTTCTTTTCTAAGATAAGAGTGTGAAAAAAATGGCATTTGACCTGCTTTTGTCTACCATGCATCTCGGCACCATATAAAGGCTTATTTTCCTTTGTAGTGCAGATTCCCCCTCTGTGATGACAGTGCTAATCTTTTTCAGATTTTCAACTTTCTTTTCAGCCTGAAATATGCACAGATCAGGCACTTGATATAGCTCTTGCTGTGCTCTAATTCTTAGATGACCAGCTTTGGTGTAAATACATCATCTTTGAACCTGGATTTCTCTGTGCACAGTTAATTTTGCCAAAACATGGCTCCCGTTGCAAGCTTCTAAGCGATTGTGTCCTCACTGCTTGCACAAATCTTACAAAGCATGTGGAGCAGCTCTTGAGTCTCTGTGTGCAATGATACCATACTGTGTGTCCGACTTCCACAGAGATTATCTCTGCTTCTCTGTGCTGCTCCAAGCTGAGCTCTTCTCACTTCTTTTTCCTCTGTGAATGCTGCCAAACTTATCTATACTTCCTGGGCACAGACTTCAGGGAAGAGGAGGGATTCATGGAAGGCACTGAACAGATGGCGCAAAGGCTTTCCTCATAGCTTACGAATCATGCTACTACCTCAGAAGGCAGTTTACCCCATGAAGATGGGCGTAAACATCTCTTTGAGTACCACTACTTGAGCTAAGCAGTTTGTGTGTGCATGTAGATGGGACAACGTGGAATTGATGGTTGTTGCTAGGTTTTCCTTCAAAATGCAAGGGTTGGCTGCTGTGAAGTTATCACTGTATCCTAAACAGATACCGTCCCTCCTCTTTTCTTCTTGGGGCAATGCGGTATGAAAGATAGTGTGAGGATCTCTGTTTTCCAGACTTGGGTGGCAGGTTTTGCTGGAGCTTCTGACACATCATAGAGATAACATCTTTAAAGGTAGTTTAACTTCTAGAGCTGGACCTGCCATCAGCATAGCCATGGACAACTCTTCTGTTTGTGACTGGTGATTCCAGAGCCATGAGAAGAATTTCGAGATTTTCTTCTGCCTCTAGCAGGCTCAAGACTTCATGCAGCTAGTATGAAATTGTGGAGCAATAACTTGTGTATAGTTATATGCTGCCAGAATATACTGGTCTGGCCACAGTCTGGTCCAATAATTTGTTATGTATATAGTCTTGCTTGCTTTGAAATTTTCTTTTAAATCCTTGTACAGGTTCCCTCTCCCTGGTGAAATTCCCATGAGAAGGTTTGCATTGTAGCTTTGCTCTATGAGATTTGCTCTATTTTGATCTGTTACAGCCAACCACTTTCTGCAGGAGTGTTGTGGAAGTCTCCGGTGAGCTGATCTCGAACATTATTGTGCAGTGCCACCGTGGCACATCCAGCTCCGAATCAATGAGCAGCGAGGAGGTAAGGAAGGGGAAAACTGATTTCTCCTGCCCAGAGGAGCAAAAATTCTGCTCATCCTCTTTTAAGGAGAAGTCATGTGCATATGTGTGAACTGCAACTCCTGTTGCAGTTGGAGTTTTTAATCAAAAAAATGAATGTGGTTTGAAATCCAGCTGTCTCCTGTAATCTTCACTTTCCATCAGCTGAGAGGTTTGACCTTGCTTGATGGATGCCGGGGGAGAGTGTGAATCTCTGCGGCAGTCTGGCACATCCACCAACTCTGACACTCTTTCTTCATTGACATATAGAGTGTGTGCCTGGAGAACAGTGATTGGCACATCTTAGACGGAAACAAATACCGATGACTCTGGCTCTGTTACCAAACTCAACCCTCAGCTGAACATGTAATCACAGCATAGCTGAAGAACATTTGCTCTCCTGAGATTTGTGTTCCCTTTTTGAGCTCTTATTTGGTTTTTAAGGTGTGATTAAATGCTGACCCAACCTGTGAATTCCTGCTAGCTGTTTTCAAATCATGTCAGTGTCCACTTTTTCCATGAACTGACACTTGAACCTGGCTGCCTGCATTTACAACACAGATCTACAGTGGGTGTTGTGCTTGAGGATTATATTCAGGGAACAAGACAGTTTCATAAGCGAGGTGCCAGAGGATATGGACTGCTGCTATTTTTGGAAAGTGCAAGTGACTAAATGAATAGCTTGAAGCAAACAGGATTCTGTGTAACCTTCTTTTTGTTTGAATTTCCAAATTAGCCTGTAACTTTTTTTTTGGTTTGTTTTGTTCAGAATCTCTATTCAGAGCTAGCTAGTGAATGCACCACAGAAAGTCTTGATTTGCAGAGCAGAAAGACTGCATGTGAAGTACTGAAATGTGTAACGTAGTCTTGGATGTTCAGTCTGTCCTCTGTGGGTTGAGTGTAACTCATGTTTAATAGGGCACTCAGTATAAACACTTGCTTTTAAAAGCAGACATCTTCCTGCAAGTCTTCTTTAACCATCACTTAAAATTCAGTACTGATGCTGATATTCCTGCTGGAGAATGTATTTCCTGCAATGTTGTTGTTTTTGGCTGCGGTAGAGTTAATTTTCTTCATAGTAGCTAGTATGGGGCTATGTTTTGGATTTGTGCTGGAAACAGTGTTGATAACACAGGGGTGTTTTAGTTAATCCTGAGCAGTCAAGGCTCACAGAGTCAATACAGAGTCAAGGCCTTTTCTGCTCCTCATACTGCCATGGCTGCAATTAGGCTGGGAGTACATAAAAAGTCAGGAGGAGACACAGCTGGGACAGCTGACGCCAACTGTCCAAAGGGATATTCCATACCATATGATGTTCTGCTCAGTATATAAAGCTTGGGGAAGAAGAAGGAAGGGAGGGATGTTTGGAGTTATGGTGTTGGTCTTCCCAAGTAACCGTTACACACGATGGAGCCCTGATTTCCTAGAGATCACTGAACACCTGCCTGCCAATAGGAAGTAGTGAAGTGAAGAGTGAATGAATAGGACGTAATCCTAGAGGTGCATGAACAGGCTGTCTCTGTGTGCCGAAAGACTAGCTGGAGTGTGAGGCCAGCGTGGCTGAACAGAGAGCTTTAGCTGGAACTCTGGGTTAAAAAGAGAGTTTATGATCTTTGGAAGAAGGGGCACACAACTCAGGAGGACTACAAGGGGGTCATGAGGTTATGCAGGGAGAAAATTAGAAGGGCCAAAGCCCAACTAGAACTTAATCTGGCTACTGCTGTAGAAGGCAATAAAAAATGTTTCTATAAATACATTAGCAACAAAAGGAGGGCTAAGGAGAATCTCCATCCTTTATTGGATGAGGGGGGAAACATAGTGACAAAGGATGAGGAAAAGGCTGAGGTACTTAATGCCTTCCTTGCCTCAGTCTTTAATAGTAAGATCAGTTGTTCTCAGGGTACCCAGCTCCCTTGAGCTAGAAGAGAGGGATGGGGAGCAGAACGCAGCCCGCATAATCCAAGGGGAAATGGTTAGTGACCTGCTACACCATTTAGACACACACAAGTCTATGGGGCAAGACAGGATCCACCCAAGGGTACTGGGGGAGCTGGTGGAAGTGCTCATCAAGCCACTTTCCATCATTTATCAGCAGTCCTGGCTAACTGGGGAGGTCCCAGTTGACTGGAGGTTAGCAAATGTGACACCCATCTACAAAAAGGGCAGGAAGAAGGATTTGGGGAACTACAGGCCTGTCAGTCTGACCTCGGTGCCAGGGGATATTATGGAGCAGATCATCAGATACAGGCACATACAGGACAAGCAGGCAATCAGGCCCAGTCAGCATGGGTTTATGAAAGGCAGGTCCTGCTTGACTAACCTGATCTCCTTCTATGACAAGGTGACCCGCTTAGCAGATGACATTGAGGTTCTGGAATGTGTCCAGAGAAGAGCAATGAAGCTGATGAGGGGACTAGAGAACAAATCTTATAAAGAGCAGCTGAGGGAACTGGGGTTGTTTAGCCTAAAGAAAAGGAGGCTCAGGGGAGACCTTATCGCTCTCTACAACTAGCTGAAAGGACGTTGTAACGCAGCGGGGGCTGGTCTTTTCTCCCAAGTAACAAGCGATAGGACAAGAGGAAATGGCCTCAAATTGCACAAGAGGAGACTTAGATTGGATGTTAGGAAAAATTTCTGCACAGAAAGGGTTGTTAAGCATTGGAACAGGCTGCGCAGAGAAGTGGTTGAGTCATCATCCCTGGAGGTATCTAAAAGATGTGCAGTTGTGGTGCTGAGGGATATGGTTTAGTGGTGGACTTGGCAGTGCTAGGTTAATGGTTGGACTTGATGATCTTAAATGTATTTAAGGTCTTTTCCAACCTAAACAATTCTATGATTCTGTGAATTCCTTGGTTTGCTTTGCTTCTGTGTGCAGTTTTTGCTTTTCGTATTGAACTGTCTTTATCTCAACCCATGAGTTTTCTCACTTTTACCCTTCTGATTCTCTCCCCCATCCCACTGCGGGGGGAGTGACCGAGCGAGCGACTGTGTGGTGCTTAGTTGCTGGCTGGGGTTAAACCATGACAAATGTTAATAAGGAAAAAATTGCAAAGGGCGTTATTGCACATGAAAAGGGAAGTATTTCTTTCTGCAGAGGGCTGCAACAAGTGAACTGCAGCTCTTGTTCTAGAGTTGTAACTCAGTTCAAGGGATCTCAGCCTGATTCACTGTGGATGGTGTTGGTGTAGCTGCCGTAGTGCTGGTGGCATTTGGATAAGAGAAGGAATTTTGATTGGTTGAGGCTGAGATCATATTACTGGGATAGAGACCAACAAAAAAAAAGGGTATAGAGAGCTTTTAAAAGAGTAATTTGGGATAAATGAGTCAAAGACATGCCCTGTGTGACTGCAACAGACTTGTGTGCTCTCCAGGCTCTGCTCCCCTGGCTGTATCTGCACTATAGTAAGGTCAGGTAAGGTGTTAAGTACAAAAGATACTGAACTGAGAGTCTACCTGCAGCTGCAGGCTTCCTTAGCAGTATCACTGCTTTGCAATAGTATCAGCAGTAATCTTGTTAAAATTAATAATGAAGTTTGGAATTACTGCAGTGGTCGGTCACAAAGTACCTGAGGAAATGAAGGAGAGGTGGACTTCTTGACAGATGAGCTTTTTAAAGAAACTTCTTTAATTTACAGATGATGCGTATGCCGATAATGAACCCCAACAGGAGAGGCAGCAGTCACAGAGAAGGTAAGCATTTCTGCCATGCTGGACTGTTTTGGCACATGTTAGTTTGCCTTTTGAATCATCTGTTTGGGTCACCTGAAAGTCATCCGTCTGAGGGAGAATAAAATTTTGAAGACTGGCAGTTTGTTCAGGTCACAGCCAGCTTTTTTTTTTCCTGTGCAAACGGTTGTCTCATTGAGGAAGCTGTGAGGGCATTAGGCTTCAAAGAAGGGCAATGCTGAGGTTTGTATACTCTGTGTAAGCATCTTCTGGATTTCCAGATTTGTGCTTTCATAACCAGTACTTGTGTGCATCCTTGAGGTTGTCCTGATGTTGTGTGGAATGCTGAACGAACACACATTTGAAAGCATGTAACACTGATCTATGTCCCCACTTTCTTTTTTTTTAAAAGATGTATTTGCTCCTGAAGACTTCCGTTCAAGGGGAAGAGGCAGCAGGCGTGGATACTGGCATAAGCCCAGCTATTTCAGCTCTGACAGGATTGAATAATATGGATTGGGTGAGTACAATTCAAAGCGCAGCTTTTATGCACTCTAGGTCTGCAGGTTTTGTGGCAGGGTGCGAAAGTGACTGCTCAGGATAAAGGACCTCTTTGGGAATGTGCTTCTTGGCTGTGAGCACATTAAAAGCCATTTTACTGTGGGCATTTGTAGGCCTTGTTTATGGGGAAATTCAGTGACAGGGTACAAACAGCATTATCAGGACCCTCGACAAATGGTGATGGGGTGGCAATCTCTGGTGCCTAAAGGAGGGCTCACAGAACAAGGGTCTGACCAGTTGTCAAGTCATCAGAAGATGGTTTTGATTTTCCTCTTATTGCTTCACTCTTCGGAAGAATTCCCAACTACAGAGCTCACGGCTTTCACTCACTCTTGAGTAGGCCATCCCATATGATCATGCAAACACCAGTGTCCTGGTGTGCAGGTAGTGTGAATGGTGTGCAAGAAAATCAATCTGCTATCTGAGTTTAGCATAAGGCTCAAGCCTTGAGATGCAGTTCTGCCTTTTTGCCTCCATCTCTCTTGGCTGGCAGAGACCTGTTTCTGTCAAATTTTTCATGGATACTTTGGACCTTATCCAAATTGATTGCCCTTAGCAAGGGTGTATCACTTGGCTGTGGGATCTGGAACATGCCCTGGCTGTGTATTGGCAAAGACATGGATGAGTTGTTTGATGCCCCAGTCCTTCAGCAAGTGACCCGCCATCTTTGCCCTGGTGCTGTCCTCCCACCCATGACTTGTTGTGCTATTTATACTGCAAACTCTTGGAGGAATGGCCGTGTCTTTGTGCCAAATCTAATGCAACAGGGCCTTGAGGCCACACAGTTTAGCAAACAAAAAATGAATGTAGTATTAAGGTATCTGGGAGAACCAAGACACAGTTTACCCAGGGCAAACATTTGTTGCAGAGATGCTGTGAAGATGTTTAGAGCTCAGTTAATGGGAATGATAATGAAAGGCACTAATGATTCATTGGAGCTGACAAGGCCTATCCTACACAAACCACCTTAGCTGACCTGCTTCTGAGGTTCTATGTGGGAGCAGCTCTAATTGCTGCTGATATTTTATCTGCTGTCTTATGGAGTTAATAGAGAGGGAAGTGGTTTTCAAAGAGTTTTAGCAGCACAGAATGGAGATTATTCTTTGACACAGAATCACAGAATCACAGAATAGTCAGGGTTGGAAGGGACCTTTGGAGATCATCTAGTCCAACCCCCCTGCCAGAGCAGGGTCACCTACAACAGGTTGCACAGGTCAGCGTCCAGGCGGGTTTTGAATGTCTCCAGAGTGGGAGACTCCACAACCTCTCTGGGCAGCCTGTTCCAGTGCTC
>VZSZ01006026.1:230394-265497 GCA_013398815.1 Ibidorhyncha struthersii | reverse complement strand
TGAGGAGTGGTCACACCTTGGAGGCAGGTAGCTTTTGGGATGGAGGTGTGTTTTGGTATTATAATGACATTATAATGAGCGAAGTTCACCCAAAGGATAGCATTTTGTCAAAAAATGACAGATCATTGGCTCAGGGTAACAATTAAGTAGCTTATCAGTTCCATAAGACCTTCAAGGTTTCCATCTGACCCTCAAGTTCCCATATTATCATAGAATTTGGCCGCAGTATCTCCACTCTGCTCCATCCTCCACACTATTTTTCTTAGAGTTAGCGCACTGGACTCACCCAATGTCGTTAACGTCTAAGGTTGCCTAGGGAACCTTTGTGAAATGTATCCTTTGCACACCAGCTGCACTCTACCCCTGAAAGTTTCATCGATGCTGTACCCTTCTTCAAAATGTGAATATAACTTAATTTCTAAGTCACCTCCAGTAATTATCCCACACCTCATTAAGAAGCTGCTTGGTTTTAGTTCCAGTTTTGTATTCTCATGGCTTCATATATTCTCTTTGTTTTTTCCTCTCCATTCACCCACCCCACTTTCTACACTTCTCAGAAAGAAGCTTATTGCTTTCTGGGGAAAAAAGTGAAGCATTAGAGGGAAGAAAAATCCCTGCAGAATGGGATCTGTTGCATAGTGCATGAGCTCCATATCGGATTAGCTTTGAGAGTGAGAGCTAGAGCAATTTATCACTTAGGCAACATGCAGTAAATGACAGGCTACCGTTATATTCCTCCTGCCTTGGAGTCAGTCTGTGATAGCTAAGTTCTTGGTGTCACCTGGCATCTGTGATATGCTGTAGCAGAGAAGACATCAGCTTTCATCTGTTCAGCAGCGAAGGACTGAAATTCAAACAGACCCAGGCAGGACCTTTCCTTATGCTCAGGTCAGAGCGTGGTGCGGGGATGAAGCAGAGGTGTTACAGCAGAGAGGAGAATCAGTGTGACAATCTCTCGTTGCTATTCTGAACGGCAGCGACTTTTGCCTTGCCCTTTGTCCACCTTTTCTGGATCTGTTTTGAAGGATTAGACCCACTGCTGCACTGAGGAAATTGTTCCTGCTTCTGGAGGATGCAGAGCTTGGGTGATTCCTTAGACTTCACTGTGTGTTTAAAGACTGATTGCAAGCCCCCTCATCTAATTCCTGGAGAAAACCAACAGGACTTCACTGGAGGAACAGAAAGGGGTCTCAGCTGTCTTCCAGCCTACTGCTCAGTGTTACATTTTGCAAGTGCTAGAAATGAGCTTGTCAAAGAATCATCCAGGTGGGGAGGGATGTCTGGAAGCCCAGCCCCAGCTCAAAGCAGGGCCAGGTTCATGAGGCTGTGTAGCTGAGCTTTGAATATACCAGGATATAGATCCCTTATCCTCTCTGGGATCTAGGTTCAGCATTGAAGCACTCTTGTGGAAGATTTTTCCTTAAACTGAGCTGGAGTTTCCCATGTTCCCACTTGTTTCTGTTTCTCCTCTTGTCACTTGGTCCCCAGTGATGACTGTAGCAGCTGGTCCTGGTTCTTTGGCCTGCATCCCCCATCTCCAGGGCTGTGCAGGACCCAGGCGCTCCTAAACAAACCACTTTCAGAGGGTCGCTATATCTATCACTACCACATGTGTGGACACTCCTTTCTGGCACAAATCTATCCCTAAAATATTACTAACAAAATTTTCTTACAGAAAAATTTCAGGTTGCCATGGTGACAACTTGCTGAAGATACAGTGTAGGCTACCGACTCCTGTAGAAGCAGTCACATGTTCTCTTAGAAAAACGTATCTCAAATTTCTTGTACATATTGTAGCTCTTTATTCAGAGACATTTCTCAGAAGACCGTACACCAGCTTATAGCCTCAACCATCTCTGCTTTTGAGACTTTGCAATATGTGTTGATTTGTGTCCCATGTTTCTTATTTCACTGTTCTTAATTTTTCTGGCAGTCTGTTCTTTTTTTTTTTTTTACACTAATTAGCAATTGACATGACATTTGTGTACATGTGAAGTGTTTTGCATATGCAGGTTTCTTTTTACAGATTCCTCATGGTGTAATTCTGATGCTATACAAATTAATAAGCAACTCAGCGAAGCTAAATAAATTCTTTCCAAGGTCATAAATGTTTGGCTAGTTCTGTGAAGTATGAGACAAATTTTGAGCTATGACATTTCTCCTGCCTACCTTTTTTTTTTAAAGTAGATTGCAGAATAAGAAGAATCAAGATTCGAAGATCCTGTATGTGAAGAAAGAACCTGATGCCCTTTCCTTTTCTTTTTCATGGAAAACTATTCTGTAATGAAGTGACACTCTTTCCCTAAACTCACTTTCTGCTGTACTGTCAAATGACCATTGGATGAGCTCATGAGATGCTAACTACACGCACTTGTCAGTCGATAGCCAACTTCTGATGTGTTAGAGCTCACTGGGAGGACTGTCTCAGACACCTAGCATAACTGTGTCCATTATGTGTTGTACCACCTCATAATGATGCTATTAAAGGATCATTTTTCCGTTTGTTCTGCGTTGGTCTCTGGTTGCTTGTAATTTTCTGTAACACTTGTAGCCGATTATTGATTCATTCAAAGTAATAAAGGCACTTAATTCTTTTTAATCTGGGGTGCAGCAGCTGTGGACTTGCTACAGCTCCAAAGGCGTGAGTTTTAACCCACCAGTAATATAGCTTTAATGGGTCCACTGATGTGGGGGGATGAGGGATGCTAATGACAGTGATTGTCAGATTCTAATGGCTTTCGGAATAAGGCCAGACCTTTGATATGTTATTCAGGGAAACAGGTTTATTGAGTCTTGTCCCTTTCTCTCCACTCTGTGCAACAGAGTCTGCCCCTCCTTCCTCCGCTCTCTGCAGCCCTTTAGGAAGGGAAATGTTACTGTGCGATTTGGGGGAGACGGGGGAGGAATTTTGTTTTGTTTTGTTTTAAGGCTTTACCACCAACTGTGCTCTTTGGTTATAATTATGATGTAGGCTGGTATTAAGGCTGTGCTTCCATGCACACATGGTGCAGATGTGACCTGATGTGACACTTGACATACACAAGTCATTTGTAAATAGGCAACAGAGGCTGTTCCTACAGAAGCAGCCATGTAGGAAAGTCTTTTGTACATAGTGAAGGGGTCTTTTGTATGTAGTTGGGATAACAGTAAAGGTTCACTTATACGTTGTGTTGGTTGCGCAGGGGCCTGGATCAACAGGATTATCAGGACTGAGCAGCTCTGTGGTGTCAGCCCTGGAGCCTCTCCTGGCTGAGCTGCAGATCCTGTTTCAAACTACGCACTGGAGACTTATTGCAGCTGACCTGTTTGGGTGATTTCATTCTCTGTGTGTTACCTAACGCCAAGATCCCAATGAAATTGTTTCCCTCTTACCAAGCGCTCCATGAAGCATGGCTTTCCACTGCTTTTGGCTGCAGTGGAAATAAACCAGGTGAGGACTTTGCAGTTTTGGGGACTGAGTGTGTTTTTCTCACCGTCTATCTTGATGTCTTTCCTTCTCTGGTTCCAGCTCTTTTTTTCTGGTACGGGAGGAAGGAGGCCTCTGGAGGAGGTGCCTATTGCCTGAGCACTGGAGGTTCAGATAGATGTTTTCCATCATGCTCATGCTTTGTGCCAAACTGGATCGAAGTAACAGGTGAATTTTCTGAGACAGAAATGGTAAAATTAGTTGGCCATCTGGTGGAATACAGCAGTGCCATTCAGTGCCGAAGAAATCTTTAAAACATGGACATAATAAAGCTATGTCCTTTAGAAAAAAATTCAGCTGGGTTTTAAGATCTATTTCCACCCCTGTTCACTCCAATCTCACAGTGCACTGACTTGGTTTGTGGTTTTGCTGCTGCAATCCCTAGTACTCAGCTGTCTTGCTGGGTAAGTGGTGGTCATGGGACCTGCAGAATTGATCGTTGGCTCCTTATCAGTTATGCAATTGTCCTCCCTTGCCAAATCAACAGATTTTTCTCTCTAAAGCAACTCCCATACAGTTTGACTCTCAGTTAATTTTCCTTACTGATTGCAGTAAGGTAACCTGATTTGTAGGGATTTCTCTCTCATAAACATGACAACACATAGTCAGAGGAGCCCTCAATGCAGCAGCAGGGAGTAGAAGGAGGTGGAAGGTGTTGAAAAGGTATAGAGTAGAGGTCCAGCAGAGGAAGGGCTGTTTTCCTTTCTCATGGTCGTTTTGTGTTGCCTGTGTCAACAGGATTGGGAATATCACTCCTTCCTTCATTGTGAATGTATACCCTTGGCCCCCAGCATACTTGCATAATCTGTTTCCCTGCTGCAGTTGAGTCATTTTTGCTAAGCATCTTCTTCCTAATAGAAGTGACCTCACACCTTTGGGCTGATTTTAGGTAGAACCATGACTCTTCATTTAAAAGCTGGTGGACGGGAACAGCTTAGCTGCTTTCTGAAACTCCTGAGCTCAAGTGATTGTGGTCTTTGTCTTCTCACATAGACATGTGTGTCTTCCTGTCCTAGGCAAAGGCATGGGTGAGGAGAAGAACTTCCTGGGCTCTTCCTCTAAGACTGTACTTTGTCTCCTGGAAGGGATGAGTTGGACTGACACATGAGTCAGCTTCAGCTGTGCTTGTACTCTTCCCTACTTCACTCTTGGTTTTCCCAGTTCCCAAAAGACCGTTCTCTTGGCCTAAACCCAGTCATATTTTACCGGTTGAGAGTAGTGGCAATCCTCTGCATCAGCGAAACAGGAGTGGAGCATGTTTGCTCCAAAATCCTTATATCGTGGCTCTGCATGTCAAGGAAAAGAGGCAGAAGAGACCACTGAGTTTGATAGTGGGTGTTTCAAGACCTGGAGCAGGAAACTTTTCTTTTGAGCTAAGGGCTGGCTAGCTGATGCTGGAATGATGAACAGAGCCTGTCCCTTGCTCTTTCAGGTGCAGGGTGTTTGGGGAAATACCCATCTGTAAGCAAACAACAGTGGAGCACCACTTTCCTTCAGGGAGCTACCTTCAGCATCTTTACCTTATCTTTCCTCTGCAGACAGAAGTTCAGTGTCAGGGATCTGTCCCCACATTGATTTCTGTCACTCATGAGATACACTACCAGTACATTGTCCCTGGCAATGTGTGGACATTTAGATTATTATACTTTCATAGTTACTGTCTGCACTAAAAAATCTTACTACTGTTAAACAATGAAAACTAGAGTTGCCTCTGACCTTCAGACATGACCCTTGTATAGAAAAGGTCTTCTGATCCCTTGGCATTGCTAACACAGTGTCCCATGAGCAAAAACTTCTCAGAAGGCTGTACTCTGCAGTCATGTCCCTTGGGAATGAGGGCAGGAGCTTGTCTGCAGGCAAACACCATTGTAGCACGTGCATGGACTGTAACATCTCCTTTTGACAGATGCAATGAAAGGCCAACCCTCTCCATTATACATGAGACACCTATGTGCTAATCCTATGTGCACTTCTCTAAAAAGAAGCAAAGAAAACACTTTTTTTTTCCTCCAGCAAAATGGATTACGGGTACTTTAAGCTCCTTGCTGCATGTACACAAATACCTTCACACCTAGAAGCTGATGTGGCGTCTGCTGTGCAGATATTTATCTGTCACTGGGGAGTAGTATTTTCTTTGTCTGCATTTCTCAAGTCTTTTGTAGTCTCAAATCACTGACTCAAGCACTTGCTGCTCCAACATACCAAGGATAGTTGCTATGGATGTTCCCTTCCAACTCCCATGTCTGAGATTTTGGTCTGAAATACCACAACCGCATCCAACAGCAAATCTCTCCTCACTGTGACTGAAGCCTGAAATCCTACCAGGATCCTGGTTCTGTTTGTATTCAGCCACATCCTCACACTTGTGAACTCCCAGCCTCCTACACTGGTAGGCTCCATAACTACCTCCCTCAGTGGGAGCAAGCTCAAATGGAGAACTTTATCAACAAGCCCTTTTTGCACTCCTGCACCAAGACATATTTTGACTAGTCCATTTGCATGCTGTGTTCACCATGGCCACCCTCCCCAAGCTATTACTTAGAGTACCTTTACTAAGTGTCAACCAGGGTGTTACACTGGAGTTCATTAGGCAACATACTGCCTTTCTTCTATGTTGTACAAGGGACACCAGCATTCAACGCAGAACGCATAACATAGGAAGGAGGAATGTTGCAAAGAGCAAGATGCAGAGCAAAGTACACCTAGGAGGAAGCAGGCTCTATGTAAGCAGACCACTAGTTTTGTTGTTGGATTTTGCTTGGAGAGTGAAGACTTATGCAACAGCAGGGACAGGGAGGGAGCTTTCCCCACATTGTTTAGAGATGCTACTTGCAGTGGAAGGAATGTGCAGAGTAGAAATTCTCCTCCTGTAGACTCTGAGGTTATTCAGAAACTCCGAGACAGCAAAAAAGGGAGCTATGTCTGAAGGGAGAAAGAAAAACCATGAGGTATTAGACTGGGCCTTGCTGCATACAGGGACTTTATGACAGTTTGTTTGAGCCTTGCCTCAACAGAAGGTAAAAATGTAGTCACGCTTTCAATGCAGAGCATCTGCAGCAGTTGTAGGACGAGGAAAGAAGTGAGGACTTACGTTGATTTGGACTCGTGCAGTAATTTGGAGAATGAGTAGGGGCAACTGCAGCCGCCTGTTGCGGCTGGGGCGGTGTCAAGGGATATGGCCCTGCACACAGCGAGCATGTCCTACACAGATCTCCAGCACCTCAGTTTGTCCCTGTGGAAGGAGGGAAACTGCTGACTTTTTACTCTCTATGAAAAGGTAGTAAAACCTGCATTCATGGCAGAATCAATCCTATTATATGCATTTTCTCTTTTTCTTTGTACACCCCAACACTTTTTATGCTGACAGTGTCTGAGCAGGAATTCTTATGGTGTGGTATAGATGAAGGACAACACCATACAGTGATGTTGCAGAAAAACTGGGCTCGGTTCCCTTCTTGGCCTTCAGTCAACACTTGGGGAAACACATTGGTATTTGGGCTCCAGCATGCCACAGCAATTCTTTTCCCAGACCCTCTCTGCTATCATGCCATAGATGGTCAGTCATAACTGCTTGACACTGCGATGGTTTGTGCTGCTACAGGAAATCTGGTGGTGCATTGGTAGCCCCAGAGCAATTCTATTCACTTATGTTAGCTGGAAATGCGTAGAATGACTAGCAACTAAGAGGGGTTTAGTGCTATGTGAAACTAGTCCGAGAAATTTCTCAAAGGGTAGAGATCATCTCGAGTGAAAGCTGGATGGAGCCTAGCCCATGTTAGAAAGAAGGTTATTGCTCATCCTGAAGGAATGTGGAGATTTCCTGGCATATACTCTACTGTCAGCAACCTAATCTCAGGTGAATGACAAACCAGACAGACCCCTGGATGATCTCTCTGAAATGAAGGATAGGCCTTAATTGCCAAGCCCATGTCCTGATTCAGAGTAGTGAGATGCTGGGACCAGGACCTGAGCATTTTCCAGTCTTGACTCTACTGTAGACAGTGCAGTTGTCAGTACGTCTGCAAGTGCAAGTTCAACACAGAGGCTTGGGAGGGTTTTGAGGAGACACGGCTCTACTAAGGATGGAGCACGTCACTCATTAGTCAGTAGCTAATGCTGAGCATCAGCATTACTGCTAAGGCTATTGGTGAGCATGGCTGGTGACTTCTGCTCCTGCTTCCCACTGGTAGTGATGCCCACTAGGTGTCAGAGTTGAATAAATGCAAGGCTGGCACAGGGGAGACAGTATCCCAGTTTTCAAATAATTCTGATTTTTTTCCCCCCTTCTGATTTCTGGCCTGCTGTGTGATAAAATGACCTCTGGAGAAGGAGGATCGGTTTGTTTAAATGGTGAAGAGAACAGGGGAGGACAAGAAGAAATGGCTGAGACAAAAAATCCTGGCCAGGTTAGAGTGCTTGTTTTGCATGTGGGAGGCCAGAGCTTAAATTCTGCTCCAGGCACAAAGATGGGTTTACGTTTTATTTCTGAGGACAATAGACTTTTTCCTCTCCTGCATGATAAACTTAATCTTTTTGATAAAATAGCTTTTAATCAAATTTCCCAACCATCCCTTGTGTTGGACTACAGGCTGTAAGATGTTTTTGCTAAGAGGAAAGCCAGAGGAATGCTGGTTGCAGAGAGGATTTAATTTTATAGTTGAAGTTTTCTGCCTGTTTCTTTCACCCCTTTCACCAGCTCCCATCTCTTCTCTTACTCAAGAGCTCAGCTCATTCACTGCAGCTGATTAACGTTAGCAAGGGCATCATAATGACTCTAAAGATTAGGTACATTAATTAATGCTTGCACAACCAGCAAGAAATTTGCTGCTGTCTGACGCCTCACAGCTGCCACTGCGTTTTCTCCTTTCACACCTTCTGCTGGCTTTAAAATCCTCTTTTTTTCCTCTTCCCAGGACAAATTTTTGCCTTAGTCTCATGGTGCAGTGGGGAGTCTCTGCAGGAGACAGAGCAACAGCAGATCATCTCAGACCAGTTTTTTGAATGAGTGCGTGTGCATATTGCTGGTGATATTTGGTGGTTCAGCACTCAAGGCTGCCATGTGAAGACCCAAGAAGGTCTCCCAGCTGGCTCTTGGCCAAGAAGACACGTTCTTGTAATTTTCTTCCTGTGGCAATGGTGGGGAAAGCTCATTCTCCTTTATGATGTTCTCATGTGCTTTGCTGGCTGATAGTCTCAGTCAAGGGTAGCTCAAAACATCTTTCAGGGAAGGAGGTACTATGCTAAGTGACTTGTTGAATGTGCTTGCCCTGGCCTTAGCTGATTCTTCTCTTCCCAGAATATATTTCCTTCCCACTTACCTTGGGTCTCTGTGTCACTTTCTTGGTGAAACAAGAACTTAGCATTAGTGATCTTCACTGTACTTAACCTGTTACTACTTCTGATTGAGCTGTAAGTCTGAATCATTAGCAGCAGCAGCCAAATGAAACACTTTTCCTGCCATGAGGAAGAAGCAAAACAGGAGTCAATCCTTTATTGAGAGGCTGTGATGCTATTAGTCTTAGAAGAACACTTTTATACCTTTTTTTCTCCATTTGTTACTCTAGTCCTGTTTCATTCCTCAAGCACTAAAGTTCTTGGGGACCTATCAGACTCGTTGATCACAGAGTACCTAGGCACGTGCCCCTCCCCATCATCCAAATACTGTTTGTTTATCAGAGTTCGATACTGAAGGCAGATCCAGCAGTATGCATCTGCCTTGATTGTCAGCACATGTGGCACTTGTTGCAAAGACCGGTAGCAGATTTCTTCCACAGCTTAAATCCAGGTAACATTGGACAGCTGCTGGTGCACTTGGCAATCCTCCATGTGGCAAAGGCTTCTGAAAAGGTGGTGATGATGTGTCTATGGGCATTGCTCGTTCTCTGTGACAAGCAGAGAGTCTGTGCTAGAAAACCAGTGTCAGGCCAGTGCTAGAAAGGGAAGCTTAAAACATGGGTCTTAACTCTTTCAAGGAAGTCAGGCTCCCGGAAGTGGTCTATATGTTCATTGCAGATTAAACTGGAGGGAGGTGAAGCTGAAACAAAGAGAGTGAGAAGAAAATTGGAATTTCTTGTTGGCCTCTAGAGACTGAACTGGTTTAGGACTTTAGCTATCTGCGAGTCTTGGAGTTGAAGAAGCAGACCACCAGGAAAACCACAGAGCCTGGCAGGATCCCAGGGATTACAGGACATGATTAATGAGAACTTGAAAAGAGTCTTATGTGCTTATTGAGACTGAATATTTTCTGAGCAATGGGGAGCTGCTGCTGCTGGCTGAGCCTCCTGATCTGGAATAAATAATGGAGAAAAAAATAATAGCCTCCCTAATTGAAGGCTGTTGATTTAAATGAAAAAACCCAACCTTATAACATAATAAAAAATAGGCATTGTGCAGAGGACTGGGGCCCAGAAACATTTAAACCTGGAAATAAAAGCAGTAAGCCTCGTGTCCACACCAAGCATATAAATTGAAATGATCTTGAAGGTATACTTGGAGAATAACAATACAGTGAAGTCTTGCCAGTGCTGTTTCTGCAGAGGAAAGCCCAGAAGTGTTTGGGATGCATCAGGAAAGTAGAGGCCTGATCTAGACTTCCCAAAAGCTTTCTGACAGGCCGTCCTAAAGAGACTATCAGAGAGGTGAAATAGGTGTGATACAAGGTGAAGAAGTTCAAAAACTGATATAGCTCAAAAACTGGCATGGGCAAAATTACAAAGTGAGTGGCTGGCATTTGACAAGCACAGCTGGTGCAGAGCCAGTTGTTGCAGGCAGCCTCTGAAACTGGTGAATAGTTTTGTTGATGCCCTTACAAGCATCATGCTTCTAGAAAAGGGCTACATGACACCCGTGGGTTTCTGGGATGGGACAGTGAAGGCTCTACTGTTTTTTCTGTGTGTGTTTTGAAAGTCTTTTTAGTTTTCTTTCATATTTGAATATTGAAGGCAGTCTTGTTCATCATGAGGAATCTCCATTAAGCAGGTTTGCCAGGTACTTTGTGAGATCTAAAGGGGGAAAAAAACCCAGACAGTCTCTGACGCAGGGGCTACTAAGGAATATTTTATACCTTTCCTGCTTAGTGGAATGGTCTTGCAGAGTATTTTGAGGGAAAGAAGCACTGAATATAGGAAACGCTAGAATGGATTGCAAGAGCTTGTTGATTGATTTGTTTGATTTTCTAAGCTGTTTAAAAACTCTTGTTTTATTAATTGCAAATTTTTATAATCTTGGAAGGAACTGAAATAAACAGTTGTCCATGGAATTGTTTTAGCTTCTTGAGCTCCTAAATGTTTTTAAAGGATTCACAAGTCCTGAACTTTCTGGAACAGGCAGTATCAAAAGATAACCCAGGCCCCACACCATCTTTCCTAGCAGAATGAGAATGTTTCAAATAGATGAGGTTATTGCATCGAGGAATACTGTCACATGAACAGGAACAGCATTCGAAGCCTGGCTTTTTCAAAAGGTCTGTGCATCTGCAATGTGTCCAGTGAGCCAGAACACAGCCTTTTCTCCATAAAGCTCGTGTGCCAAAGCCTGCAAATACACCTACTGAAGTGGGGATGCTTGGGGAAAGACCAAAAGTGAATGGTTGGGTGTTGTTGCTGTTCACCCATGGTTCAGAGTGCCACAGTTTTAGTTCTTTCACTGAAAGAGGATGGAACAAAAGTGTGAAGCTGAAATATTAGGCCTTGGCTTTCTGCCCCAGTTACATTACTACATCCTCTTTAAAATGACTATTCATTATGACCATTTCATGAAATGATTATTTCGTTGCTGTCTGCCATTGCACAACAGGCTACGTTCTGACATTTCTGAATTTCTTGCCACTCTTTGGGTGAAAAAACTCTGCAAAAAGTTGCCAATAATCTAGTTTCCCTAAAAGTCCTATTTCTAGGAGAACTTACTATTTATTGAAAATGCTGCATGGTCCCACTGTGAACAAAAGCACAGATACTCAGTGTGGTGCTCATGCCTGTCATCAATTGACATTTGTGGTGTTGGCTCTGCTGGAGAAGAGCAACTTGAAGCAGAAGGCTGGAGTTCCACAGGGACATACTGGTAGGCTGGGGGCTCCCATGGTTTGAATGCAAATGCTGCTGGCAATGCAGAAGACTCCATCAGTTTTGTATTCTTACCCATGATCTGATGATGCGCTGGCCTTGCAGGGGCTTCAAAAGCCAATGTGCCCAAGAGCCTGGCTTGTAGGAGTGGAGTGTAATCTCCACAATGTGCACCTCTGAGCAACCAAAGAAACTGCAAGACTGAGGTCTAGGCTAGACTAGAGTCTAGTCTAGAAATTGCAAGACTCAGGTCTAGACTCTGTCTAGGGTACTTGACGCCACAGCACCAAATCCTGCTGTTATTTTAAGGATAAGGCATCTCTGAGACCTGGTGTTGGTGTTTTTATTCCAATCCTTAGTGCTCTCAGATTTGCCTCTCTTTATGCAGCTCTGGTATGTGCAATGGTGGAGGGAAGTGGGCTTGTTCAATCTAGGAGCTGTCAGAGCCAAGAGCCTATTTGGCAAAGAAGGGGGTTTCTTGTGCTTTTGCCTCCTCTTTTCTTCTAGAGAGAAGGAAAAACAGAAGAGATCTGTGTTTGCATGGAAGAGCTGCTTTTCAGTTCACAACTAAAGGGAGGCATGAAAGCTTTCTTTGCCCAAATGTGTGATTTGCCAAGAGCTGAAAATTTACTCTTTAGCAGCCCATGGTATACGGCAGAGCTCAGTAAAGGCTAAGATGAAAGTCTTGTAAGCATTTTCTCTTGTCCTTCTCCAAATGTCTTATCTCTTACCTGCTGTCCCTGTGTGTGCAGTGCATGATGTGACTGCTGTGCTGCTGGTGTCTTGAAAATACACCTCCCCAGCCCCTAATGTGTTAAAAAATATAGCTACTTGTTACGGAGTTGGTAAATTATGCTCTGAATGGCTGAGCCTAGCTGGGCCAATACTCTTTGCCAGTTTCCCCTGCACTAATCCCATATAATGTAATCATAGGACATGCTGTTGCATGAAGACACAGTGTACAACTGCTTTGCAATGATTAGAGACCCGTAGATACTTGCTAGCGTGGAGTGCTGCCCAGTTTGAGGTTACTTGCTTTTTGAGTCCATTTTTAGAGTAGAATTAAACAAGTCAGCCACCATCTGGTTCCAAGACACTGAGTTTAGCAAAGCAGTAACAAAAGTCTGGCTCCCCTCTTTTCTCCCCCCTCATTCTGCTCTTCACTGATCAGGGACAGCCAGTTCAAATGTGCAAGTAAAATGCGAGCTGAAAACATGAAAGGCAGGGAGACAAGGCAGCTCTGAAACTAGGTTAGAGATGAAACGAGCCTGAAATTTGGCAGCTGTAGGCAAGGCTAGGTGGCCCTAGGGAGATGACTCAAAATGATTGATGAAATAAATGATTAATGAAATGGTGTGATTAGCCTATCATGGGATTGCATGACTGTTTGGATCCCAAAGACAGAAACTGAGAGGAGCCATGTGGGTGTGAATGATGTAGAGGAAAGAGTGCAAGAGCAGCATCTCCCAGAAGGCAAGTAGAACCCTCAAGGCAACCTCATGTTGGCTTTATTGCACCCCATGAGGTCTAAAATATGCCCCTTGCTACTACCCTGTTAAGGGGATTGACTTATCGTTTGGTATTGGGATTTAACATCTGTACAGCTATCCTTTCTTGCTCAGGTGGCTCAAAAAGAAGGCATCTCATTTTATGCAACAGTGTTTGCTCTTACCTTCACTGGCACCCACAGAACAACTGGGCAAAGCATATTTTTTTGGTGTATGTTGGGTCTGCTGGGCTTCCAACGGCTTTATGGATAGGGACAGCAGCAACCTTGGGGGTTTAGATCTCACTCTTCTTTTTTCTGGTAGATACTTATTTCAGCAAAGCAGAATGTTGGTGTGAGCTGTTCAAATAACAGCTAATTTTTCTTGCTGATAGTTGTGTCAGTGTAGTCTAAATAAGAGATCCATCTATGTTTACACCCCCCACCAACTTCTTGGAGAGGGAAGATTTCAGAGCTTGGAGAGTGGCTTGTGGGAACTCATTGCATCTGCTGTTAGATTAATAGAGTCAGACTTTGGAATGACATAGCTATGCCCTCAAGGGTTTTTTTTGCCAGTTAAAAACACAGATACATCACTGTTGCTTGGGTCCAAATGTTTACAGTGCAAAATACTGCAAATCAAACTCCTGTCCATTACAAGTTAGCTTGAAGCATCAGTCTTTTTGGGCCCATCAGATGACTTCTTTATTTCCAGAATTGCAGACACACGCATGGGCTTTCCATGGCTAGCGTGTTGTAACAAGTGGCTGCCTCCTGCTATAAAAGCTTATAGCAAAAGCCACGCCAGAAAAATGCCATTTCTCCCAGAAATTGCAGCAGTTTCTGGCTTTTTAATGACAACTGGCTGGGATGCCTGGAGAGTAAATATGCATGTGCACGTACACACATACACATATATGTATATATAGATATAAATGTGTTTGTCTTTAGTATCTAGAAGATTTTCTTCTCTCCCATCACTCTGCAGTTCTTCAACTATCGTTGATTAGGAGGACACTGTTGTGTAGAAGCCATACAGTACAGAAATGCCAGATTTCTTCACCTTTTGCTTTCTGACATGAGCAACTTCTTAAGCATGGCCTCATACCAGAGGTGGTATTCCGAGCAACACAGGTCTGGGTTCTGTTCCTGCTTTTGCTGCTAAACAGAGAGGCAGCTAGCTTGCAGCCCCATATTGCCTCCAAGAGCTCCACAGGAAAAAACAGCTCTGTGTGGAGGTTGTTTATTTCCCCAAGGGCAATAAACTTACATGGAATAAATTGCCAAAGGACTAAAAATTGGGGTTTGAGCAGTCCTGAATTTAGTCCTGGGTAGGTGTGCTATAGAAATGGAGCATACTCAGTTTTTTGTACCTCTGCGGGTGGACAAGTCATCGTGTTGGTTACTTGCTAGGCTACATGTAAGTTATGGTCTGACTTGGAGAAAGGTTAAGGAAAAAAATATGTGTTTCTGTCTGTCTGTTTGTCCTTTGCTCATTCTTTTCTTAGTAGCAAGATGGCATTTTGGGAAGTGCATGCTCTTTCAAAAGCTTGGATAGGGCTCTTGGACTGGGTGACATCACTGTTTAAATGCTGAGGTGGATTTCAGGTACCTGTTAATCTGGTGAGCACAAAGTCATGAGCCAGTGAATTTGGCTGACCTTCTGCAAGGCATTGACATCAGGAGATAAGGACCTCTTATGAAACCACTGAGGTGTTACACAAGAGCCATTCCCTTCTCTTGCTCCTGCTGACAACAAGGCTGTTTGGGTGGCTCCTTTACAAAACTTTGTGGGATTTTTGTGAACAATTAACCATAATGGTTTGCCTCTGAGGAAACTTGCTTTTACTCCTGCCATGTGCTTGGCTAAGTTATGGTTAAATGCCAGTGAGGCACTGTGGCTACGCCTCTTTTTGGCTAAGCATCAAGAGGCATGCAACCAAATGTCAAGGTTTTTTCCATGTACACAATGTAAATCTTTTTAAATGAAGGGATTAAAACAAGGAGGCAGAAATGACGTCGCTCCACATAACCTGTGCTGTCCTTGATGCTGCAGAGGAGTTGTGTGACTTCCTTTGGTCCTCAGGAAAGCCAGACCTTGCAGCCTTTCCTCTGCTGCAAAGTTGTCCCTTGCTGAAATAACCAGGTAATTGCCTTCAACTGAAAACTCCAGGGCATGGAAAGCTACCAAGTGTCATGTCATCAAGACCAGCCATCTGATATTGGATTGCTGCTGAGTAGGCTGGAAAGTCCTTGAAACCAAAGATCTCTAAGATGGGTCATCATCAGGAGGCAAAGACAGAAAAAAGAGCTGTACGGAAGCCAAGTGCACTGGTCTTTTCTTGGATGCTACTGGTAGAGATTTTGTGACACAAGGAAGTCATCCTTCTTGTTTTCCTACAGGACTGCTTTCCTGTAAGGTCTTTGGAGCTGACAACTTTAGGAGAAACGTCGTAGCCCAAGTTCTTGCTCTCAGACTCATCTGCAACCATTCCATGTCTTCTGCAAGGGCACATCTTGTAGGCTCACTGGGATGCTGGGAATACAGAGTGTATCTCTCAGCTGCTCTTCACGCTCTTTTCCCTGCCTGTTCTTCTTTCGTTCTGCTGGATATGACATGCACATCTCAGGGTATTGGGAATCCTGACAGTTGCTGAATTCAGTTTCAGAAGCCAGACTTTACTTGCAATTTGAGGTTTCTTTGAGTATAGTGAAGGATGAAAAAATTCATATTTTTAAAATGATAGGGTATAAGAAGAAAATAGCACAGAGCAAAATAAAACAGCATACTGCAAGAGATTGACAGGGTGGTTTCATCAGCTGCTTGCTCTCACAATAAGCATATACTTTTTTGTCAAAAAAAAAAGCTTTTAAAAGTGGAAGGTATCTTCAGTGCAGCATGCTGCACCTTGTCTTCTCTTGGTTTAAGTGAAAAGCAGTGATGACTGTTCCCCTGCAAGTGGCAGTGAACAAGCCATTTCTGCTGCCTGCAGATGCTCAGGTAAAAGGCATTGTGTAAATGTCAGAAGAATATCTCGAGGCTTGAAAAATCAACTAGCATTGTGTTCACCTTAATGTGAAATAATATGCAGGAGAAGGGAGAGGATAGGACCAAACATAAACTGAACTCCAAGACAAAAGTAGGCCTACTTCCAAAAGCAATTTTCTGAATGAGAGGTCCACATGTGGTGGGTGACCTTTGCCAACTGCCAGACACCCTCCCAGATGCTCCTCCTCTGCAGGACAGGGGGAGAAAATAAGATGGAAAAGCTCATAGGTCAAGATAAAGACAGGGAGATCATTTACCAGTTACTGTCATGGGCAAAACAGACTCGCCTTGGGGAAAATTAATTTAATTTATTGCCAGTTAAAATAGATTTGGACAGTGAGAAACAAAGCCAAAAATTAAAACAACACCTTCTTCCCACCCCCCTTTTCCCAAGCTCAACTTGACTCTACCTCGCCTGATGCCTGAGGCGCTGGGAATGGTTGTGGTCAGCCCGTAACAGCTCCTCTCTGCCATTCCTTCCTGCTCACACTTTTCCCTTGCTTCAGCATCAGTCCTTCCTACAGGCTACTGTCCTTCAGGATAAAATTACCTCTCCATGGGCTCTCCATGGGCTTCAGTTCCTTCAGGAAATATCCAGTTGCTTCAGTGTGGGGCCCTCCATGGTCTGCAGTGTTGACATTGGCTCCACCGTGCTCCTCTCCATGGTCTGCACTTCTTCCTGCTCTCCTGTGGTCTCTCCATGGGCTGCACTTCTTCCCCCTCCTTATTCTCTGGCCCTGGTGTTTACATGTTTTCTTTCCTCACTCCTCACTGCTCTCTGACATTTTTTGCCCATTCTCAACTATGTTATCCCAGAGGTGCCACCAGCTTTGCTGATGGGGTCAGCTGTGTCCGGTGGTGGGTAAAGTGTCTTACCACTTAAACTCAATACGCCATATCTACAATAATCACTTCAATGCAAGATTCCCCATTGCACCTGCATCAGTGGTGGTCTCTCAGCCTTAGTGAAATGCTTTTGCACATCAGCCTCCGTTGCTTTGTTGATCCAGGCAATGTGCTTTTACAGCTGCACTCTCTGCACCTAGCATCTCCTTGGTACTGGGCAGAGGCATTAGAGCAGCTGCAACAGTGGGACATCAGAAATCTGGGACGTGGGAAAATGAATTTGTCCTTAAGGCTTTACTTTCTAAGTCCAACACAGGAAACAACATTCACCTTCTCTTGTGAAATATCTGGGGTTTAATTGATAACTGTCCTACTTGAGGGTGTAATGAGATTGCCAAGTTATTTAAAATTCCTACTTCCCTGTTCATTCTGGCCTTGCAATCTAGTGTTTAATAAATCTTTTACAACACTGAGAATTAAAGACCACTTAATAGATTGTCGCTTCAAGTTTATGTTATTTAGCATTTGCATAACTACATTCATGATTTTGGCACTTAACCCGAAGCCATCACAGAAGTTCTAGCTTCTTGGCTCACCCAGCAACAGAAAGCAGGGTAGATTGCAAGGGTTGATTTTCCTGTGGGCTGGGCAGGAATGTTCTCCATGCTGGTAAAAATAGGCTGCTTCTGGTTCAGCCAGGCTAGTGTATATGAAGCAAACTCAAGTCTGTGGTCCTCCCACTTCTCTTCTTTCCTGGCAGCTACTACAGCTACAACAGCTGCTTGTGGGCCTTAGCTGTGCAAGCTGCTTCTTCAGTCCAGGCAGCTGAGATCTTGTTCCAGAACAGAAAAATCTGGGCCCAATTCATCATCTGTGTTAAATGCCCCCATGTCACATCACACCGAGCTGAGCTGGATGGCTCACTGAACAAAACTTCCGAGTCTCTGGTACTTGCCAGTGCTTCAGCTTGGTATCTGGAGTAAAGAACTTTTTTACACTCCTCCTGGTTTTGTTTTTCTTGATGAGCTATCAGCCATGTTTTCCCAGGAAAATGTGTTTTAAGAACACAGTTTGCAGTATGTTGGATGTAGACCTAGCTTTTTGTTTGGAAGGAGTTTTTTTGATATGCCAGTCAGAACTGGCTGAAGTTCCTTTTCCAAAAGATTTGTAAACATGTAGAGTAACCACAGTGCCCTAATTTAAAATAATAAAATGCATAGAGCGAAAACCAGGCATATTCAATATAAGATGCACAGTCTAAGCATCTCGTATTGCACAAAGGCTTCAAAAGCATATTTGGTAGCAGAAAAAATGATCTGTAATTACTACTTGATGGTGTCTGGATGAGACATTAGAGTGCTCGGTTTGATGGTAGTACTCCTGAAATAACCGGGAACAGAATACCAGGAAAGGGTTGGAGGCAAAATGAGCTGAGAGTGGTCATAACTGGACTCCAAAAGAAGCTGAACTCCGAACAATCATGCAGGTGTACCTCCATCTCACAGAGCTCGAGATGCTTTCTGCCTGCGAAAAGATGATGAAAAAGGACCTTTGTCATGGAATGGATGTTAAACTCTCTTTTATGCAGTTTTTCTCATCTGTAATTGTCCTGAAATAGCCTTTCTAAGCTAGCTTCTAAATCTTAAGAGGAGAACTTCTTCCCCATCCACTTGAGTACCTGGACATGATCTTTAGAAGTATATAGCACTCTGTTTCCCCTTGTCCCTGTTATCTCTTATTATGCTGCATTGTTATTGATGTATCCAGCCTTGTCTAGGTTGTTCTAAAATCTGCAGTAAACATTTCTATTTAGTCTATCCATGTGAACATATAGGTACTTTTCTCACTGTGAGGCAGATTCCTTAAACTCTTTGAGTTTCTAGCTTATTTCTAGGAAACAGCAGGTATCCAGTCAGAAAAACACCACCAATAGAGCCCATTTGCAATCTTGTTTTCTGACAATTTTCCCACCTTTAGAAAATCTTTCTAAGAGCTCTTTTAAAACTAGTCCTTCTGTTTGTGGAGGCACTTTAGTTTAATCTTGACCTCAAAATATCTGTCTGAGCCAATATCAGATTTGATACTCTTCAAGTTGGGTTTTTTTTTGCCATGTGGAAACTTGACACTTCCACTTTGCGCCAGCTGTGATGAAAGAGATTTCTTAGGATTTCTGTAGGAAAATGCTCCCTGCTAATGTGTTAGGAGGATGGTAACAGCTGCTGTGAATTGTCGGTGCCCCTGGAGGGTCCTGGAATTCAGACAGTAAGAGCAGAGCGAGACAAGAGAAGGTGAAGCCAGAGGTCGGAGGAATGTGGAGAATGAAAACAAAGGAAGAATACCCTTTAGTCACGCCAAATGTAAATGAACAGTCCGTATCACTGGCATCCAACTAAAAAATGAATGAGTTAATGAGATGCTGAAATTAATGCAGCATGCAAGAATACTGCTGATCCAGAGCCACTTGCTGAGCAGGGATGAGAAGCAGGTGAAAGTTGAAGTGAGGTGACAGTTTCAGAAACAGCTCCCACCTTATCTTTTGAGCATGCTTGCATACCTTTGCTGAATTAGAGAGGCTTGAAGTGTGTACCCTATCTTGCGTGTGTGTGTTTGTTGCTGTTTGTGTTCTCTGACTTTAAATTATTCAGGCTGAATGGAATAGCAGCTTGTTCAATAAGAAGCCTGTTAGAAAGCAAGACCTGTGATTGGAAGGAAGCAGAGGGAGAGGACTGGTGAAGCCGTGTTGGCTCCTTTAAATGGCGTTGGTCCTAACCTTGATACAAGGACATGGGGTGGAAATGTGAAGATCCAGGCTGCTCCCCTGGAGCAATCAATGCTTTTTTCACAGCAGGAATGACGGCTGCTGCAGTGTTGCCACTCCTGCCCAATGAGAAATGGTTCCTGTTTCATTACCCTGGGAATGACTTAATCAGACACTAAAATTTGACCCATGGCTCAGAAACTTGAGAAGCAGGTGAGCGTAAATGTATATTTTTAACTTTCTCTGCATTCATCGGCATTAAAAGCTGAATGTTCTCTGCATAAAAGTGGAAGTTTTGTTGATTGCTTGAGTCAGAAGTGGAGAAGAAGAACCTCTCCTCCCCTCATCCTTCCTTAACCGTCAATGACAGAGTGTAATTGTAACAGTGTGAACAGTGGCATTTACTACTGCATTGCCAATCAAGGCTGCTAGGACCCACTTTCTCCAATATTTAGTTCTTAGCAGGCTGTGACCTGAGAAAGGGTTTGCTGTGCTCACAAGAGGAGTTGGGTTATGTGTAGGGTATCTGCTGACCTTGGTTGCACATGGGTGTGGGATGTGGCTTTGGAGATGCTGTAGAAACGCTGTGTTTGGAAATCTCGGTGAGAGACAGTGGCAGATGGCAGTAAGCATCAGTTGCTGGTCTCCAAGTGCACAGTAACAGCTTCTCTTATTACTACCCTTTTCACATCAAATGTGTGCAGCAATGGATGGGTCTTGTGTCTGACCTAGTACAGCCCCCAAAAGTTTCCCACAGTAGTTATTTTTCTCCAAACTCTTCATAGCATCAACAGTCTGTTTAAATAGTGGTCATGTCTCAGACTTTTGGAGGTGGATGATAGAGGCTGCTGTAAATGGTGTGACTTCAGCAAATAGCTGGGACAGAGTTGGGCTCAGTGCAAAAATACCACCAGAGCTATCAAGTATATAGGTTGTCTTCAGCAACCTTTGGGATTTTTCTGCCCCAAGATAAATTTTTAGCTTGTAGTATGAATCAGTTGTGTCCTTATAAAAGCAAGCAAACCGACAAAATCTGAGTCATCACTCTGCCTTCAGTTGCCTCCTGATAAGGCCAATACAAGTAGCTGTTGAATGGGGCAAAACATCACTTGCATCTACCAGCCCCTCTATTCAGTTTAGTTCTGTTGGGAAGTAGGGGAAACTACCCCTAGCCAGGGCTCGCTATCCTCCTGGCAGGAGCCTTTCTGTAAAGTGTTGAGATCATACAGAGAGTCACCCTACATACATAAGTTTCTAGCAATTCCTGTTTCAACCGTTAATTAGCCTGGTTTCCAGAAGTGTTTTTACCGCACAGTTATGTACCAGTTAAAATTTACCTCTGCAAAATCAAACTTGTTTCTCTGTATATAAACTAAGAAATGCTAGGACTTTTGAATGCAAGTCAGTAATGCTGTTGTGCTGGTAGAGACGCTGATTCCCATGGACAAACCCAACACCATCCTGTGCTGACATTCCTGGCTCGTGTCTGACTGTGAAGGACAAGTCAAGGCAAGCTCTAACAAGCTGTAATACCTATCATTACTCTTATCTGGAAATGGTGTTGAGAAGTGACTGTCAAATATCCTGTTACACTTACAGTCCCAATTCCACTTCAGCTCTCTGAAAGCAAACCACTTTGTATCCCACGTAAACTCTCTATTTCGGGTTATGTGACTGCATGCTGATTTTCCAGTAAGTCACAGAAAGTGGAAAAAAAGGCACCCTAAAGTTTTACACTTCAAACTTGACTAGTAGTTCGAAAATCAGGGTCAGCTTTGCTGCCTGTCATTTTTCCGCCAAGGTGATAAAATGCAATTGGACAGGGATTTCAAAAGCTCTTTTTTTTGCAGCAGTAATTGTGGGAACTTGGATTCTGCAGGATCTGGATGCAGAGCAGCCTGCAAGGAGTCGTGAAATCACCTTTGGTATGCTAGGGCTCCTTCTACATGAACAGTTGTAAAATCTACCTGAGACATCAGCAGTTTTTCCAAGAGGAACCTGACAAGCAGGCAGGAGGCTGTGTGCCCTTGTCACCTTGTGTAGGCTGAAATAAATGCCAGTGGGAGTTGTGTGCTTAAGGTACAGATCCCCAAAAAGCCTTGAACAAAGTCAACTCATGGTCCACAAACCTTTTCTATCTAGAAAAAGCGTTTGCTGAGTAGAAAGCTCTGGACAACATACCTAACTCCAGTCTTTCTTACAGTTTTCAGTAAGTTTTTTGGAGATCCTTGTTCTTTCCTTCATTTCATTCAATATTGAGACCTTTGCCACCTACAGTTGTCTTCTAGTGTGGTATCTTGCAAATGGTGGGAAGATGTTTTGTGTGTCTTGTGGGTGTTTTGGCAGACAGAAACCAGGGTTTTGACACAGTTTGCAGCAGGTTTCAGAGAGACAACACTAAGGAAGGAACAAAACTCAGCATCCCTGGCACTCTTTGTGTCCTTTCAAATTAATTTAGCACCAAAATTATATTATCTCCTGAGGACCTGGGTAGGATGAGATTAATGTGGCCACCTACCTGTGTACCTGGAGAATGACCCTTCTGTAACGCGTGCAACTAGACATGTTTTTCTGCTCGTCAAATGCTTGTTTGATGCTCTGACTTGCTGCTCACATTAGAGCTTTATATTAAGTACACTACTTATTAATTAACAGCAATAACCAATTGCACTGTAAGATAATTATTTTGCCCAGTAACAAAATACTTTCCAGGAACGCTCAACTTTTAAATCAGCTCTAACTTGCCCCTGGCTTTCCTGCTGCTTTCTTTCAAACTTGACAGCTATCAGTGGCATTGTAGAGGCTTTTTCATACAAATGTTTGTTGTCACGCTTCTGCGATGATTGCTCCTCTAAGCTAATACAACCAAGCGTGTTCCCCAAAGGTCTTACTGAGACCTGTTCATGCAGCTTAGACCCTGTAGCTGTCGGGTATTTCAAATATGCATAAGCTATTACTGTACTTCTGGACTATTTATTTCCTACTCAGCTGTCTGGTTTGTGGTGGATTTTTTGTTTGTTCTCTTTTTTATTTGTATGGGGGGTTGTGAAATTCTCAGTGGAAAAGTGCAAGTGGAGAGCATAGCTGAATCTCAATTCTGCCCGTCACTGGCTTGATATATGGGCTTGAACAAGTCATCTAACGTGGCTGGGTTTGAAGCTGTGTCAACAAATACAGTGCTGTGTCAACAAACTGAGAAGCACTAATTGAAAGCATTGTAATTAGAAAAATACATCCAGGGACATTTTTCAGGATGCTTCCTGTATTTTAACAGCAATGCCAATGGGATGTATGGTACCTTAGAAGAATAACTGCAAGAAATCCTAGATTGAAAATTAGAGGCATAATCTTTGTAATCTTACCGAAATAGCAGTAGGGAGCATCGCTGAGAGCTGTCTGTGAGGGAGGATCCAATGCATGTCAGATCATTGCTTCGAGTTGACAGCTCATCTCTAGCCGTGTCTGCCTTTCTCTGTTGCTTTCTTCAGTGTCCCACCTGGTGGTAACTCTGCTGAGGTTTTCCCCAGTGTAGAGAAGCTGCCAAGTAGACATTTTTAGCTTATTTATTGAAATAGTAGGAAGCGGATTTTTTTCTTCTTTTTTTTTCTTTCTTTTTTTTTAAATGCACCTTTCCCATAGCTTCCAGTGATACAGCTTACACCATGGAAATTGAAATGCAAACTTGGAGCTTCATGGAAGCTTTTGAACTGCTAGAGACATCTGTTGTTAGTGCCATGGGCAGGCTCTGGAACAGACAGCACTGCTGACAGCAGACAAGAGAAGAACCGTCCGGACAGCGTTAATCACAGTCTTTGGCAGGCTGGGTATTCGAAGCCAAGCACAGATGGCTGCCCATTCTGCAGTCACTTCCTTCAAGTATGAACTTGCCATTATTTGTAGCTTGGTGGTATTTTGTGAATCTATCTCATTTTAGCACATTTTATGTCTCATGCTCTCACCAGGCAAGGACTGCCATAGTTCTCTTCTACAGTGACACTGAACTGGCAGCTCGAATTTGATTCCACACTACACTTCTCTCCTGTGTTGGGGTGGGATGTGTGTCCTTATGGCCAGCATCTCATACCATTTAAATGTCTTTTATTTGAAGGGGCTTCACTTAACAAGCGAAATAGATCTCTTTCAGCTTGAGTAATATTTCTTAATCTCTTTTCATCCCAATCAAAATATCACTGGGAACTTGATTAGGAGGAAATGTAACGCAGATCATCGATTAAAATATTCTTTAACAGCTTTGCATCTGGAAATGTTCCTTGAAATACCATTGTTCATTGGCAATTGATTAACAGAAATTCTTTATATAGTCATTAACATACCTGACTGAGGCCCCTGTAATAATCAACTGTGTTAATCAGGGTAAAAAAGGAGGCAAGTCAAATCTCTCAGCACATTTTCAGTGCCTCTGTCTAACAGAAAGGTAACTGTGAAGGTCATCATCTCAGTTGCCTAATCCGAATGGTGCTATAACATCAGCTAGGCACTTAGGGCTTTCCTGGCATTAAAACCCTAAATGGACAATGAAGATCTCAGCCAACTCCTCCAGGACTCACTCCAACATCATTGTTACCTCAGCCAGTTTTAATTCACTATAGCACCTGTTGGGATAACACTTTATTATTTCTGAGGACGAAGTTGTTTGCTTTAGCCCAACAGCTGCTCTTTGAATATACACAGATGAATTCTTTATTGATCCCTTTGTGATAAGTGATTTGTACTGGGTGCAGGTGTGCTGGTGCCCAGAAGCTGGCAAGGGGAGGCTGCAGGAGGGCTTCTGTGAAGGTCTCAGCTGTCTCCAATGGACCCGCTAAAGGGCACAGCTGAGCCCAGCAACCACAGGTGGAGCAGCTCTGGGAAAATGTTACTTAAGAAAGGGCAAAGAGACCAGAAAGTAGCAAGGTGTGAAGAGTAGTTGGTCTGGAAAGCTGGTATTAGCTGTCTATGTGTAAGGAACAAGCTATCAGTGAAGTAGCTTTAGTGCAGAATTTCTAGGTGCTGATTAAACTGACTGGTAACTTGTTCAAATAAAATTACTCAAAAGAGCAGGTATGTTTGTAAGCTCTGTGTTTGCGTGTTTATAAAGTACCTCGTGTAAAGATGCTGTTCTGTTGAGGATGATCCTCTTTATCACTATCAAAATGCTGATCATCTTTTGTAAAAGTATGTGTGTGTATATATGTGCCTCTGTGTGTGCATGTAAAACAAAACTAAATAGAGAGGGTTTGCTTGCTGATTAAAATTAGTGTCTATAAATAATTCTAATGTTAAATGCTGCCTGTGCCCTGCAGAGTTGTTGGTTGATGTTTTCTGTTATTTCAGCACTTAAACAGGAGTCTTAAGAGTGAGTGTAACATTACATTCAAGTGGTAGCTAATTTATTGTCCATAACCCGTGGGAATACAGGGTGATGTTACATATAGTCCTTGTATCAAAGTTCAGCTGTGGCAGAATAGCAGAAAATATTCATCCTGCTTCAAATCTGGGAAGGCTCAGTGACAAGTTCCTTGGTGGAGAACGCTGTTTGAGTGGGACTGCATTACCATGCTGAACAGCCTGCTGGGACCCTGTCTCTCTGCAGTCTGTGCGCGGTACATCTGTGCAGCAGTTACTGCGTGACTAGGAAAGCTCGTTCCAGTGCTCCACATTCACATTTTGCAAATTATGCCCTTCAGTGCTTCTTGTTGCAATTATTACTCCGATAAGATGCTTAAAGAACCTCAAGGATTCTCCCAGCATTGTAATTGTCCTGGAACAAATACAGGATACCTAATGGAAAAGGAAGGATGGGGGTTATTTTGTAGCATGTTATTTCTTCATTCAAAAGCATGACTTTTGCAGGCAATTACACTGTGCTAGCAGAGCAAATTTCAGTGAGCAGTTGATAAAATTCGTAATTAATGAGCTTTGGCTACCACAACGCTGATTCTGTTCAAAATAAGCTCACATTCCACACTTGCTTTTCTAAATACTAATGAGTCTGCCATTAGTAGAATCAAATGTCATCGAGATGTATATAGCCTAGGGGGAAAGTACATTCTTCAGCTGTTTAGTACCTGTCCCAGTCTGTTTTCAGGGATATGTTGATTTTGGCCTTCTGGGCACAAAGTAGTAAGAATAGAGGGGAAAGGTTTTTTTCTATCTAAAATGCTGTCTGTAGGGCAAGACAAATTTATCAGGTGAATACCTAGCGCATGAAATGGATGGAGATGACGATGTAAGCTGGTTGTCTTCTTTGATATCAGTGTCTATATCCCATTGCTTTCTTCTTTTCTGGAAGAAATATCTACACACTTTGCTGTCGCTTGCCTGGAGACATGTCTTTCCAGCCAGACAGCACTGCAAGTGGTGGGCTAGGATGATTGGAAAGACTTTGAGCTCCCCATGGAGAGGAGGAGAGTAGTTTTGAAGGACCTTCACCGTAAGAGCCTTGGGGGAGATACCCACAGAAGTACCAGGCTATTGACCTAAAGAGGGAAAGCCAAGCAGTGCAGGAGACACCAGGAAGAACCAAATACCACTTTCTGTGCTGGAGTCCGCAATCAGCCCTCCTCTTTCTGCTGTGTCTTGCAATGAGTGCCTCAGTAATCACAGAATACCAGGTTGGAAGGGACCTCAAGGATCATGGATGCCCCATCCCTGGAGGTGTTCAAGGCCAGGTTGGATGGGGCTTTGAGTAGCCTGGTCTAGTGGAAGGTGTCCCTGCCCATGGCAGGGGAGTTGGAACTAGGTGATCTTTAAGGTCCCTTCCAACCCAAACAATTCTATGATTATTCTAATTGCTGATTATTCTCATTGTTAAAATTTTCTTCTTGTGTCCAACTGGAATCTCCCTAGGAGTAACTTGTACCAATTACTGCTTGTCTTTTCCACGTGACTCCTTGTAAAAAAAGGGGTCTCCTTCTTTGTAGCCACCCTTTAAATACTGGAATATGGTCAGCCTTTCCTCATATGGCAGGCTTCCTAGGCCTTTGATCATCTTTGTGGCCCTCCTCTGGACACTCTCCAGCCTGTCCTCGTCTTTTTTTGTACAGCAGGGACCAAAACTGAACACAGTGTTACAGGTGTGGCCTGACAAGTGCTGAATAGAGTGGGATAATGACTTCTTTATCTTTCTTGGTGATGCCCTTGTTGATGCAACCCGCCATCCTGGGAGGCTGCATTGATGAACAGGGTGTTGGGACACTGGAGGAAGAAGAAAAAGAAGCTCTTGTGAATCCAGAGTCTGTGTTTGGGTTTTTTTTGCTAGTACTAGTACAGGTGGCCCAGCTCACTGAAATGGCTGGGCTAGCAAGGAAAACCCTGAGCTTTATCAAACTTAAGGCTGCTAGAAGAACGGATGTGTCAAATGAGTCACCCTTGCAGACAGCACTTTTGGAGAGGGCTGTTTCCTTGCTGGCAGGTTCTGAGTAAGTGAGTGTGTTTGGAGGATGAGCAGTGGAGCCAGTATTTTGCTGCAGGGAACTCATATTATAAATCAGTCCTGGCTGCTCTGGTAACCAGGAAAATATTAATGAAACAATCAAAGCCAAGAAAAGGAGAGCTGGGAAAGTTTAATTGGTGAAAATGAAGGAAACCTCTGTAGCCAGTTCAAGTAGGGTTAAGAATCACAGTGTAATTAGATGCTCACGTCTCTCAAGCCATAGCAGGGTTTTTAATCTTCAAACCAGTCTTGGGTTAGCTCTGCCCTGGCAGAGATGCTATAATTTATTATTTTTCATCTAATTGAGTGAGATGGTTGACTAAAGGCTGGTGAGGGCAGAGCATTTTCCTGTCCTTTCAGATCTTGGAGACTGTATCTCGTAGGAGATTCATCTATGTCTAAGGAGGGTCAATTTTTCTAATAAAAACTACTTTACTTCTTCCCTACTGCACCTACTGCAAATGTTTATCTTTGGTCTGCTACTGGTCCTGTTAAGAGAAGCTGGCTATGCAATTTCAGATAGCTGCATTAGGAGCAAAATAAATCTAGGTGCTGTGACATGTCCTGTGTGGGTACATAAGCCAGCTGATGTCACGAAGACGTACATGGTCACCTAAATTCTGTAACTTCCATTTACCAGTGAGCTGAGGTGGGGTCAGGCCAGGACAGAGAACACTTTTTCATGGGTGGGAGGCCTGGGAGGGCATCTCAGGTGGCATGGGAAAGGGGTGACAGACTAGAAGCAGCTTCTTGAAAATAAGAAACCCACCGATTCAAGACTCACTGAGCTTTTGAAGGTTTTTTAATTTAAGTCTTTGACATCCTGCTTTGGAACAAGCAAAACCTATCGGTCTGAAGATCTCAAGAAGCAATATCCCTATTCAACTGTGCTTTTTTTTTTTTTTTTTAAAATCCCTATTGACCTGCTTTTTTAGTTTTAAGAGCTTTAAACAGTCTTTCAGGTGGAGTGGACCATACAGGTGGGGGTAAGCACATGGGTGCCTCCCACAGATTTTCACATGCTGGCAAAGGGTTTAATATTCCTTTAGTATCCCAGTCCCTTTATAGCCCAATGCAATTTGTAGAGCGCAAAAGAAAACCCAGCTTCGTAGCAGGATTCAGAGGGAAAATAATGAATTGTGGTCCAATTCAAATAATTAAAATACTCAGATATTTAGTGATGTATCAAGGGGTATGAGAAAGCAATATGACACTCTCTCCAATTTGTTTTAGAGCTAGAGTTTGAGCACTCTAGTATAAAGTTATAACCTATGAATTAATCACAAGAAAGTTAACTGTATCTAGGTCAAATCCACACATGAACCTCCACAAAACTTTTGCTTCATTCAGCTTTTTCACAATTATCTTTACTTTCTGTTGCCTCAAGGGAGGAAAAAACCCTTTGATTTAAAANNCACTGAAGGTTGCTAAAATTCAACAAGTCCTATTGTAGCTGTTAAAGGAGCCATAAAACTTCATTACTGCTTTTCCACAGACACCAGTTTGAGTGGTTTAAAGATCTCTCTCTAGAATTGCTCTGTGTCTCTTTTCTATCCCTCTGTGGCTGCCAGATTCAGTTCACACTTACTGAAGTATTTCTGTTGAGACTGAAACCAATTAAAACTGTGAAGAGTTAGAAGTTCTGCTTTTGGGTAAGCTCTAAATTTTGGCTTCACATTTGTGAGCATCCCACTTCACAGGTTACCATGAGGTTGGATGGACTCTTTCTAGTTCTGATTTATACAGAGACTGAAGAAGAGGGAGCTCTATTGCCATCTAATATTCTGTTTCTAGCTGAGTATCTGAAGGCTCGGGGCTTTTTGGTTTTGTTTTTTTTTTTTTTTTCCTGTGGTTGACACAGCTAAAGCATCATCTTTTGTTGATGCTTCTCTGGTGAGGTCCAGCTTCAGGGCTCTGTTTGGGAGACTGAAATACTAGGCTGCAATTAGTCTTGCATTTCCTCCATGGAAATTTTTTAACTGGGTTCCTGTGTCTGTAAATGGAGCTATTGTTTGTATGAAATTATGTAGTTTGTTTTGTTTTAAGTATTTGCACTTGTTTCCCCTCTGAAATACTTTCCTCTTTCTCCAAAATCTTCAGTTCGTATCTAGTCACCCGATGGTGACTGTGGGCATGTTGAGAAAATGGAGTTGTATCTGCTGGGGTTGCTGCAACACTCTTGTTTCTGCATGACCTGCAGAGCTTTGCTGGAGATGCAGTCCTGCAAACCTGTGTGCGGTTACAGAAGTCTCCAGACTATCCCTAGGAGATTTTTGTGAACAAGCATTGGTTTTTTGGTGTAACTTTTTCTGGCTGTAGAAACAGAGGGGGTTTAACACATATCTATAATAGTGTATCTATAAACAGAGAATGTCAGAGCTCGCATAGATACCATATACGCAGCGTTGCCTGTTTTGGGGTCTGCTCCTGCATTAAAGTCAGCCCTACTTGATCTCCAGTAGAATCAGAGGGCAGGAGCAGATGCCTCCATACTGCTGGAACAAGATAATTTCCTTCTCACTAAGAATACTGTGTAGGAAGGCTTTTACTTATTAATGATTTATTTTGGGGTTGATGGTAATACATTGTAGTCCTTGCCTTCCCTTCCCCAACTATAATGCAGGCACAGCAATTCACTAAGCCTGTCCGCATTAGGGAACAGCAGGATGAACTGTATGGGACATGGTAAATGGCACAAAGGAATCATATTCCACTGGTATACTAGTAATTGCTCTTCATTAATAGCCCTTCAAAGAGCTTTAAACATAAGGTGACTGTAAAAAATAAGAAACAAAACATCAGGTTTAGCTCCTCTTTTTCTTTTTTATGTTAGAGCTCTTAATATCAAATTCCTTTGAAAAGGTAACATGTCTTCAGGTTGGAGGTACTAGGAATAGTTCACATAAATCTTCTACATTTAGAGGATGCACATACAGAAAACTGGAGTTTCAGAGAGTGTTGAGAATATTTTAAGGTATTCTCTTGGCAAATGATGTCTGGGATGTGCCAAGAGGGGGTGAACTCCTGGACCCATGAACCTGGGGTAAGATCCAGCACACCACTTCTTTGGTATATTCATTACTGCAAGAAGAAAAACAGGGTGCCTCAGTTTTGGAAGCACTGCACCAGCGTGAGTTGCAATGCAACTCACACATTGCTACCCAAAAGTTGTGGAAGGGTGTGCACTCTTAGGCTGAAGCCTGTTTGTGGCAGCTTTCTTACTGAGCTATATACAAAGCCCAGTGCTGTATCTTACATTTCTGCCACATGCCAATCAAATGTATTTGGTAGTTGTACAGCTGAGCTGGCTCTCAGAGCATGCATCTTATTTCCAAAGCTATTCTAACTTGCAAAGGCAATGCATAAGAGCTTGTGGCAGTGCTGGTTTGGTTTTGTTAAACTCCACCTACTTCTGCAGTTACTTTCAGCCTGGTCCCAGCCTGAATCTTTCAAACTCCTGTTTCCAGCTGGGCAGCAGGAGAGAATGGAGCACAACCCCGCCATCATCTGGAAAGCTTTCATCAGTGTTGCAGGAGTTAGTAGCAGTGGGTTGACTGATACCCCTCTTCTTCCCCTGCTGTCCTGAGACTTGCTTTTTGACTTTTTGCAGCAGAGCTTGAAAAGATAATATCAGGTTTGCCTTCAGAAGGCTGCTGCAGCCTTGCAGAAAAGAAACACTTCTGCTCCATTGGCCTTTATTGGCTGCATGTCCATCTACCGCATGCCGCTACAGTGGGCTGAAACGCACACTATAGACTGTCCTGTGCCTTTGCTCTGGCTTTTTGCATTTGCCAGGAAAAATTAAGCTTCTGCTTTCTTCCTGTCTCTTATGTGTCACTGTTTTCTCTCCATTTTGGTAACTCCAGGGTCTAATTTTCTTAGCAACAATGCTAAGAAAAAAAAAAAATCCAAAACAAACCCCAAACCCAAAACTCCAAACCCAAACCTTGGACAGGGGAGCAGGATATACTCATGTCCTGACTTTAATGATATGACTGTTATCCATACAACTGGTCACACTAAAACACAGCCTTAAAATACGTCTTTACTCTTTCCAGAGCTTGCAGTTTGTGTCAGCCTATAAATTCATCTTGACCATTCTGCCTTGTCTTAAACATGATGTCTGCACCAGGGATTGCTTCAGTTGCTGGTCAGTGCAATGAGGTCTGATCCTTTCCCTCTTGAAACATCCTCCTCTCATGTCCCCAAGTGATTAGTCATCTCCTCAATAATGCTTTCCCCGGAGCAGCAATGAGAGAGTAGCAGCACCATGGCAGGACAGTTGTGGCCAATTCATTTATCTGCTGAAGGCTTGATTAAACTCGAAAGGACCCCGGTGAAATTGCTGCTTGTTCCCTCATGTAATTACACAGCACACTGCTCACCAGGAGCCCAGACGCAGCCCTTGACCTCTGCTGCGTCTGCTAGCAAGTGCTGCTCTGCGTTGCTGAATTGCATGAGCAGAGGTTCATGCCTGCGTATCCCGCGTGTGCTAAAAGCGAGCTGTCACTGCATGGATGCTTTGCCTGACCCACAGCGAGGAGCATCTGTGCTTTTTCAAGTGCCCCTGCTGGTTGCAGACAAGGCTTCTTACGTCTCCAGGTGGCCTGTGGGCATGCAACCCTTAATTGGAATAGACCCTTCTGACAGCCATAGTCTGAATAAATATCTCTTCCTTGCCAGCTTTCCATTCTCCTTTTGCTTTCCCCAGTGACTTGCACTGTCTCACCACCACCAAGAAAACAGATTTATTTTTGAATGTGTAGCTAAGCTGGCAGCAATGTAACACCTTTTCAGTTCCTGCATGGTGTAACTGCAGGAATAAATAACTGCTTTCTCTTTCTGGTCCCAGGAATATCTGAGCTTCCCATGACTTCTCAGTCAAATTTGATTTATAGGTTGTTGTAGCCATGCATTGCCTGCATCTGACCCGAGGAGGTTTTTATTGCTCTGGAGTGATAACTACAAAGGGAAACTGAAACCCCTGGCATACAAGACCCAGGTGATCCCTTGACTCAGACACGAGGGCAAGGCATAGGTTTGTTTTTACAGAGAAACCAAGGACTAAGGAGACCTTGATGGGCACAAGGGGGCTGGTGGCTTCAGCAGCCTCAACCCTTGCCCTGAAGGCAGCTAATCTTGAAACATGTATTTCAAGAGGTTTAGATACGCTTGTTTTCCCTGCCCATAGGAGGTGTAAGGCAACCCGTGCTTGAACTCCTTGTGCCCCCCTGCCACTGCCTAAAATGTCCGTAAAAAAACATGCACTTCCAGTTCAGGGGGAGTGCTTGGTCTTATACAAATGCTCTCAGGCCCTTCTAGGTCTGTAACTCTTGCTGTTTCCTTGGGGTGACTGTGGGAGAACACAATCTCTGCTGCGAGGCTCTGCCTTCCTTTTGGTAGCACTCGTTGCTTTTCAGACCAGTTTCTGCAGGTTTATGGCCACTGGTACAAGGGTTTGACCCATGGCAGAAACCTGTGCTTTGAGTGTGGGTAAGTCTGAGCTGGAGGTGCACAGTCCCCTTTCTTCGTGTCACCCAAGGATGCTGTCAGGAATTCGCTGGGGTGTGCAGAGGGGGGTCTGAGCATGAGTCTGGCAATGACTGTCTGGGATGGAGAGAGGGGAAGCTGTACTCCCACTTGGCCGCCTGCAGCGCACTGAATGGGGGATTAATGGTATAAACCTGGAAAGCCAGCACCTCCCTTTGTCAGACACCTCTGCCGGAGCCGTTCCAGTTCCATGCGGACCACCTCTGCTTGCTGAAACAAGAGACAACCTGGCCTTTTGAGTGCGCTTGCTAGCAGGTTTCTGGGATTACTTTTTTTCTTTCTCTGGCCTCCCATGTGGAAAATAATCCTTCTAACGTGCAGATAGCAGCTTCTTTCGCAGAGGGGCAGGCGTGTGCAGAAGGCTGTGTTTTTACTGTATTCATAGAACACATATACGTGTCATTTGCAGGGTGTTACTCTCAGTATTATATTGAAAATAGCTACTGTGTTAAGCTTCTAATTCTCACCTTTTTGCTTGCACTCCTGATTTTGGAGTCATTTGTGATTTACAGTGTAAAACTTCTCTGCTGTTGAGAGAACTACTGTAGCTTTCTATGAAATGTCTACAACTTTCTTCTAAAGTCAGGTTCAGTGTTTCCATAAACTGAAAGTTAAAAATATGAAAAGACTTGATTTACTCTAAAACTGCCAGAGTAGACGCTGGACATCTATGTCCTGGGTTGAATGCTGCTGCCTGAAAGCACAGAGTTAGTCTGGAGTGAATGGCAATGCTGCTGCTGCATAACTGGACACTCAGGTCATCAGTGGGAGAAGTGGCAAAATCCTACAGTAGACTGTCAAACTGCTGAAAGTTGGCACTAGAAAAAGAAAAGTGTCTTTTTTTGATCTTCTAGCTTTTCTTTTATTATTTTGTGTGACACCAGTGGCCTTCTGCCCAAAATGCTGCAGCATTTGGATACGCTGCGTTTCTGGGCTGCTGGTCTGTACAGAGAGTAGGTGAAGTGGGAGGAAGAAGAGAAAGAGAAATTTTTTTATTTTGTTTTTTTTTGGAAGCAGTATACCCCCCCCCTTACTCCTGCATTTTGTCCCACTTCATCTCATGATTATTAGGAGCCTCTAGCCCCTGATTTCCTTTCAGCAGAAACTTGGCTTAGTCCCATGAAAAATAAAGAACCCTAAAAAGCAAATGCCATGAACTGAACTCATGACAGGGATGCTGCTTCTATACTGGACAGTAGTTGGTCCATGTCTTCCCTCAGCAGGTAGCTTGTCATCTGCAGCAAGACCCTGTGGTAACAGCAACTTGTATGTCCTCCTGGCACACCGGTTAGCTGGGGCCATGACTTCTGGATACAGGAGCCAATAAGACACCCAGGAACTCTTGCTGTGGCTATCATGTCAATGTATGCATAAATTCTAGCATCATTTTTACCATGAAGTTATTAATGGAAATCATCACCCTCATTTAGTAGCTGCCATCACTTAGTAGATTAACCTTTATCAAGCAACTTTGCTATGCCAGCTGCATGGCAAAGTAATTACTTTTAATAGAATCTGCCCTTGATTTAAAGCCACAGGGGAAGCAATTAAATCTAACAAAGGCAAAAGCCATGACTTATAAATGAAGATGGATGGCTTTTGTTATCTGTTTCATAAATTTTATTGTGTACAAGCATTAGAAAATATTCAGTCATCTCATGTTTTGGGAGTTTTAAAAATGTGATATTAGCCTCTTTTACTCTAAGGATGAATTGGATGTCATCAGTACTAGCTCTGGGAATTAGCTCAGAAATAGAGCTTAGAATCAGTTACACTCAAGTCACAAATGACTTACAGGAGGCTTTGAACTTCAGCTGCCACTTGCTTCTCAAACCTTTGACACTTGTGTTCAACATGAAGAGTGTACTTAATGATTTCTTGGATCACCTGATGTCTTCCCTATGTCTAGCTAATTAGGTAGCATTTTGCTTTAAACCAAGATGTGCCCTATACTGCTCTATACATCTATAGACTTTTTCAGTTAAGATTGTACCAGTGAAAGAGTTGGTCAGTGTATATCATATGTATCTGTGTGATGGCCCTGAGTATGATAGTTTGCAAACAGTTCATGAGCAACAGGTGCCATATGCACTTTCTAAAGTTATGGTGATGTCTGAGCTCTTGGGGAGAAAAATCTGTCCTAGTTCTTCCTTTAAACTGCTGCTGTGTTTGCCTGGAAAGCTTGTCATGTGTATGGATTCACACTGGGTCTGTTGAGAGATGGTCAAGAGAAGGCTTTTTTTTTAACTGAAGTAGAATCAGATGCACTGGTCTGCTGGGGAATAGTTTCTTCCGTGTGGAAGATGGAGATTGTAGTTGTAAGAATCTTTGTGGGCTTGTATAGCAAGGTAGATCTCTAGTGTCAGTTACGTTAATAAACTTGGCCTAAAGGAACTTTTTAGACTACTGGGTTGGGTTTGAGGGATCTTAAAAGTTGGTGTGTGGTTCTTTTT
>VZSZ01006026.1:198896-230367 GCA_013398815.1 Ibidorhyncha struthersii | reverse complement strand
TTTTTTTTTTTTTTTTTTTTTTTTCTTCTGAGGTTTTCATGAGTGAGATGGAGGTCATGAAATAGTACAATAGGTATGAGGCTCTGGATGTGGAAGGCCAGACAATGGATGATGTGGATGATGGACTGACTACACCAGAGGAGTTGCCAGGATTGGAAAGGCCTAACCCCCTGTTTAATGAGCATCTCCACAAGGAAGACGGGTTATAGTTATAGGCAACTCCCTTCTGAAGGGAACTGAGGGTCCAGTATGTCAGGCAGACCCTCCTCTTAGGAAAGTATGCTGCCTCCCTGGGGCCCGGGTTCAGGACATCACTAGGAAACTTCCTAGTCTGGACTATTACCCACTGCTGCTCTTTCATGTGGGTGACAGTAAAGTGGTAACATGTAGCCCAAGGATGATTAAAAGAGACTTCAGGGCCTTGGGATGGTTAGTAATGGAATCTGGGGCACAGGTTATCTTTTCTTCTCTCTTTCCAGTTACAAGCAGTGACATTGGAAGAAACAGACGCACTCGCTCTGTTGATGCTTGGCGCCATGGCTGGTGTCACTGCCACAATTTTGGGTTTTGTGACAATGGGATGGCCTACCCATTGTCAAATGGTAGGCCTACAGGCTTGCTGGCATCAGATGGGCTTTATCTTTCTTAAAGGGAGAAGAGGGTCTTTGCTTAAGAGCTAGCAGAGCTCATTGACCAAGTTTTAAACAAGAATGGATGGGGTAGGGGGCTATTATCAGGCTTGCTCTTGACAAGACAAGGGACGACACACCAAGGTTTGAGGGATGGGGTGCTAGTGAGGGCCCTCAGCCTGTGGCTCTGAGATATGCTGGGTATACTGCAGCACACACAAAGTCTTATGGAGATGAGCCAGGGGCTCCTGAGGCAATAGGAGCCAAAAGAGAAACAAAGGTAAACCACCTCAAAGGAAGGCCACCTGGAGAGCAGCACCAAGGAACTGCAGCCACTCCAGCCATTAAGTCAGCTTCAACAGGGACCCAAATTTAGTGCCCGTAGGAAAACACCAGTAGCACAGGGAACACACAAGAGGAGTTAAAGACATGCACACACCTCCAGGGCTATGCTACAATTGGCATCACAGAGACATGGTGGGATGTCTCCTATGACTGGAGTGTTGGAATGGAAGGATACAGGCTCTTTAGGAAGGACAGGCAGGGGAGATAAGGAGGGGGTGTTGCCCTCTGTGTCAATGACCAGCTGCAGTGCATGGAGCTCCCACTGGGAATGGATGAAGAGCCAACCAAGAACTTATGGGTCAGGATTAAAGGGAATGCAGGGGCAGGTGATGTTACAGTGGGGGTCTGCTACAGGCCACCTGACAAGGATGATGGGGCGTATGAGGCCTGCTACAGACAGATAGGAGCAGCATTGTGTTCACAGGCCCTGGTCCCCATAGGGGACTTCAACCAGCCTGATATCTGTTGGAGTGGCAATACAACAGGGCACAAGTAATCCAGGAAGCTTTTGGGGCATGTCAATGGTAACTTCATTCTCCAAGTGGTAAAGGAGCCAATGAAGAGAGGAGCTATGCTGGACCTTGTTCTCACCAATGAGAAGGGGCTAGTGGGGAATGTCAAGCTCAAGGGTAGCCTTGGCTGCAGTGATCATGCAATGGTAGAGTTCAAGATCCTTAGGGCAGCAAGCTCATTACCCTGGGCTTCAGGAGAGCAGACTTTGGCCTCTTCAGGGATCTGTTTGGTAGGGTTCCATGGGATAAGGCACTGGAGGGGAGAGGGGCCTAAGGAAGCTGGTTAGTATTCATGGATTACCTCCTCCAGGCTCAGAAGCAATGCATCTCAACAAAGAGGAAGTCAGACAAACACACCAGGAGGCCTGCATGGATGAACAAGGAGCTTCCGGACACACTTGAAAGCAACAAGGAGGCCTATAGAGGGTGGAAGCAAGGACAGGTAGCCTGGGAGGAATACAGAGAAGCTGTCAGAGTAGCCAGGGACCAGGTTAGGCAAGTTAAATCCCAGATTGAATTAAATCTGGCCAGGGACATCAAGGGCAACAAGAAAAGCTTCTGTAAGTATGTCAATGATAAAAGGAAGACTAAGGAAGGTGCAGGCCTTCTCCAGAAGGAAAGAGAAGACCTAGTCACACAGGATATGGAGAAGGCTGAGGTATCCAATGACTTTTTTGCCTTGGTCTTCACCGGCAAGGGCTCTAGCCATACCACCCAAGTTGCAGGAGGAAGGAGTTTTCTCCTTCCTCCACCACCCTGCAGAGAAATAGCTGCCTGGCCAGCAGCACCCTTCTGTCTGCATAAGCACTTACCTTCAGCCTAATGTAAATGGCATCCCCTAGATGTCTTACTTGCTGTCAACTATCTACAGAGGACTGGGGCTAAGGAAAAGGCTTCTCAGCAGCTCCTTCGAACAACTGTGTGCTAAGATCCTTCAGGAGACCTGTAGAGCTGTAGGGTTGCTTACGCAAAGTGCGGAGTGGTCTCCTAAGCTGCAGTGCTAAGAGTACCATTTCTGCTGTGGATAATGCAGCTAAGCAAGGCTCCCTTTGCTCCACCAGTCCATTTCCAGGTGGCAGACTGGGTCTTGCTTCTGGTTTGAGTGGAAACCACACAGCCAGCCTTCCAATATTAGCTCAGGGCATATTCCCGGTTTATTTTGTTTCTTGAACCCATCTTGGTGAGCAGATGAGTCCTCATTTGCTGTCTCTCTCTGAGCAGTGCTGTAGTTGCTCTGCTTTCTACTGTGGAGTCTCCAGCCTGCAGCGCCATCCCTTCACTTGCTGCCTCTGTGACGGATGCTCAGTTACCAGGAATGCTGACTCTCCAGAGCATTACTGGGAGTGCTTTGGCCAGATGAACAGTGGAATGTGCTTAGTAAATGGCGACAGAAAAGCAGTGGACTGCAGCCCAGGTTTTCTCATAGCTGTCATCTGTGAAGAGGAATCCTCTTTCTTCTGGTTTGTCTGTCAGAGCAGTTTCTCTTCACTTTGCAATACATTGTAGCAGGGCTATTTGGGCTCAGAGCCCTGACTTGGCTTTCTTCCTTCAGTTCAGCTAATATCTGCTTTGAAATCAAACATCTTTGCCTAAGACTTTGAAGGTTTTATTTCTTTTGAAAAGTGGAAGAAGCCACTGGTTTCTGACAGGCGTAGATTATCATAAAGTGTCCCTGCTCTGCCATAAACCTCTGCTGATACAAGTATTCTACTTCTTGGGGCTGCTTGAGGTCACTCCCTCAGTGCTTTCATCCTTTATGAAGTTCTGGGGTGACTTCTACATTCCAAACACTGCCCTTAAATGGTTGGTGTGCAGAAGTGCACATGCAGCATTGCAGCCTCTACATCAACATATTGCCCTCTGCTAACTGTCAGCACAAAATTCAGGGCATCGGCCCTGAAAGAGGCAAATCTTTCATCGCTGAACAATGATGTTGAGTTGAGTTCTCAGGTGTGATCAGTTTGATGGGAGGAAAAGGGGTCTAGGGCTGAAGTGATGTGCTGGGAGAGTCCCTCTGTGCCACTGAGTTTTCAGAAAGATTTGTGGAAGTCTTTAAGATCTCACTGTTTACTTTCTTTGGTTGTGTGGGGTTTTTTGTTTTTCTCCAGTCTGTAAGAAAGTAGGAGAAAATATCTCCAATGATGGCTTCTTTATATAGTTTCACAGAGCTGAGCCTTGACCTTTCCCTTCAGCATTGGGAGCTAGGGAAGATGCTGGGAGCTTCCTAGGGGGCTGCTTTTGCTCTGAAAAGTAAATGGAACATGCCTGGGAAAAACTCAGGAGCCCCAATTCCTTCCCATGAGATTACTAGTGTCCTGAGCACCCTGTCCAATGCCTCTGCAGCCACACTGCATGCTGGGGAATGTATGGACAACCCTGAGTGAACTACAGAGCAGAAAAAAGCCTTCGGTCCCCTTGAATTTCCACTGTCACAGGGGTGTTGCAAATCGCTGCCAAGATACAAGTAGCCCCAGCTGTCCTAGGAAACCAGGTGTGTGAAGGCTGAACTTGCACAGGACAGGGAACGGAGGCAAGGTGATCCCTGCAGGGTGCACTGCAGGTATGGTGGGCTGCCTGAACTCTTCTGCCATGCCTGTACTCTGGAAAGACCTTGGGAGCTGATTTTCAGTTAGTGCAGCTGATGCAGGAAAAAAAAAAGTGTGACAGTTCTTGGGAATGGAACAGCTCATTAAAGAGGAAATAGGTTTCATCTCATGCTAGGTGGCTCTGATTACTCTCCTGGGAGCTTTGCACCACCTCTCCTCTGCCATTGCTGGCAGTCAAAAACCAGGGGCTTCACTAACTGCATTTTCCTCACTTCACGCTGACCCTCACCTGGAAGATGCAGTATTGCTGTTCCGCAGATTGGGTACAGGATATATGGCTATAACATTTCTCCTAAAACGGGGTAAAGGTATACATTTGGTTATGACTCTCCTGGAGGGAGGGAACAGGACTGAGCTTTGTGTTACTTTGTTTTTGTCTCTGCCACAAAGCTGCTTGGGCTTTCTATGCCAGTGGTTTAGTACCTGTCCTTATTTTTGATCCAGTGGTTTTGTTCTCCTTTAGGGAGATTGATTGCAGGATTGACAGGATGTTCTTTGACTGGTGGAGTCAGTTGCTTCAAATGCAAAAAACAAAACAAAACAAAACAAACCCTAACATCTAAGGCCACTTTAACTATCTTTTGTAGAAAAGGGTATATACACATTTCTGAGCAGTTCCCAAAAGCAGATATATTCTGGCAGTGAGCAGCTGCCTGTGCACGTGCAAGATCCATTAGGATTCAGTGCTGCTTCAAAGCTTTCATTTAGTCTCAAAACAGACTTCTAAAAAGCAGGAGAAAAAAACAACTGTATTAAAAAGCAGCTTCCAAATTAGAATTGTTAGTTCCTCTCAGAAGGATTGGGAGCTGACTGTTTTCCTGCAGCCCTCTAGAGCATCACTAGTCCTACCGCAAATCTGTCCTGCATTGGAGCCAGGCTCGTAGATGGCTGCAAGGTGGCTTGGTCCGCTGCTAAACTTCTGTTCGATGTTGGGTTGAATGGATAATTTTTTTTCTTACATTTCTACTTGGGGTAGAGGTCCAGGTGAACTTCACACCATGTGCTCTGCTAGACTGAAGGCAGGCAAGCCTACTCATTTTGGAGTGCGTTTGTGTTTTTAAAAGCAAAACAGCTCCCTGCGAGAGGTGGGCAGGTAAGAGATAGGTGGCTGCAGAAACACCAGGTGATTTTATGAGATTTGAAAATAAACAGCAGGTGGTTATGCAGAGGAAGGACCCAGTGTTGCTGAATTGGGTGGATGTTTAGTATGGAAGGGGTTGGAGTCCAGTTACAGACTGTCTGCAAGTTCCTGACACCCAGGCAAGGCTTAAACAGTTTTGTAGATGCAAGAAAAGAATGAGCTTTACCATGAACATGTTAATAAACATCTTTTTACTAGCAGGGGCAATATATTGACGTAAGAATACTGTATCTTATGTATGCAGTGAAAGCTAATCTGGATTAATTTGAGAAAATAAACATGATTAAAGTCACTCTTTTGGAGTCAAAGTAGCTTTTTATTTGATTTGGTTTAATTGGCTTACAGAGTTAAGTGGCTGTTCTTAAAAGGATGTTCATACCCATGCTGTCTATGGAAGTATATACTCTGAACAAACCTTCTCTATCTGGCCTTTGGACTTGCCTGTGAACAGAGTAGTTATATTGACAATATTATACCATGTAAGTGAAGACAACTGCCCTCCAGGCCTACTCTCACCTGGGATGTTGTAAGAGGTAAACGCTGCAAATGACACCTTCCTCTGCAGCAGGTATTGGGAGCGCAGAAGTTGTTTTCAGCACCCCAATGTGAAGAGGCCATCCCCTCTACACCTTCAGTTTGATAAGTGAGAAAAAAAGGCTACAACACCATCAGTGGCATAGAGAGAAGGGAAAGAGAATCCTTTGTTTACCTTCCCTTCTGCTGGGGGAACAAAGAGGCAAAAAACACCACTGCATGCTGTCACTTACCCCATGATCAAAAGCACTTCTGCATTTTCATAACCAGCCCCAGGGACTTATTACTGTAAGAATCTCTGTCAAGCCAGGGCTTCAGGATTCCCAAGGGGATTATGTGCACAAATGACAGTATTCCCTGGAGTAAATATTAAAGTAAACTGGGGTTCTGAAAAGGGTATTAGCCTGCATGTCTGGGGTTCTGTCACCTTTAACTACTCGTGCTTAAGCAGGCTGCAGGGAACTCTCCACCCACAGACACCAGCCCCATTCAAAGAGAAGGGCTGGGACAGGGTGTTGGTTGTGGGGTTGGGGACCACATGGGCTGCTTCTCCAAGCCCAGATGGCAGTGTCCATGAGTCAGCACAGCCTGTGCTGGATCTCACCCTAAACAGTAATTTCTAGCCTGAAGGGATGGGGGTGCCTGCAGGTCAGAAGGAAATCAACGGTGCCCTTGGCTTTGAAGCATAATAGCCATGGGGTAGTCTCTCTTTTGTGTCTGAAATGTGCTGATGCTGAAGGACAAGTCTCACGTCAGCGATAGCTTGATGCTTTTCAGCAGCAACGCTGCATTTTGCTGTACTAAGGCTGGATGACCAGGCTGGCTCTGTCCCAGAAAGGGAAGGTGAGGCTCTGGAGACCCAAACTTGTGGCTCATGCAGCTACCCAAGGACAGAAAGGTGTTTGCTCTGGGTAGAAGGGGCTGTTCTGTGTTGCATGTCTTCAACCTTTCCGCGTATCTGTTGCACATTCAGCAATGCCCTTGGCTGTGCCACAGCTCTGAAAAAAACACAGTAGTTCGGAGCAGGGACGGAGGCTTTCTGGCAATGTTTACTGATACCCTTCCTAACTTTCCTGCCAGCAGTCTGCTGTCCTTTCCATGTAACAACTGCTTACAAGGGCAGTCCACAGGATTTACCCTCCTGCTGACATCAATTGCAACAGGTAGGCACCCAGCCCTTGAGAACTGCTGTGGTGCAGACATCTTGGTAGGGATTGCAGAAAGCCAGGAAAATGTTTTTGTTCAAGGTGTAAGTCCTTGAAGGCAGCAGAGCATTGGAGACGTAGCTTGCTACTGAAAATCTTTTCCCCAAGGAGTGCATGCATGCAGGTCTTCTGCATGCGGGGGCAAAGCTTTACTTTTAAAAATCAGCTTGATAGAGCCATTTCTGATGCTGTGGGTCTGTTTTCATGCTGTTCCTCATTCCAAGTTACTTTGGGGTTTCCCCCTCCTTTTTTTTTTCCTAGAAAAGCTTTAAATGGGTCTATATTTAGAACAGGCTGCACGCTGCCTGAAGACTTGCTGACAGCAAATAACAGGGCACCCTGATACATATCAGGATTCTTCCATTTTTAATGCTTTGCAGTTTGAAGCCTGGAGAACGTTTGCGGTGTTTTTTCTTTCCCCAAGTGATGACCACCTCTTGGTGTAGGGTAATTGAATTTGAGTCAGACAGGGCCTTCCTGAAGATGGGTTTGCTGCAAACATAGAGTCGACACTGAAAGCTGCACAGCAATGGGAGATTTTAACCCTTCGTTCTCCCTAAGTCTTTACCAGGCAGAAACCATGTTATCTCTCAGTGGCAAAAATGCCTCTTCACCATGAGCACCAAGCACTGCTTAGATTCCTGACCTGGCTGAGGCAGAAAACAGGTGTTGTATGAAATGTTATGGAGAGGCAGATTTCCTCCCTGTGGGATGAAGCTCCTCTCCTTAACTAGCAGCCCAGGAGGTGATGCATCCTAGAGCTGTGGGCTGCTGTCCATTTGGAGTTTGCTATATGTGAGGGGGTCACTCTGCTCTCATGGACCAGAGCAGTGGTGCTGTGGCTGGGAGCCTGTAGCTCCACAGGACGCTGCTTGAAAGGGCTCTTCTTTAGTTTCTCTTCTGCTGCCCCAGGGAGTTCAGAAGAATGGCTGATTCCCATTTCATATCAAATTTAAGGGTTGACCTCTGGTGCTCGGGTTTCACCATTCTTCTTTGAAGCCACTGTCACAGATGAGGATTGCTGCCATGAATGGTTGTCCTGATGTCTCCTGTCAGCTCCCACAGGAGCCCAGCGGACTCTGGTCTCCATGGGTGCACAAAGTGTGATTATGCTTTTGTGCCCCCACGTCTGTTCTGCTCAGTCTATGTGGAAAGCTGCCTCCTTCCCCAGTTTTGACCTACAGCCATAGCCAGTGAAAACAGAATCAATGTTTCTGGTTCTTAACAGCTCCCAAATGAGCTGGTTCTCTACTGAAACTTCTCCTGTGGCAATGTAACTTCTTTTTCTGTCTTTTGTGGTCAGCATGCCGTGGCCAGACTGTTGCCAGTGCACTCTGAGAATAGCTGGTTTGACCGGTCATGCCAGCGCCTTATTTCCACGGATGATACAGCTTCAGTTCAGCTATGGAGCATTGCAAGCTGAATCTTTTAGGAGTTCTTCTCAGTGGCCTATTAACTGTTCACTTTGCGAAGCACTGACTTAAATAGTTGTTGAGTTAGGCTGACAGCAGGCACTTGCAAATGAAGGGAAGACAAAATTGATGCTTTAAAGAAGCGTTGTTGTACGTGAGAAGCTTTCCCATACTGTAATGTTTATCTGCTTGAGTGCATTATTACAGCTGTTGCTTTTTTCAGTACATGTGAAAGGGTGCCAAATATATCTGTTCTCTGCTGTATGCTTTACTTTGCATCTGGAATAGGGAGATGCCATGGTGAGTAGAATTAACAGCGTCAATTGTTGAATGCTGTAGTTTAACATTGCACAAATTATTGCATTTAAGTAGGTAGGATAAATATTAATTAAAATACTTGGTCTGAAAGAGTTGTAGAAGGACTGGAAAATCAATTGCATTCCTCTAAGGAGCTTTCTTGTTGAGAATTTTTTTCTTAATTCTTTCTAAATCTTGGTATCTTGCTGCGCTTGCTAGACTTCTGTTTCTTCTGCACTGCTGTATCTCAAAGCAATTGCCCCATAAAACACCACAGTGGTAGGGATGGAAAGCAGTGAATTTCAGTGGGAAATTTTAATGTGCATTACGTATAAAATGAAATAGTGAGGGTTTTAGATGTCTTGATGGAGAAATGAATATACAGCCAAAAAACATCTTGGGAGGGGGAAAGGTGCAGAATTTTCAGCTGCTGACACACAGATGAATTTAACTTACTGTATAAAGACTGTAATAAAAGAACTTGCCTTGTCTTTGTCCCCTTTCTGCATTGTTGGCAAAAGGCATCAGAGTAACTGTTTATTTACTTTTCAAAAGCTGAGAAGCTGTGATGCTGATGATAAACTACAAGGCTTGGGGATCTGTCTGTAGTATTCACAGGACAAGCAGGTTAACAGGGACAGTAATTCAGATTTCATTCTCTTTGCTGCCTTTTTGGCAAGAGAGCCACAAAAAGCTACTGCTGCCTCTGAATTGCTATTCTTTATTGTCATGGGGAACTGCCACCACCAAGAATGGATTTGAGTGTCTACCAGAGGTGCCTGTGAGCAGGAGCCATAAGAGGCAGTACAGTGAGTGAGGAGCCAGTCAGCTCCCTAACAAACTGCTGAGGAGGTGCGTATGTCTGGGAAGACTCCCTCTTGCATCCTTGTCTCTGTGCCACAGCACCCATTGGGCTTGGCCAAGGCTCTGCCCTTCCCACTGGGGACCTTTCCAACCTCTGCCTCTTCCCTGAGGACCTGACTCACCACCCCCGAGCTGTTCAAAGACTGGTGGGCTGGTATTGCCTGAGGGCTTTAATGGAAACGCTCTGTCTCAAATGGCTTCTGTGTTGTTATTGAAGTTATTAGGGATATTCTACAATTAGCTGGAAGCTGATTGCATTGCTTGGTGAATTTCACTATGATGAGATAATTAGAGCAAGCACCTCAAACTCATCAACAGAATCCTTCCTGACAGGTGCCCCATCTGAGGTGTATTGGATGTGCCCCTCAGTTTCAGGATATCTGTAACCTGCTTCCGGATATGAGATTAGACTGCTGACTCTAAGTAATAGTAAAAGAAAAGCCTGTTCTGTACTTTTTTACATCTGAACTTATGTGTCCAAAATAAAAATTAAGCTTCGGTGAGCATGTTTATGTTCCTCCTGCTAGGGGTGCTTGCTTCTTCCTTGACCTTTCTCATTGCAAAACACTACTGAAAATGATTTTTTAGGGAATGGGTCAGGCCTTTCCCCGGGCAGACTGGAAGTGGATACAGTTGTGCAGTTCCATGGTCTTCATTCTGTGTCTGGCAGGCTGGCATTAGAAAATACTCTAGAAGTTTCCTTAACAGCCAGTCTGGCAGAGCAGCACCCAAGTACGGTTATCTCTGTCTTCCACCTGAAGCCACCCTGTGCCTTGAGTATTTTTGTTTTCCTATTCCTTCTCATGCCTTCCCTGCCCTGGCCTGCTTTTTTTGTTTGTTTGGGTTTCTTTAACTGCTTGCACATTTTGATTGTAAGCAAATATCCTGAATTAGACGCGACGAGTACATATTTATTGTTTTCTCCTGGCTGCCCTGCTGGTGGTGCTCCTGATGCAAACCTTCTTGCTGCATGGGTGACATCTTTAATCATAGTTATTAGGTACTTGAAAAGCTCTGTGGGCTGAATAAGTTGCCTTGGGCTTTTGAGTGTGCATGTCACAAGTCAGCTACTAGTGACTGTGTGTTTCCATTTGAAAATATTGTCTTCATCTTGCTCTCCTTCAGCCTTTTGCCTGGAGGTGATGGCGTACTGTTTTCCCGAAAGGAGGCACAACACGTGGCTCTGCTGTTAAATCCTTCTAGCACAGTCTCTAGCCGCAGTGTGATGTGGGGCTACTTTCACATCTGGGAGAAGTCCAGCCTGCGAGGAAAGACATTTTTATGGTAACAGAGGATGTAAGTACAGAGTTTGAGAGCAACAGGTGATTGCAAGCAAGTCTCCTGACGCCAAAAGAGAAGTTGCTGCCCTCACCCAGAAAGCATCACTCATCTCTGACATGCAGTGGCCAACGTATGGCTATCCTTGCTTGCATGCAAAGAAAAAGATGCAGTTTGCTGAGATGTTTAAATGAACCCCATTTCTTTTGCATTATAACAAGTTTATGGTAATTATACATATAATTATCTGGGACAAATATTTTAAGAGGCACTGTCCATTAATAGGGAAGCTCAGTCTTTGTATGTAACAATATTGTAAGTCGTGCCCAGGAATAACCGCACCCCTGTTTCTTCTTTAAATGAATGAACATGATTTAGAGGCTGAACACTGCATGACTTTGTAGAAAAAAACTTGCTAAGCTTGCTGTGAGTAGACATCTTTGACAATGTTACTGAAATAGAATTAAAAAAAAAATGGAGTGGAAGAGATAAGAGCACTTTAAACGAGCTTATAGATGAAAGAAATGATCAAGCTCGTAGACAACTTGCATAATACAAATTGAGTAGTAAGGGCATATGCAGTAACTTTTTTCTGTAGGTCATTAAAGTAATAGACCGTCTTCATGTCATTGGCTCTCTATGTGAAGAGACAGTAAGTAGTCTTTCTGGAGACGAACAATGAAGCACCAAACATGTAGCTGCAGTAACAGGATAATGACAGAACTGAAGAAAAAGAAAAGTCTTTGCTGTTTTCTCTTCACTTTTTCTTGACTCTACAGTGAAGATTTTCAGGCCAGGAGGATGTCTAAGTTGCAGTTCTGAAGATGGAAAGGAATCTAGCCTGATCACCTGGACAATATAAGGTGCAGAGCTCCTGTCACAAAGTAATGTTTGCAGAAAGACAGGACATGATTGCAGTGAGGGTGGCCCATGTGCATAGAGGCTGTGAGTGATTTAAAGTAGACATCTGTTGTTCTTGGGAGATGGGCAAATAAATTTTCTTCTGCTTGTGACAAACTGTTCTAGGATGATGTGGACAATATGGTCATGCCTGCTGGAAGTGTCTAGCTGTGAGACAGGATATTTTGGCATGAATAATGTTTAATGTCACTGTCTATTATGTGGAAGGCAACATTTCAGTACTCTTCCAAAATAGGAGACCGGAGTGACCAGCTCAATGCATCCTTAAAATGCAGCTAGGCTTAGGGTATTCTTTCCATGCACCTGCTGCATAGTCCACATGAACATGGGTAAGCTTTGGAAACAACTGTCTTCCAGAGACACAGCAGATATGCCCAAATTACCTGAGGAAGTTATCCTGATTATCAATTGGACATTTTGTTTTTAACTGGATGTATGTTTTTAAGCTTTTCTTTGTCATTTCTGGTGCTTCTCCAGAGCATGTCTTCAATTATTCCTTTACAGCTGTGGAACCCTTGTGGCCCAGCTACTAAGACCTGGTTTCAGTTTTCATGGGGATGCTCTTTCACAGTTGATTCTTTTGGGAGTCTGTGGCAACCAAGACCTGGTTTCAATATTCATGGGGATGCTCTTTCACAGTTGATTCTTTTGGGAGCCTGTGGCAACCTGGTCTTCAAAAGTCATCTGCAAGACAGGGACTATGCATCCTGGGAGATCCAGACTCAGACACCACTCTAAAAACTTAACTCACACTTCTCTGATGCAGTATACTAAGTTGATGAATCTTAGGCTTAGATAATTTTTTAATTTTTTTTCTCTGATATCCAGAGCTTTTGCTTTTTTTTCTTGAAATGCTGATTCTTTGAGCTGATGTGGCTGTCTTTCATTCTTGCAGCTGGTTCTGCTTCTGTATCTTTAAATCAGCTGGCAAGAGTCTTTTTGTAAAGTTGGAGTCTCTCTGAAGATCAGCATTATTTAGAGATAAGATGCTGTCTGTTGATCAGTTGACTATTAGTATATTGAGTGGACTTTTTTTAGCTAAAGCCAGCATTTTCTAAGAATATTGCTACTTGAATATAAGTATCAAAGGATTTCTGGTCAATGTGGGATTATTTAACTATGGCACAGTGTTATCCTGCTTGGATTGGTCTTAAACTTCAGAGGAAGCAAACGAGATTCACAGTGAAATCAGTTTGATAGTTAAAAAGATGGTATTGCACATGACAAGCTCACAAGCTGAAATCCCACAAACGTGATGGCTTTCCCTGATCTGTCACCCTGGCTCTAATGAAAGGCTGGAAAGCTGGGGAGGAGGTAGCTGCACCAAAGTAAGTGCCTTGCAGTTGTGCAGCTTATTTGGGCTTGTCGGAAGTGCTTTACTGTGCAGAGCTTGTCCCTGTATAGACATGTTTCAAACTGCATAGAACACGCTCCAGGTAGTTTCTGTGATGAATGTACAAGCCCTTCCTTCAGTGAATTGGTCTTTTGGTGGGTTTTGTCCCCACTAAAGGGTGGCTGAAATATAAAATTATTTTCTACCTGGTGAAGGCTAGTTGCATACAGGGGAATTGGCTGTTGTGGCATGAGTCCAGCCCAGGGTTTAAGTCCAAGTTCTTTTCACAATTTACACCCTGTATTCTGGGAATATCTGTAATTACCATTTTCCAGCACAGGCACCTCTTTTACATGGCATGGAGAGCTCAGACTGACTGGCTGTTGTCAAATTTGTGTCTTGAGGTTATGCTAGAGCATGTTGTAAATGCTGAGCCGTGGAAAATAAAGCGTAGCTTCGAGATGACTTGCTCTGGTGTGGGTTTTCTTACCTCTGTTGAGACATCATCAATACATATTTTTCCTAGTCTTGCATTTTCCTGCATCGACCTTCCATCTGATGGCTTTTATTGTTGCTTTGTATTGAGACAATCCTCTGCATAATATTTCTGTCTCTTCTTCCCATCAATCTGCGCTCTGATCAGTGATGCTCTTTAACATTGATACTCTCCAGCCTATTTTCCAGGTCTCCCAACAATTCATAGAGTTCTTCTCCAAATCTTGCCAGTCTTAGGCATGGCTTCCTTGGGACAGTTATTCCTCAGTAAAAAGAAAAAAAAGAGAGAACTGTCTCTTCATTGTCCTGACGTTATGCACAAAATGACTGAAAACTTTTTTAGCTAGAGAGTTTTATAGAGAACATGGTTTTGGCTGACAATTTACACCTGCTTGTTCTTTTGTTATGGTGACTAGGAAAGTCTCACTTTGTGAGAATGGTTTGCTTTTCTAGTTCCTAGGGATGACCTTATTTGGCTGTATTTGAACATGCCTCCATCTAGAAGTCTGATCTCCTTGAAATTGTTTTCACTATTTAGCCTTCTCTGCTGGCTTCCATTACCTGCAAACTTTATCATAACTTGGTTTTAGTTATCATAACACAGGTTAATCCTACAAGATTCCCTGGACATATCCCCTCAAAATGCTGATTGCCTATTGATAATTAAATTTAGAGACCTGTTGACTAGCAAACTTGTTTGTTCTATGGTTATTACATTAGTATTGTAATAATGTAACTGAAATGGTGGTACCTGCCTCTGCGTCATGTTTCCCATACCTTTGGTGCTCAGAACAACATAAGATCTCTCAACCAAACTTATAAATAAAAACTTAGAAAAATCATGTTAGCCCAATAAAACTCACATAATTAATGTCAATAACTATTACTGTCCTTTAAATATTTCTTAATTTGGTTTCATCCTGACTATTGCAGGGCATTCAGGATTGATTCTGAGAGTCTATAAAACATTGAAATGAAGACTGGGTGAAAAATGCAAAGTGTCTTCCAGTTAACTTGGGACTACCTTTGTTCAAAGGCTTTCAAGAGCCAATATGAACAGTCCAGAGGATTCTATTTGAAAAGATTCCTAACTTATCTGACATGAGTATTTTCCATTTAACACTACTGCTTGGAATGGAAAGGTCTTCAGCATGACTTGAATGCTTCCTTTAGCCTGGTTTTCTAAGGAAATAAAATATGTGGTTAAGCTGTCTCTCTTCCTTATAACCCAATAGCTTTCAAAACCATTATCAAATCAAGTCAAATTTAGCTAGAAAAGTTTGTTTTGTGAATATAGGCTTCTGTGTAGAGGAGAAAAACCTTATCAAATAACTCCATAGAGGGGAACTGTGGTGTGGGTTCACCATTGATATGCACTTTCCTACACAGAAAGTAACTGGGTTTGGGTAGGGTCCTCGTTAGATCTCTGGAGAATTCAACCATGAGACTGAAATCCATCACTACTACATTCTTAACAAGCCAAGGAAGAAGCAGAGGGAGTTCTCTATTGGCTGATAAGACATCACTGAATAGCTGCAAGATTTTTAGAGCAAAATGGAGCTAGAGCAGACTTGCCTGCTGACCTTTCTGAGACAGTGGAGAGGAAATCATCAGAAAAGATGGTTTGCTGATTACTAAGCCAAAATGAAGACTAAGAGAGGAAATTGTTGGGAGAATGTACCTGCTGTTTTTTCTCCAGGAAACAGATTGGGGAAAAGAAATTCAAAGAAGTGCAGAGGTTCTTATCTGGGAGCTGCTGTGGCCAGAGGAGACACCTTTGTGGTGGAGACCTTCAGGAGTTTCTGATGGAGATAGCAAGGAAGTTCTGGGAGATGGGGTTTGGAAACAAAGGATTACTAAAGGCTTGAGACATACCTGAGACCTGACAGTGTTGGAGGGGGTTCTCTGTGCACTTTATTGAAATGGCTGCTGTGGGTGCAAGAACTAGAAGTGCTTGTACGTGCTGTACCAGGCTGGGGACTGTGAGGCTGCAGTGCTGAAAGGGAGTTTGGTTCCTAAGAAGATATTGCGTGTTGTTTGAAAAAAATGGCCCCGAAGTAAATAGAAAACCCATGACTCATCTTTGGAGAATGCACAGTGGCTATTCCCAGGGATGTCAGCCACAAGGAGGTAAGGTAGAAGGCAATGCCTGTGCCTCTTGCCAATGCAGAACAAACAATTAATCTCTGCATTATTCTTGGCATACCAGAAATAGAATTGCTATTGCAGGGATTCTTTAAGCTCTTGTGAAGTTGTCTGGATATTGAATTATTTGGGTCCCCCTCCCTTCCCAGTGAATATAAACTAGGAATGAGATAACTGATTTGCATCAAATACTTCCTTACTTTTCCTTCTCTTCATGAAGATTGCATGTCTCACATCACTTATACTGGTCTTTCATGCCCAGGCTTTTTAAAACAGCAGTCTTTCTTGAACCATGATCTTTGTGGTTGTCTAGCACCTTTTTTTTTTTTTTTTGAGGAAAAATATCCTCACTTTGACTTTTGTTAACTTCTCACAACCTTTTTTCCCTTGACTACATTCAGTCTGAAATTTTCCCCTTTGAACATATAAGCTGGTATTTCATTAGTTTGGCATTTGCTTTGTCTGTGCATTAAAAGATTAGGGTGATTGCTTGCACTGAAGCAAAGGCTGACTTTCAGTTCAGCTGTCTTTCCATATTTCTTTGCCCAGACAAAGGTCTGTGTTGGCATGGCTCTGCAGGGGGGAGCAGCTTTAGAGACACTTTTGGTAAAATCTGAAAAATTTTTGCATAAGACTTAGTCCTGGGAAGGCTTTGGAAATGTCAGGATGAATCACTCAGACTGCTCCCCTGGTAAGAGTTTACTTTGCATTTTGCAGAGAAGGAGTTTAATGATCCTTCCCATCAGTTCACAAGCAGACAGCGCTCTCCCTGCGCACTAGCGGAGTACGCGCTGGAGATAACAACCCTCCAACCACCCATCGTACAGATAATGCCATTGCAGAGCACCCCCTCCTTCCCAAACAGGTTATGAGCACTGACTTCTTTTATATATTCCAATCATGCAAATTCCTCCCAGAAGGCTTCAGTGATACCAGCTAGGTCAAATTTATGCTCTGTAAATGAGCAATTCCCATTTCTCTTGTTTATTACCCAGGCTTCTCGCATTGGTGTAGAGGCAATTACAGAATTTTGTCTCATCCCTTGGTGACTTGATTAATGTTGTTCTTGACATCTTGGTTTCTCTGTGCTAAGTGACTAGTCATTTGTTGTCTCTTGTCTTCCTTCTTCCCCTCCCCACTTTCTTTTTATTCCTTCCTTCTCACTATTTAAAATGGTCCTTCCTCCCTCATGCAGCTTGACAGTCTCCTAGACGACCCCACAACCCCAGCCTGTCCTCCACAGCCCCACACCTGCCTTTGTGCAGGAGAAGATAACAGCAGGTTGTTTGAACTTTCCTCCTGTTTTCTCCTGTTCAAATTATTTTGCAGGGCGCTGTCACATGGGATGTAGTACCCCATGCTGACTTCAGCATTTTAAGCTGCTTTGACAAGAACCCCAACCAGATTTTGGTATGCACTTATCGCAGAATGGTTTGGGTTGGAAGGGACTTTTAAGGGTCATCGAGTCCGACCCCCTACAATGAACAGGGACACCTTCTACTGGATTCAGGGACATCCTGAACTTGACCAATACTAGAAGTGTTTTGGTTGCTCTTTACAACTTTCTCCAATTTTTTATTTTGCTGTTTGTAACTTAGTGGTTGAGATACTTTTATTTTTTTTATACCTGAACTGTCTTCTGACCCAAGTGAACTGCTGCTTTTAAAAGCTTTCTCTGGAGAAATCCTCTTTCTAAATGCATACAGGTAGTCAGAGCAGCCTTGATCTTAATGCACCATTGAATTATGACCAGAAACTAGGGCAAGCATAGAAATAGGAACTCTTGCTTCAGCCAGGGAATGCAGAACTCAGTTGGAGGCTGCCTTGCTTTGAATGCTGTGCAGGTCCGAGTGCAGGGATGAGTAATCTGCTGAATGATGCTTGAAGGACGTTTTTGGCCCCCTGCTGTGACTACAGTTCAGTGATGGGCAGGGAGATACAGATAGCTTGGTCTTGCACCTGGTTTCCATTTCAGGATGACATCCTGAAATATGGACAGAACAGTTCAGGGGAGGACAGATTTGCAAGAGAAGAAGGTGGAAGCATTTGTGAATCCAGGGTGAAAAAGCCCAAAATAACTGCTTTTAATGGGTCGATTCGTCGACACTTCAGTGTGGAGAGCTGCTCTACAACATAGAAAAGCCTGGTACAGATGCTCCTGTTTGTCCCAAGAACTTGAAGTCAGGGGTCAGTAAGCGCTGCTCTGTGACCAGGTGTCTGCTCAGCAGGATTGCTTCTCCCTTCCTTTCAAAGTAGCCATACGCAAGAGATGAAGCCTTTGAAGACCTCTCAAAGAATGGATTGGCTCCTTCGTTGTGGGTATCAGAAATACTCAATGATTCAAGACCGTGGCTTTCTTCAAGAGTGAGCATAATTTTCACTTCTGCAAACCAGTTCAGCCAGTGGTGAGGCAATCCAACATGAAAGGAGAAATGTTGTTGTTTTCCTCTCTGACTTTGACAGATGGTGCATATTAGTCCTAAGCTACTACAAGGCTTGTCAGCTGCCCTGGGGTCTCAACATCTGGGTGTAAATTTTAGATACATATTTCCAGTGTATGAATATAGACACTTTCTGAACTGCTTTCTTCTGAGCTAGAAACAAAAATTTTAAGACGTCCCTCTCCAGGTGGTCCACCATCACTCTTCCCACCAGTAGGAATTCCTATTCCAGTCTGCAGTTCCTATGCCAGAGATGTTCTTTTATGGCCCTGTGTCCATCAAACAGCTAGAGTCAACTTCCTGCTGTATTGCTGCTTCCCTAGAGATCTCCCTGATCCTTTCCAAATCTTACTGCCAGTGCTGTCACAGCCTGAAAAGGATGGATTTGGGGAAGAACCAACCAGTCAAATGCAACTGCTTCTGTATCTTAAAATCTGTTTTCCCAGCTTGTCCTCTGGCAGACAATCTCTCAGAACCTTTCTGGTGTGGAGATCTGGGGACATAAATTCCAGGCAGGCACATTTACTTCCCTCAGACCATGATAATAGAGAAATGATTCACATTTATAGCTTTGGGAAGAGACGTGCTCAGCATTGATCGCATGGCACTCCTGTCTTTCTCCCACGAAGTCCTTGGGAAAACAAGCCTCCTTCCATGTCCCATTGGAGGATGGGGGCAGCTTGTACTGTTTGGAAGTCCTGGGAGAGTGATCAACCTGTGGAGGCTAATGAAGATGAATGCAGTACATCTCCTCTACCTGGCTGAATTCTGGTTTGCTGCTTAGAGAAAGTCACCTTTTTTCAAGCCTGGCAAACATTTGCTGAGCTGTGTTTTTGATTTGAGGTAGCTACTTTGCTTGTTCCGTGCTCATTATTGCTGTTGTGTATTTGCATTTGGTGTATGTGCTGTTCATCATGCAGTGGGGGGGGAGCAGAGCAAACCATCTGGGTCTCCAGATGTGTGCCAGAATTGTGGTGAGATGGGAAGAGCAGCAGTCCTTTGGGCCAGGCAGGCAGCCAGCTGGCTGTTAAATACCACCTTGTTTTGTGCCCACCCTGGTGCTTAGCTGCAGGGGAGGATGGAGGAGCTCCTATCCAGGGCAGGGAGCTGCTCCAGGAACAGCACTGGGCTGCAGGACTGAAAAGGCCATGGGTCTCATCCCACCTGTTTCTGTCCTGACTACTGAAAACCAGTACCATCCACAGAGCGCTTCATAGCCAAAAGAGTCTGAATGAACAAGCATGGTATAAACATGCTGCTTGTCTGAGCCATGCTTGAATAAATCATTCCCTGACTTCCTACTGACTCAACTTTTTCTCCATGCCTGCAAGTCCATACAGAGAAGAGATCAGAAGCACCCCATCCACATGAAGTTGTCAGCTGTAATCAGCCATGAAAAACCATCTATCAGAGCCCAAGTTTCATTATCTGTCAGCTCACAAAACTTTTATGTGCCCTTACCTTGCCCTTATTGCAGGCCTTTTCCCAACAGAGATGGAGGACTCAGGGCACTGAAATTGGCTGTTGTAATACCATCCTAAAGGACAGTCTAAAAATAACTCAGTGGATTTGTAGAAAATCATGTGTTGCTTAAGCATCCTTTTGGGGTTTTCTCCACTTTTTTTCTTATTGAGAAATTGTTTCTGCTGGGACCTTGAGAGATGTTATACCAGTGACCCTCAGAGGCAGGAAATTAAGCATCCCACTGAACAGCAGTTTCCAGGGCTAGTGCTTCAGCGTGTATATATGAATACATCCCTCCTAGCTAGAGAGGCACAGGAGATGGGATCCCCTGATGTCTTGGGCTCTGGTGTTGCATGGCTAGGGAACCAGGATCCAAGATCTGAACTCTCTAGCCATTTTTGCAGGTTACGGGGATATTGTACTGTGTTTTGACAGCTGAAACAGCCTGGAAATAGTGAGCTTGAAGAAATGTTTTTTTCTCATGTCCTCTTTTCATTTGGTGAACAAGATGTATCATTTAGCAACTGAGGCCAGGTCTGTTTGCTCAGAGCCATTGTTTGATCAGGGAGTGTGAGTGAAGCTCTTCGCACAGGGTCTCTTCCCAAGTTTTTCATACTGTTGACAGCTGAATATTATTTTCCCACACGGGTTCAGATCAGCAGAGGACAAGCACCCAGAGAATGTGGCTCAGATTTGACTGATGTAATCATTTGGATCACAATGCTTTTTCATTTTTTTTAAGCTTCCAGGATGGGGTTTCCAGAGTTTTTTTTATGTTTCTAGAGCCTTCTAGAAGGTGATAAGATTGCTCCACAATTGCAATTCTGCCATCTTAATTTTTATTGTATGTAGTAGACATTCAGCAGTATTTTCCATTTGAATGGCTGCAATTTTAAACTCATTTATTATTCTTATGGAAGTTCAGAGGTATCTTGTTGAAATCACTGCAAGAGAGCAGTGACTTTCAGTGACTCAGGTTACATTCATTCACACATGGGTTTGCCTCAAATCAATAACAAGAGTTGATAAGAACTGGAATACAAAACCTTGTTGGCCATGGATGTATAGTAAATGCCTGGGGAATTAGAATAATAGTAGGAAAAAAATACAGGATCTGTGATTTCTGTGGTTCTTGAGACCTTAACCTCATGCATCTGCCTGTCTTCATCATAACCCCTGTGACATAAGATATAAGCCTAGGATTAGGCATTACCGCTGAGGTGAAGGGAGATGCACAACCAGCTCTAGTAAATGGAGTTTAGCTGCAGCCCCATGCCATCCAGAAGAGGAAACTGGGTCAAAAACCAGGGAACCATCATCTGTGTTTGTAGCAGGGAAACCTACAATGGAGCTGCTGGAGCAGCATGCATTGGGCGTGGGTTGTACCTGTGCTCCCGAGTCTGTGGGTGCTGCTTCAGGCCTCAGAGGGTGCCTGTGGTTTTTGTCAGCAAAGTGTGTGAGGTGAGGAGGATGGAGGGGATCCTCTCTGCCCTCCAAGGGATGGAGGTGAGGATGCTTACGGCTGAGGAAGTCAAAACTGCATTTAGCTTCCTTGGTCTTAGCTGTTCTTGGCACTACATGCAGATCACAGGGGAACAGGCACAGACTGTACCCAACAAAGGGGTATTTCCAGAAAAAATGCGCAAAGAGGAATGGAGTCTTAGGACATGTGAGGCAGACACAGAATGTCCCCCAAAGGCTGATGGAAAGAAACCCCTGATGTGTTATCTCACAGTGCAAAGACACAGCGCTCAGAAAGCAAAGACAAGCCTCTGACAAACCTCTCTGATATGACCACTGCAAAGTCAATTAAATCTTCCAAGTCCCCTCTTTGGCTGCACTGGCTATTAACGTGGGGAGGAGATGGTTATGGATGCTCCCTCAGGTGTCCCTGTGTCCTCACAGTGCTCCCCCATGACAGCAGAAGCCCTGCTGGTTGAACAGTCCACTGGAATGCCAGTGATGCTTGGCTTGTGCATAAACAGTCCGTAAGGTGGTAATCTGTCGGTTTCTCTTCTCCTCTTTGAACAACCACCTTACATGGGTGAATAAAAGGAAGAGGCTGGGGTTAAGCATAGTGGGTGCAGGGAATGCTGAACACAAAGGGCAGCAAATCAACCAGGCGCATTCAGAAAGTCATTTGAAATAAACCATTGTGCAAATTGCAGCCCTGAAATATCCTAATTAGGAGTTCTGAATTATCTCAGTAAGATCACAATTAAAATATTCAAGATAACCAAGAAAGGAAGCATGTCTCCCCTTCCTTCTTCAGCATGTCTGACTTCTCTTTCTTTCATTGTAACATTTCAAAGGTGTGTTGTTTCTGAAACACAGGGCACTTGTTCCCAAAGGGAATACGCTTTTTTTTTGTGTGTTGTCCCAGGTTGTTTTGGTTAATTACAGAGAAAAGTTTCACTATAATTTCTGCGTGGTTCAGAGCCCCATATGTAAACATCCAGAGGGCTCTTTATCTGCGCTGTGCACTTAATTCTGAGTATCACTCTCAAAGAAAATAAAAATAAATGCAACTACACTTGATGGAAAGCAGCAGTAGCTTTGGCTGAGACAGGGATGTGCCAGGTTGTGATTTATCTCCGAGTGTTGTGCAGAACAGCGTATCAATGATAATTCTGCTCCACTGCCAGGCTGCTTCTGGCTGAGCACAGATATTTTTTTGTATCACAGGATATCCTTTGCTCCTGCAGCCAGCCAGCAGCCACGGCAGCCAGCAGAGCTTCCTTGCGGAAGCTTGGTATAAGCCTGCTTTCCAAGGGGAGTGTGGGCATTACATGGAGAGGGGGTCCGAGGACGGTGCAAGGAATGGACTCATGCCTTCCAAAGCAGCGCGCTATATCCTGCTACTCTTCCTTTTTTAAATGAATGATGGTGTCATACAGAGCCTGGGGAACAAGTTGAGCCAAAGTCACAGGGACTTGCGAAGTCTACATGGGATGTTTTTAATCTGCTAATCTCTGTGGCCCTGCTCCCATCTGCTTTTGTCACTACTATCAAATGCTCTGCGCTGTGAGGCTGTTCCAATCCATGGGCTTCTGCAGAGAAGCCTTGCTCCTGGCTCAGGGACTGCAGTGTCTGGATGTCTGGGCTGGTTCTGCATGGATCCACACAGTGCATTAGGCTCAACTCCTGGCAGATCAGCAGCTTTTAGAGCAGACTTGCCTGTGAAATACTGGAGTTGTGCTCACACTGTGCTGTGCCAGGGCTACTGCTCATGGTGTGAGTTATCCTCGGCCCTAATCCCCTGACCTTGGGTGACAGCCATCTGGGTCTGCGAAGAGCTAGCTCATGGAGAAAATGCCAGCAGATGGTGCTGAAGAACATGCACTAGCCAGGCGGTGGAGGTTATGGAGAAGGAGAAAAAAACCTTGTGCCTGTTTTCCTGGAAAGCTTTCTCCTCCCATGACTGTGTTTCCATGGGACTGTGCAGAGAATGGTAGACTCTGTTGCAATTCTGTCCTTGCTAAATTGCCTGCAGGCCAGACTGTGCTGGCCTCACAATGACGGCATTGGAGTTGTGCCCCATCTGTTTGGGGGATGGTCCTCTGCGCATCCTTACAGGCACAGGAGCTGTCTTGCAGAGCCACAAGCATCGTGCTGCCAAGCTCCTGGTAGCTTCTGTGTCCTAAGAACTTTTGCCTGGTGGGAAAATCACTTGAAGCNTTTTTTTTTTTTTTTTTTTTAGAGGAGTGAAAAAATAAGCTATGCTTACAGAAGTGTGAATCAGACTGGCATTGAAAAAAAAAAAAAGAGTTTGAAAGATTTTTTGCCTATCAGGAACCAGAATCTGCCCCAGTGTTGGGCTGTTTCCTGTTCTTACAAGTCTTTGAAGTCAGATCTTTGTCCTGTTGCAGGCTTCTGCTCTGATAGTCACACTAAAGATCAAAACCTGTAAGAGAGAAGAGAAGCAACTATGAAAACCAGCAGAGTTTTTCTTCAAAGAGAGAAGTATGTAGAGTAGCTCTGGTGTAACTTTATCTATACATATACTGCTTGAGAATGTCAAGATATTTGTGTAATCAATAATTTCCATGCAGTAATTTTTGGTTTATGATCACTTATTTCATAATATCACCCTTGTGGGGAATGATTTCACAGCAGATATTCTTCTGGATTTTCTTGTGGGGAATATTAAGGCTTTATTTTCCAAAGACTCTTTGCCCATGACAGACACTGAAAAAGTGGGATCTGCTGGTGGGTTGCCCTGTGCTGAGTCAGGACTCCAATCAAAGAGCAACAGCCACAGGACCTTACTGGAGCTGTTTAAAGGTTGGCAAGTCATAACTGAGTAGAGCTAGTCTGCAGTGTGCTCTGAACGCAACTGAAGCAGCTCCAGGTGTTCCCTAGAAGGGTTTCAAAATGATGCTGATGTAAGATGATCCATGTAACCACATTAATTTCTGGGACAAATCTGGCATGCCTTTCTCTACAAGTTCTTGTACTAATTTTAATGTTTTTCTTCCTGTGGGAAAGGGGCTACTGGGTTCTGGGCTTAGTCGTCTTCTGAGCAACTTGCACAGAAGCAGGTGCCCATGTTTGTGTGAATGAATGGGTCTGTACTAGCTCTTAGCTGTTGTCCCTGGGGCCTGCAAGCTGCTGTTGGCTCTTCCAGGTTCAAACTGCACAGGATAACCAGGCAGCCTGCCTTGCTGTCTGCCCATAGCCTGCTGCAGTGAAGCTTTGTGCTGGAAAACAGAGGAGGAGGTTTCTGTTTCCAACTGATCTGCTGTTTGTTGGGGGATGTCAAGGGCTACCACTGCTTTGCTGAGACTGGTGATATTTTTGTTGATGATTATCTGTTCAGTGTCATCTCTGGCATTTTACAGTGAAACCATGTTTCCAGATTAGAGCTGCTGTCACATATTTGTCATTTATCTGGGTTTAAGGGAAAGTTACCAAAGCGTTTTGAAATGCTCAGCTTCTCACAAACAAGCTCTCCATCCTCAAAGTAAGTAGGGGAGACCTTCTACCTCTACTCCAAGAAGAGGTCTTCTATCCTTACTCCAAGGCTTTCCTTCTGTCCTTATGGGCAATGTGACACTTGTCTGAGGGTGCTTGGCACCCCTTCTCTGCAGTCTTCCCCCTCTTATGGTGGGATAACTCTGCCAGCTGCACAAACAATAAGTTGTTTCCCAAGTGGGACACAGCCCTTGGAGAGACTTTAAAGTCTTCATGAAGGAAGTTGGTGTAATTTTCCCTTTTTGGGGCGTTGTAGTTGTTTCTATGTGGCAGGGACAGACGTGTAAATAGGGGGCAGAGCCTGCACATCAGCAATTTTGAAAGGCTAAAATGCAACAAATCCTTTTGTAGGACAATGCTGGATGGTAGCTTAATTTGCATTAACGACACAGCTAAGGGAATGCATATTACAGCATATTCTCCTGTATCAGTACTATTTGTCAGCTTTTGTTGTGTCAGCTATATTGTCTGCCTTTCACAGTTGGCTTTGCAGGGCCAGGCTAATGCCCCAGCTCATATCTCCTTTCCTATCTATGGCTGATTTCTCGAGATCAACTTACCTGTCCCCCCATAGACAGCATGGTTAATTTGACCACCATAACGGCTGATGGAACATCACCGTTCTTTCACCATCTTGAGTGGATTTACTGTAGAGACGGCCCTCTTTATCAGCCATGAAGTGTGGATGGGTAATGCCAAACCCTTTGGGAGCCCCTTGAAGAGGGAATTATTCTTTCCTTGGCACCAGTGGGGATGGGAGGGAGCTGCGTGCCTCACTAAGTGAATTCCAGATGCTGAAGTTAATTCCCAATATGAAATCTTCCCTCTTGTTTGGAAACCTTTGGTTCTCATGGAATGTTTTGCCTGCAAAGGGCTAAATGCATCACATCAGCTTGAATGTACTTGATTCCACAAATCAGCACTGGCTCAACAAAGTCCCAGAATGAGCTTCTACATATGTTTTATTTTTGGGTGCAGAATAAGGGAGCCATTCAGTTCAAGCTGATTTGCAAGGATAAACTTAAGTGGGAGAATAACATTGACTCAGCTCAGCACTTCTCAGATGAGCTCAGCTCTAACCTCTATTAATGATTTAGCACAACCATTGAAAATGTGGTAAATCAGATGTTGAAGAAAATTCAGATGTCCTTGTTTACTTCACCTCCAGGCATGTAGTGTCACTTATGCTTTTGAACAGTTTGTCTTTTTTTTTTTTGGAGGCAGGACATAACTGCACTGGCTGGTGGATTGGCAAGTTGAATGCATAAAGATTGAAGAGCTAGTGCATGTTTTTTCTTCTTAAGAATCCCATTCAAGATACAGCACATCTGGTTCCACTTTTTCCATCTTGGTGATATGCCATTGCTGGGAATTGCATGCTCACAGAATAGTTGAGACGGCAAGGGACCTCCAGAGGTTTTCTGGTCCTGTCCCCCTGCTCAAGCCGAGTCACCTACGCCAGTTGCCCAGGACCATGTCCAGACTGCTTTTGAATATCTCCAAGGAGAGAAACTCCACAGCCTCCCTTGGCAACCTGTTCCGGTGCTCAGTCAACCTTACAGTAAAAAACTGTTTCCCATTATTCAGAGGGAACCTCCTGCGTTTCAGTTTGTACCTTGTCCTGCTGGCAATGTGTTGTCTAACGCAGCCCAGGATACCACTAGCCATCTTTGCCACAATGGCACATTTCTGGCTCATATTCAACTTGGTATCCACCAGGACGGCCAGGTCTCTTTCTGCAAAGCTGCTTTCTGGATGGTAAGCCCCCAGCATGTGTTATGGGAGACAGTATCAAAAGCCTTACTGAAGTCCAGGTAGACAATGTCCACTGTTCTCCCCTCGTCTACCAGGCCAGTCATTTCATTGTAGGAGTTCATCACACTGGTCAAGCATGACTTCCCTTTGGTGAAGCTGTGCTGCCTACTCCTGATTATTTTCTTGCCCTTATGTGCTTGGAAATGGTTTCCAAGATTAGCTGCTCCATCACCTTTCCAGAGATTGAAGTGAGGGTGTCTGGCCTGGAGTTCCCTAGGTCCTCCTTCTAGCCCTTCTTGAAGATAGGAGTGACATTTGCTTTTCTCCAGTCCTTGGGTACTCCTTGGGCACCATGATCGATCAATGATTATCAAGTAGCCTTGCAATGACACCTGCCAGCTCCCTCAGCATGCACAGGTGCATCCCACTGGGGCCCATGGACAAATGTATGCCTAGTTTGCTTAAGTATTCCTTGATCCTGATCCTCTTCCATCGAGGGTACATCTTCCTTGGTCCAACTTTCCCCCCTTCTCTCTGGGACCCTTATCAGACAAGCTGGAAGGAAAAATACTAATATGGGTCTAATCTGGGTCTATCTAAATACTAATATGGGTCTAATATTTTTTTCTGGCAGGCATGGATGCCTCCTGAAACCTAGATACTTGCCTTACAACATTGGGAGTTGGAGGAATTACCCCATTTTATAGACTGGTTTAAGTTAGTTGTACCCAATTTGCTGCTTCTTAAGTGCATTGTTGAGAAGAGTGCAGGGAGCCTCATGGGGGTGCTGGTCTTGATCCGGAGATTGACACTGATTCCTGGGGAGGGGAGTGAGAGGGAGACCTCTTCTGTCCTGGCACGAGAGGGAATCTCAGCTACAGGGGCTCTTCAGGAATGCATGGTGGCCCAGGGAGGAGGATAGCTGGCAGGGTGTGCAATCTAGAGAAGAGCAGGAGGCTTGCAGCCACCAAGGCATGGATTCACAGTCAGGTCCTCAAGACCCAAAGGTTCCTTCCCCAGGAGAAGCTAGTCTGTGTTCCCCTTAGGGGGTAACAGATTTACGTATATCCGTATTTTAGGTCCCCAGTGGGCTGCAATGCTCTAGATGGCTGCACACTGTAGCGTGCATGCTGCTAGCCAGTCACGAGTAGGGTGATGTTTTATTTTCTGAATTTCAAAGGGGGCTTATGCACTTGAGTATTCAAAATGAATAGTTCTGGCTGCTTTAAAGCAATTATCTTCTTTCACTGAGCAGTCTTAAAAGAAAATATTATTGTAGACAAGCCACTAGGGAAGCAGATGGAATGCTCTGGGGCTCAGATAGTTTTGAAGAGACCAGTCCTTCAGCTGCTGGTTCCTGCTCCCCTCCCATGTAACCCCTTCCACAGGGAAATCCAGCTTTCTTATGAAATTAGCTGTGAGGTGTCAGAAACCGTATCTGTGCATTTCTGGGGATTTGAAGTGGCTGGGATACATCAGAGGCTGTCCTTGGAGCAGGGCTCCAAGGTTTGAAATACAAATGCACCTGGATGCCATTACACTGAAGCTCAACTGGGCAATTGGAGCTGCTGAGTAGTTTCCCTCTTGCAGATTTCTAACAGTAGGTAATATAAGGCGTTCCCAGCCTGGTCAAAATGATGGAGTCTTAAAGGCCAATGCCAAGTAGCGTTAGCATCTCTGAAAGAACCTCTGTGAGCTTATATGCCTGCTGTTAGGTGTGAGGTGTGCTCTGCTGACGTATGGATACCATAGCTGGGATATCTGCTTCTGTGGGGAAGCAATGCCAAGAGGAGAGTTGCCTCTGTTTTGCATGAGCTGTCATGATGCTCCAATTCCCACTCCCGAATTTTGGCCTGACCCTAAAAAGGAATGACGTGTTGCCTACTGATTGTGCATGCAAGTATGACGAGTGGTGAGGCTGTGGGACGGAGAGGTTTGTGCCTACTGGCTCTTGGGAGGTGTATTTCACTGCCTGTGCCTCAGAGCAGATGCTGTGGCAATAGGCAGCTGACTGTGTTTGTTTAAAAAAACAAACAAACAAAAAACCCCAAACCCAACAGATCTGGTCCGCTGAGGACATTCAGGATTTGACTTCTCTAGCTGTGCTGACAAATTTGACTTTATTTGGCCCATCCAGGCTGACAAGATCTATAAGAGTCAGGGTCACTGCTATTGTGATGCCTCCAGCCTATGTGTTGGAGCAGTGGCAGCCATGTCTGCTCGCTACGCTGGTGGCTCAGGTGACAGACGCAGCTCTCCAGATACGGGGTCCGAGCCAGGAGCATCAGGCACTTTGTATTAGCATGAATTATTCCCTGTGTACAAGTGTTTTGTGTGGACAACAGCTTGTCTGGGCAAAATGAGTTTGCTTTTAATTCTGTGTGAGACTTGCCTAACAGAGCTGGTTGCCCACATCATGCGGAGCAGCAGGACCACCTCTGCCAAAATAGTGCCCAAGGAGCTGGAAAACCTCAGGGTCTCACTCAGGCTGTTGGTGGCAGAGGGTGTTAGCAGCCACAAAGGAGGGTCCACAGGGACACTGTCCAGTCCCTCCACCCCTGGACACTTGTCTCATGCTGTCTGCTCCAGCTAGTTTTCCAGTCCTTCTCCTGTGGCCGTGGCTCCCTGTATGGACACAGTGGAGATGCAACGACATGAATGTCACCTGTCTCATGTGAGCCATGGAAAGGTGTTACCAAGCCAGGAGCCCAGCTCCGGTCACTGGAGTTTTATTTCAGGGTCCTTAAGCACAAGGCTATTTTCTTTCCCTGAGAAAATTTTAAGCCACCTCAAAAAGCAAGGATAAGCTCCCCAAAATGGAGTGGCAAACAGAAGCCTGCCAGATCAATAGTTCTTCTTTTGATCAATATTTCTTTTTTTTTTTTTAATTCTTTTGAATTACTGGCTGGAATGAAATTGAAGTAGAAAAGTCGACAGGAGAGCCCCATGGTTATGTGGTCATCTAGGCAGCACGGCGGTCACCCTTGCTGCTGGGGCAAGTCCTCTGCAAAGTGCCAGCACAGAAGCATTGTATCTGGCACACTGGTGTCTGCATATGGCAGTCCTGAGTGGAACAGATTGCTTAGCACTTCCTAGGTGTTGGGAGAGCCCACAGAGTGGCTGCTTTAATGTTCTTGGATGCTAGAGTGACATGTGCCATAAGACCTCATGGTCTTTGCATTGCTGGTTGAAATACAAAATTATAACCATGTTCTGGAGCAGACAGGGTAAATAACAAGCTGCTGATCACCCCTGTTTATCCTTTCCTGGGATGCTGACGGACTCCTACTGCTGTTACCTGCTTGTTGGTGGCTTTTTCAACACACCTGCAGTTACCTGAAATGATGCCTGCCAGAATAGTTGCCCTCTATGAACAAGTGCAGCACAGGTGACACCAGTACCCTCTACCACTGGTCCCAAGCCCCACTGTAATCCCTGCCCGGTGTTGTGCTCAGCAATGCTGCATGCAAGAGTGGAGAGCGAATGCAACATGCACTTCAGCTACACCAGATGTCTTGCCTCCAGGAGTGGACCTCGGAGGAGTATCTCCTCAGGGGACCTTGCCTATTGACTCCCACTCTGGCACCTTGCATGACGAGATGCAATTTCCGCACCATCTGAATCCCTTCCCACATTTCTCTGCTCCTGGGAAATGGAAAGCTGCAAATATGTTTATAAAGCCTGGGTGTCTGTGTGTGTGTATTCCCAAGTTGGTGGTACTGGACCTGCAGAGACCCCATGCTGGAGCAAATGGGGAGAGAGGGATTTATCTAGGGTGAGGATCGTGTCTATTGTGACTTAGGAAGGACTGTGGTAAATATTTCTGTGCCAGCTATGGTTTGTTACGATCACACAGATTCAAAATAAGTCATGCCTGGTACTTAGGGAGGAAATACGGCTCAAAACTTCCCATTAACTCTCAACCTGACAGAGGTGAGATGCTTGGTCATGCAGTAAAACAGAAGGTTGGTTTGTAGCAGCACCTGCTCCAGGAGAGAGCGGCAGGGCCGAGATGCTGTGCTCATGGAGGCTTCATGGCAGCTTGTCAGGGTAAGAGAAGATGCTCCAGTCATGCAGGGTAATGCGTTGTGGGAAGAGGCTGCATGGACATTGAAGCCCTGCTTTGTGAGAGGTCAGGTGCCTGTAGTGGTAGGTTCTGTGCTCTGGGCTGCATTGCCATCAGGGGAGTTGGAGCAGATTTAACAATGGCTATATTCACTGATATGGGTCACTTGGACCTTACAAGACCTGATGGGAGTCTGTGCTTACCATTTGCTGAACGTGGTTATCTACCAGCTCTGCACTGTCTGCTCTTCCCCTAGAAAGCCTCTAAATATGCTGTTTCTGTCTACAGTCTTACCCTCTTTAATGGGTTAGGAAGTTTTTCTAATAGAAGTTTTTCTGTGTGCATACTGAGATAGGGGTTAATAATGTCAATTGCAGCAGGTGCTTGAAAAGGTTGCTGCCTGCAGCAGATGACAAAAGCAAAACTAGCCAGGAGGCAGACTAAAGATGAGAGATCAGCAGAAAGAGATCTGCAGCCCTCTTTGCAGATATGCCTAAATGATAGGCTTGCGTTGGCAATTATGAGTCACAGGAGCTGTTTCCTGATAGCCTTTTCCTTTGGGCTCAGTCAATATCTCAAGCAAGGCTTCGGGGAACAGGGATTTCTAGCAAAGAGCTATTTAGCACTCATGTAGCAGCTCTCTTCAAGCACCCCTGTGCCAGACCCTGCACAAAAAAGGGAATTCCTATGTCAAGGCCAGTGCATTCCTGTGTTCTTATGTTTTTGCATTTGTTTGAGAGAAAAACATCATCTCTGCTCCAAGAAAATGAGTCCCAGCCTTCCTGCAGCATTTCATCCTCTGAAACAGAGACAGGCCTTTCTAAGCTTAGCCTGTGTGTTAGCAGCTGGGGTGGGAGGAACCCATCTTGTTTCTTTGCAAAACACTTGCTTGTTGTCGTGGTCTAGGCCAAATCCCACTGGGGACATGGGGGACCCCAGATGGTACTGACAGATGCTCCCCTCTACCCCTCTTCAAAGAGAGAGGCAGAGGAGGGAAAAAGAGACTTATGAGTTTAGAAGGAACTAAACTACTTTAATTGAATATTAATAATAA
>VZSZ01006026.1:176473-198728 GCA_013398815.1 Ibidorhyncha struthersii | reverse complement strand
AGTCCTCCTCAGATGTCGGCCATTGAAGGAAGAGAGAGAGAGCCAGAGCCAGAGCCAGCGCTCTCAGCTCCCAGCTTTCCTGCTGACCCTTTGATCCCTCAGCTTTTTATACTGAGCATGATGCGGATGGGATGGAATACCCTGTTGGTCAGTCCTGGGTCACGTGTCCTGTCCGCTCCTCCCTGCAGGTGGGACCCCACTGTGCTTTTCTGCTTCCGACCCTCCAATGTGGCAAGTAACAAAGTTGGTTGGCCTTGGGTATTATAGCGATAAGTATAAGCAAGAGCCTCTCCGCATACCATGCCTGGGCATCAGCTATAAACATTGGTCTTATCACTCTGAGAGAGCGAACATTGTCTGCACAATATGCTGTTAATTTCAGCAGTTAGAAGAGGCCCAGCTAAGAAGCAAAGTTACTGAACAAAATTGGTCCTGTTTTACCTTAAACCAGGACACTTGTACATGCACACTCTGAGACCTATCAAGTCTTGATGATTGCTCTCCTCTAATTCTGGATAAAAACCTTCTCTTTTCCCACAACCTCTATGTGTGTAGGCTTAAGCCAGGATTATCTGTCAGGGGAAAGAAAAAAACCCCACAACTGTTCTGGATCATAGAATCATAGAATTGTCTAGGTTGGAAGGGACCTTGAAGATCATCAAGTCCAACCATCAACGTCACACTGCCAAAACCACTGCTAAACCATATCCCTAAGCACCAAGTCTACCCATCTTTTAAATAACTCGAGTCGGTGGTGACTCCACCACTTCCCTGGGAATCCTGTTCCAGTGCTTAGCAACCCTTTCTGTGAAAAACTTTTTCCTAATACCCATCCTAAACCTACCCTGGTGTAACTTGAGGCCGTTTCCTCTTGTTCTATCACTTGTTCCTAGTGAGAGGAGGTCAGCCTCCATCTCTCTACAACCTCCTTTCAGGTAGCTGTAGAGAGCAATAACATCTCCCCTGAGCCTTCTTTTCTCCAGATGAAACAACCCAGTTCCCTCAGCTGCTCCTCATAAGACTTGTTCTCCAGACCCCTCACCAGCTTCATTGCCCTCCTCTGGATCACTAGCGCTTCTCTTCACATGAGAACATCTTGTATGCATTATACTTCTGAGTTTCTGAACTGAGGTAGGTGAAAACAGTCTAGTTGAGTGTGAGAATGACTACAATTTTGGGGACATCTCAAGAGCACTGCAGTGCCTCTGACATTCAACCTCTTCTATGCACTTGGTCTCTTTGTCACTGTAACGTGGCACCCAGAAAGCCACATGCATACTCTGTCGTCCTTCATAAAATCTAGTTTCATTTGAAGCCAGAAGCAGAGGAGAGTTGAATCTGTGTGGACACAAGCTCTGGGATGCAGTAGGTGGCTGACAGCAGGTGCTGAGGCAGTAATCTGCCCATCAGGACCTTCAGGTGAGTAAACCAAGATGCTCTACAGCAGGCATGAAGTTGTCTTCACCAAAGGCCACCCAACTGTGTGCTTCCCTTATCTTGTTCATGAGGTATAACCTGGCTTGTAAAACTCTCCTGACAACAGATCCATTATGTACCTCTGTGCAGCTCAAATCCTCTCTGGGAGCAGGGGATGTTGGTTACAGTTTGACAGCTAATACTATGGCTTTGTTAATGTGACACAACATAATGGAAACACTGTGTTCAGATTCTGGCTCAAGTATGTAATGCACATTTGGAAAATGAATTGTGATTTATGATGGAGCCTGTACAACCCAGCATGACTGCACCATTTGGCTGCCTGTGTACATACTCATCTCGTAGGTTTTCTTTATAACTTCTCAATGTTTTATTACACACTTCACGTTCCCCTGCTGAGCGTGTCAGCCTGGAAATTAGACTCTGAGGGGACTTAGCCAACCAGAGTCAATTGATGCCATTCCCAGCCCATTTCAAACAGTCTGCTGGTCACCACATGCTTTTACCACAGCCCTCATAAACTAGGTCTGAGCTTGCAGCAGCCTCTGAGGAAGGGATGTCTCATCTGTTGTATGGAGGATCCCTTCCTTGGGCTTGGGGTTAAGTGAATGAGCCCACCTGTATGCGATTGATCAACAGGAAGGCTAAGCTCCTGGGCTCCTTCAGACTCACATGCTTCTGCCTTGGTCTGTGCCATGTCCTTGTTCTGGCAGGCTTGCTGGTCTTGTTATGCAGCCTGAAATACTCATAAGCCAACTTCTCCTAAGAGAGACCAGAAATCTGGGTCACCACTTATGGGCTGAAGTGTGGAATTAAGTAGCACTTGTTTGATAAGCTTGCTCCCTATAATGAGAAAACATCCTGGTGTGCGAAAGGTGCCTTTGAAGCCGCAAGAGATTCTGAAAAGAGGAAAAATAGGGGAAAAAAATCTAATCCTAAATTTAATTGGCATTAAGAACTTGCCTTTTGTGTATTAAAATTCTGCGCCAGCGTTGTAGCTGTGGTGTGATTATTGCAGGAATGAGCAAGAATTCCTGTGTGTTCAATTTGCCATCAGCCATGGACGTATGTGTCAGTTCCCTCTAATTATACAGATCAGTAGTTTTCCTTAGGGATTGATCATATTTCAACACAAAGGCACTCAAAGTGCATTTACGACAATTTGCCCATAAACTGACATGGCCTCCTTTTACAGCAGACGTACCCTCCAATTGAACTAAATTTCCGCATGTCCTTGGGTCTCAGTGCATCCTCTGAGGAGACAGCCACAACTCCAGGAGAGCAAGGAGGCAGCTTTGTTCTAAGGAAAACCTGGCTATTACCTTTCACAGGAAGTCAAGCCTACAGCCATAGCTTTTTGAACCTCTCCAATCTCTGCCACTATCCTTGCCCAAGGTCCAGGTTTGGCCAGCAGGCTTTTCAGTATAGACTACCAGAATAAATATCCTCCAGACTGAGGCCAAGTATTTTTCCCTTCCTCTTGAAATCTACATTTTTCTTTCTTTATAAATGTTTTGAATTTCAGGTAAGTTAAATATACCTTTCCAGAAGTTCCAGGCAGTACTTTGTAGAGAGACATGAATAAGGAGTGTACAGTGTGAGTTCACCAGAGTTCATAAAATGTTTGCAATTCCCCAGTTATTACTGGAGTTAACGCAAATTCAGGATCCTAAACTAGAGGCCAGGTTTTAAAAGCTTGTGTGTGTAAAAAATAGTACTTGTCTTTGATCATCATATCCACCATCTGACAGCTGAATTGTTTATCCAGTGGAAAAAAAGCTGTCATTTTTATAGCTAGCTAGAGCAAACGTGAACTCTGACTATAGAAAGGGCAACCTTAAGGTATCAGAAGTTTTATTTCTGTGTTGTAAATCAAGGAATTATGGAGATGATGGGTATTAAGACTACACAGTGTAGGAGCAGAATGCATGGAGGCAGAAGAATATCTACAAATTTCAGTGATCTAGTATCTCAAAATAAAGCTAGCACTTCCTTTACTCATGCACAGAGATTTTATTGCAAGTTGCTCCAATTTTCCTGCAAGACCTCTACCGCAATTTTCTTCGCTTTCGCTGTAACATTTCCAGTTCCTGAAAAGCTTCAGAAATGAATTCACTATGATTTGACATCCTTACCTTCGGAAGGCTGCAGTGAGCCAAAATGTCCTATTTAATATGACCACATGAACGGTTTGTTAGCAATGGAAGCGTTAAAGCTTTTTGTCGGGGGTAATTGATTTTCCAGGTAGAAAAGCATTCTTCAGATTTTATCATATAGCAAAAATTTGGCTCTTCTAGAAAATGAGTTTGAGTTTAGGTAGGCAGTATGGGACCCTCAGTCCTTGTTATTGCAGAACTCTTCTTTTTTCTGGAATTTTTATTTTGAATGGTGGTCTTTGTGGTATGTTCCTGAAAGTGTAGATGTCTGTACAACTCCACTGTGAGACTGGGATTCTGCCATGTACTTTAGTAGTCATCAAGGACCAGGAGACATGCCTAGGTAGAGCTGAGTAGGCTTCCACAGATCTGAATCTTGGCATCTGAAAGACAAGGCAGTATGTCTGGGTGGGTGGTTCTCCTTTGGAGAAAAGGTAGATGAATGCTAGTGGCAGAGCTGATATGGAAAACTGGGAGGAAGAAGAGAAGACCTGTGTGTAGCTCCTGACCCTGCTGGTGGAAGGGAGAGCTGGGCATAGCATCTGCTGCCCAGGGAGGACCTACACCAGCATCCCTCGCTGCCACAGTCACTTGGCCAAGGAAGCAACGGGGCTGCAGCTCCTGCTTAGTTTTTGGATTGCCCTGGGCATTTTGTGCATGTGCTGGGCAGGAAGGAGAGGTTATGGATGGTCAGTTAGCAGGTTCTGCCCTTGTTCTATTTCCTGAAGAAGGCCAGAGGCTTCCACTCCCTCATGCAGCCTGGCATGTCTTGAGGACTAAAGTGGTGTTTTGAAACTGTTTAAGACTACCGGTCTTAAACTGGTCTCCCTCTGATATCTGAAAACATCAGTATTTTTCCCCAGAAAGGTAAATGGAAATGATTTGGGCAAAAGGCCCTTACACTGTTCTGCCTCGCAGCAGCACCCTTCTGGCTTTACAGGCCTCTCCTGAGTAGAGATGTCTACAGATACTAATATATGAAGCTTTGCATCTCAGGGTTTCACAGGCTTTTCCTTTTACCGGACACAACAGAGATGTATCTATACCAAAGTAGGACCTCACATCACCTGTCTTGAGCAGTGTTTGAGACATGGTTCTGTATTTCTTGCATGTGCCTGTGATGCAGAAGATGATACACTTTGGAGTTGTGCAAATGTGTTTAACCAGCTATCTTTGCTTTCCTTCTGCTATGGAGTCTGTAGCTTTGAACTCCACCCCCAGCTCACTTTCTGAGCACAAGGAGTACAGCTTCAATGAGTGGGATTACTCCAAGTTATGTTAATTTAGGCACAATTCTAGTGAATGATACTCCTTGAATCAGTTTTACTGTAAATTTTATCACAAAACACTGCAGGCTACACCCATTAAGCAGCACTCTCTAACACACTGTATTTGAAGGCAGAGAAAGATATGCACATCTTAATTGAACGTCTGTCCTAGAAGAAGCTGAAAAAGCAGTTTTCTGCCAGTAGCTCTTATGCTGTCAGCAAATAGAGGGCTGGTCTTGTGGACTGGACCTTAGCTAATCACACAGCTTCGCTGCATCAGGTCCTGTGATACTGAAGGGCTCCTGCATTACTCTCTGCACATGACCCCGATATAATACCCCATATCTCTTTGTGCCAGTCTTGGGTCTTCTGGACCCAAATTGAGAGCATACTGCATTGTCATGAGATCCCTGAGATACCACTGCCCTGCTCTACAGCATCTCCTCTTGTCCCTCACTGTCAAGTGCCCCACTCACTCATCTGTCCCCCTGGGCCTGTCTTCATCGCTGCTGACTGACTCCCCATGGGATTAAAACGGGCTGACTGCCTCCTGGGTATCCCTTGGCCAAGCAGAAATCCTTCTTGACTCCTGCTCTGAAAGCAGTCATCAACAGCAAGGACGTCTGCAGGGTCTTGCTGCTGCTTGCTCCAGTGTTGCTGCCCAGCATGAAACACTGGGGGACCTCTATTGCATTTCTGCTCCAGTGGCTTCAAACAAAAAGAGCTTTATGTTTGTGTCTTGTGTCTTAATTTTAATGAAGGCATGTTTTTGCCCATGCTGCAGTTAGGAGACTAGCAAAGTGCAAGCACAATAAAGAAATGGGCCAGGTCCTCCCTCCCAGATTGCATTTAAGTGCAATAAATAAACAGAGGCTGTTAAATGCTTAACGTGCCAGAAAGCATCTTGCCGTCTTGGCTCCAGAGGAGGCCTTCCCTCCTGCAGGTCTGGGGAGTCAGCTGAGGGGACAGGAAAGTTTCACAGCAGTGTTCACAAGCGTTGAATGCTAACAGCAGTGTCACTGCTGTGCTTAAATGCAGCTCTTGTTAATGAGATGGAGCTATGCTTCCTCCAGGCTGGTCTCTTTCTCTGTGCTACAAACCCACAATGCTGTTTGAGATTAATGACAAGGTCTGACTGGGGACACTCGTGTCCTCACTTGGATGATGCATGGTCTAATCAAGCCTTTTCCTACTGAGAGTGACCCTGGTAAGCAAACTCCTATCCAAGCACTCTTTCTAGGAAGTTGGTGCAAAACCTGAACTGATGCTGGCATTTTGTGACTTCCAAATCACTCAAGGCATGCTGAGACAGCAAAACGCTCAGATGAAGAGTAACAGGGTCATATTTTTCACTAAAAGACTTGTTTACTTTTGCAAGACTTCATCTGTCTTAAAACCAATTCAGCTAAGCTGATTTTTAAAACCAGGCAGAGTCACGATGCGGGCTGCCTTTTGGGAAGCTTTAAGGTAGGCCAGCCTTTCTGCATGGACCTGCTTTCAAAACATCTGAAACCAGCCTGGACCGAAGCACGAGAGACCAAAGCCTTCTCCTTGTGGGTTTTGATGTCTTGTGGGTTTCGATGTCTTATGGGTGCTTCAGTAGATTAGCCAGTGTAAACTGGTGTAAACTTCTCGAGTAGGATAAAATGTAAGATGGTGTTACAGCAGATCACTTAAATTTTTACATCAAGTATTCTATAATTGCTCACTGTTACATCCCATATTCATGAGCTCTGGCATGAATGAGATGGACAATGGAACTGGGCCAACAGAGGGGGAAAGGTCAGGAATAGAGGAAATGCACATCAAGTAAAGTAAGAAAGTGGTTGTCAACCCTGCCTAACAGAAAGAGAGGAAGATGTCCACAGGCTTCAGCAGGATCAGCAATAGGCATGTAATGTTGGCAAAAGTTCTGCAGGTGAAGTACTCTGTGGCTGGAGGCATGGCCTGGCTGGAAGTTTTCTGTCAGCACTTGCAAGAATTGTGTGTGTTGACAAAACTAAACTACTTCTGAGAACAGCTGAGGAAGGTGCTCCAAAGCATGCACGTCTCACCCAAAGGAGGATAAAACTCATCCAGCACAGTGATGGCACCATGGAGGGGCTGGTGGATACCAAGAGCAACCTTTAGGTCCATTTCCATCCAAAATGGGTGGCTTCGAAAAAGTGTCTTTGTGGGGGAACAATAAAACTGTTTAAACTGTTTAAGCATGTCTCCTACCTACTGAAAGGTAGTAAAGTGCTTAGCTAACCCTACCATCCCATTGAAAAGTGTGGGGTGCTTTATAATGAAAGTTAAAGCCCCATGATCCTGTACTCTGACTTGGCATCTGCCAGTGCTTTCTTTGTGCTGCCAATGGCTTGCTTAATCCCTTTTATTTCTCCTGTGCTATACAATGTAGCCTGTTCAGTAATTGTATAACTGCTCTGCTTCTTGCAGCTGGGCGGATACCTGCTAGCAGTGGTGTATAATCCTTCCCAAACACCAAGCAAATTGTCCCAGGCCATCCCCATCGGCACTGGGGAGTTGCTCTGTGAAGAAGAGAGACATGATTTTTCTGCTTGAGAAAAGCAGATGACACATTTGCATCCTGGAGGTATTACTGAAACCTGAAAGGGATGCCTCGAGATGCGGCAGGGCTCTCTGACCTGCTGCAGGTTTGTTTGTCTTGGGGACCCAGCCTGAAATCTAGGCTGGTTCTAGGAAACCACATGTGGACCCCTCTGGCTCCATATCTTCCTATTTGGGAACTCAGGGACATGAGGGGAACAAGAAGACTTTGTGGCTGGGGAAACCCCTGCTCGGGTGCTTCCTATGGCTAGGGTGTGTTGATTGAAACTGGAGGATTAGGGCAAAGCTTGAGAAACTATGCTTGGCCCCTGTAAAACAGAGATGCCCTGAGAGCTTCTTCTGCATTGAGCTACGTATTGGTGGTTCATGTTCAGCAGCATCTGGGAACCTACAGATAACTGGGCTCTGGAGCTATAAAGCTTTCTGAGCAGCTCTCTTTTGCTAAGGCATGTACAGGTGTAGCATGGATGCCTCTCCACATGTATGTTTAGTATAGTAGGAGTGAATTTTAGGTGGTCCAAGGAAAGCTTAGACCTAGACATTTCTTTTTCTTCTTGAAATAGCAAGTGAGCTGCTATCCTCACAGCCTGAAACAGTAGCTTGGAGGCAGCCTCTCAGGGACACATCAAAGCCAAGAAAGCTTGTATTGAAGAGAAGAGCAGGCTATGTTGAGTGTGGGCTTTTTAAGTAAAACCGGTTCAAATGTATGCATGTTTTTTTGGTGCTAAAAAAAAGGCAAACAGATTAGCGTCTCCTTGTCAGTTTGAAATTATGGACTTTGCACTGGGGGCCAGACCACCCTTTTCTATTTATCGCCCATAGCAATTTCCTTGGCCTTTAGGAAGCAAGATGGCTAAGCTGAACGTTGTAATTACTCTGGAGGTTACCAAGGCACTTTCTCCACTCCACTGAAAACTGTTATGAAGCCTGTGCTGTAACTAAAGTTTCTTGTAAAAGCCAAGCCAAATAATACTTTGAGGTGTCTACCATGCTTATGCACGAAGGTCAGCTATGAATTTTGTTCTTCAAAGAGAGCCAGGTTGCAGTTAGTCATATGCAGCTCCATATCTTTTTTTCTGCCTTCCTCCCAGCCCTTCATTCCCAGAGTTTTTAGGCAGCTACTATTCCCATGTGATGTGAATAGTCATGCCAAAAACATTTCTGTGCTATTAGAGCTCTAATCTCTTCCTCACCCAAGCATGCCATCAATGATCTTAAAGGTCTTTTCCAACTTAAATGATCCTGTGATTCTCTTCTATGATCCTGCATACCATTCATGCCAGGCCAGATCTGGGAGCACCCCACCTTCTAGACTCATGGAAGAAAACACTGCCTTTCTCATGCAGCTCTGCAAGAACTCTTCCCTACTTTTGTTGCTGTCTGAGTGTTGAAGGCTGCAGATTCTTGTTCAGGAAAAAAGGCAGAGGTGAGGGAAATGGGCCACAGAGAAGGTCTGCTGAGTCTCACTTTCTCTGCAAACCCTTGAGTACATTTGTTTGCATGACTTTCTAGCTTTGCCCAATCCTTTGACCTAAGCAACTCAGCTGCATGGAGACAAACCTCACTTTCACCCAAGTGGGATCATCTTCCTTGCGAGCCAATGCCCATCATCCTGTGTGATGAGCCCATTGTGCTGGTGAATGCACAAGCACTGATCATCCATCCTCTGGATGCAGGAGTTGCAATTTGCTGCCATGACTGGGCTTGTGTGTGCATGGCCTCTGGATGCAGGAGTTGCGATTTGCTGCCATGACTGGGCTTGTGTGTGCATGGCCTCTGGCTGCATGGCCTCATCTAATTTGTTTAGCGGGCACTAATGAAATAAGAAGCAGCAGGAAATTCCTCATGTCATTGTCCAGTAATCTCTCTATTCGGCTCTTCCACTGTCCCCTAGACTGCTGCGCCTGTAGGTTCAGGGGATGTTGGTTGTGCTTGATGCCTCTGCACTATAAAATGATGGGTGTTTTCCACTGTCTTCAGAGTTGAAAAGGTCTCACTGTTATGCCTTCAGAGCCATGCATCTTTGATGCTGTACATGAAAAATCATGGCAGCTGCCCTATAAATAACAAACAGTGAGGCCTGGGCTTAAATCCAAGAAGGCGAACTGGCTAGAGCTGTGAGTGTGGTCAGTTGCACATACCAAATGTATCCCCAGATTACCAAGGTTAGGCTGCAAGTTGAAAAGGGTCTGGTATGTATTACATAGTTCATGCCTGACCTCTGCAAGTAAATAAGAGAATCCCTTATCAAGGGTGGGAGCGTTGCACTGGTTCTGAAATGCAGCCACAAATGCATCTCAGTATTTGTAGCCTGCTCCACGCTGCAACCATATATGCTGAATGTGCTCCCTCAATTAAGACTTCCTCTAGTGCTGTTCAGTGAGGACTAAAGGGTTGAGCCAGCCCCAAGGTATCTGGAGCTGCCCTTCCATAGACACTCTGCTTCATTCCTTCTCCCCCCATCACCTCACCCTGCCCATTTCCCCAGCACTTCAGTCTCTTATTTATTATCCCAGTCCCCTTGAAGGCAGAGGGTGTGTTTCCTTATATAGGTGCTAGGGAAACCAAATGCATGGTGCATACCACGGTTGTGCAAGAGAATTGCAAACTCTGACCTGCTCTCCTCTCACCGCCCCCACCCCGCCATATTCCCAGCTTTGCTGGAGTTGCTCTAGAAGAACAAGTTAACCTGAACCTTCCAACAGGCTTTGGAAATCTAGTGCCGTTACTGTTTATTTTTGTAGAAAGGCTTTCCTGCTGACTTGTAGCATTGAATCCTTCCAGGGCTCCTTATTAGCAGCAAGACTTGCTGCCTACCCCAGGGGCAGTGACCAACTGATGGAGCACAGAATTTCTGCAGGTCCACAGCAATCCTCAGGATAAAGAGAGGTAGAGTTGAATTTAGAGGCAGCTCAGGTCTAGATGGGGTTTGGCAGATGCCTGTGGGGCTAAAAATACAGAGAGAACAAAGGTGGTCTGCTGCCACCTTCACTTCAGTGCTCTTTTGGTGTTGAAAGTGTGCGTGAAACACTGGACACCTTCATTCTCTGATGGGAAAGCCACAGCTGCACACATGGTACTCCATGGTTGACAAGCAGACTGCACGGAGAGGATGGAGCCCCTGCTGTCTGTGCCACTCTGCTAAGGTACAAACAGATGCTTGTCTCTTCAGAGATCCACTGCAGATAAGGTCAGATGAGCTCCAGGTCTTGAGCTTGTGGTTGTTCTGGTGCCTGAGCCATGAGAGATTCCACCACTCTGACAGCAGCTCCTGTCCCCTGAACATCTCTGCTTGCCTCTGCTTGGTGCTGCGAGAAGTTCTGCTCCTTCACTTTAGTGACAGAGCTCTGTAAGGCCAGCAGTCAGGAGGGCTGCCACAGCATTGCAGTTAGAGCAGTGCGCATCTGGGTGCTGAGGCAGGGATGTCCTGGCTAGAGTGTCCCACAACTGGATCTGGTGTTGGAGGTCTCGGGCAGGCTGCCTTGGAGAACTGGCAGTCTAACTGTTACAGGGCAAAGGTGGACTACAACCTTGGAGTGGGGAAAACAGGGTGGACCACTTATTAGAAATACTCTTGCAGAGCCAACTCCTGCTTCTCTTGAATCAATCCCCCAGGCGAGGGCTCTCATGGTGAGCTGGGCAGCCAGGAGATGGGGAACAGGCTACACTTGGCTGATGTGGTGGGCAAAAGAAACCCTGCACAGTTCTTTGTGAGGGTTTTTTCTTAACTTCTTTTCATGCACCTGCAGCTGAGTCTGTCTGTCCACTTCTGCTAATCCGTGTCCACAATTTTGTGTGTATGAAATCAAAGGAGGTTAACGTTAGCAGAGAAATTGTGTGCACTTGGGACCTTGTGCCAGAATGAACTGAATCTTCTCCCTGTGGAAATGCCTTTTTGAGCAAAATGGGAAGTTTGGGGAATTGATTTTTCATTGATTTCTGTTCCCCCACACAGATACTGAAATAGCGTATTAATAATGGGGAAAGAGGAATATCCCTTCTTGCAAAACTTAATATAGTTGTCTCCCCTCTGGTAGCTGATGATGAGAAGAAGAGTTTTCTTTAGCTCAGAGCCAAGCAGCAAAACCATTTCTTTCATCCTCCAACTACGCTGAAGTGAAGCTGTGGTTGTGACATTCTGTCCGTGGCCAGAACACGTGTTCTGCTCTCTGTAGGTAACGCTGCATGCACAGACACCTGTAGCAGGCAACAGGCTTGTGAATGCACTGAAGGTCCTCCTGAGAAAGGACTGAGTGTCCCAGGTGGAGATTTGGGAGTGCAGCTGTGTGTGGAGGCACTGCCCCTGAACCCCAAATTTACATCCCCTAACCACTGGGCAGCAAATATGGAAGTTTCCTTTCGATGACCAGGGAGGAGGAGCTGCTGTCACTACTGAAATACAGGTCAGACTCTGCCTAAGCCTAGGGGGGAGGTGACTGAAAGAGCAGGGTGATTGCAGGGAATGTGAGCTGGGTCCAGCTTTTGTTGTCCAAAGCAAAAAGGCGCCTTCATCCTCAGGCAAAAGTAGCTTGCTTCCCTGCCTGTGGGCCTCATGGTGTTGATAACTTCCCGATGCTGGTTGCAGAACGTGCAGGGCACATCTGCTCTGCTTCCTTGGGCGGGTGCATCAAAGCACAGGCTGCGCTGGGCTAAATTAGTGGTGAGCGTGTGCATGCAATTAGATGCTCAGCAGTTCCTAGAGGGAAGAGTTCAGCTTTCTCCCTGATGCATGGGGACAGCTCTCTCTGCTGTGGTGGTGTTCTGCATGCAGCTGCCATGGATGTGAAGGGGAAAGCATGTTTGTCTAGGATGCCTTTCCTTTGCTGCTACAGAGCAGCAGTTTCTGAGATGTGTTTTGTTCAATCTGTCAGGCAGAGAACAAAGTTAACCTAAAGGGGAGCTTGGTGGGGAGGCGAGACCACATCTCATTAAAAGTCAGCTGGAAAAAACTGTCCAGGATTAGACACATATTTTGCAGATCAGCTTAGTGTGTCAATTAGCCTGCTTGAAGCCAAAGTGCAGGCGAACATGCCTCTTGGCCATGGAGGGGGAGGAACGGTGTTATCAAATACCCAGAGCTGGGCTCTGCACCTGTGTTAACACCTCCAGCAACAGGCAGAGTTACCCAGAGACTATATCAACTCTTCCTTCCCTGGCATTTGACCCTCACTAGAAAACTATTTCTGATGGTGGAGAGAGCAGGAGCCAGCGTGAAACCTGATTTAACATCATCCCTAAAAAAGCTTCCCGGGAAAGGGTGAGACTCATGTTCCTCATGCACGAGGGAGGGAGGGCAGAGTCCATTTCTGTCCCACCACGTCACGTTCATGCGGAGTCACAATGGGAGCCAACAGGACAATGCTTCAAATGACAGCTTGAATGCAAAAGCAGTAGTAGGTCAAGGAGTGCAGCCTTCAAACACAGAGAGGAATTTTATTTTTCTGTTGTTTCAAAACCCTCTCTCCCACCTCCCCACTGGGGATGTACACATGCAGCAGTGTGGGACATCTAAGAGAGCTCTTCAGTGACACTTGCTGGCAGGAAATCTCATGGACCAGTTCTCTCTGCCTTTCTAGAGTCCTCTTTAGATACAGGCCCCCACAGTTTGTCACAGTCCACAGCTGTGCCCTAGCTCCAGCAGCACAGGTTGTGACCAGAGGTGACATCCTGCAAATAGCTTGTGCTGTGCTTCCCTTTCACAAGTATGAGACTGGCTGCCCGGTTACAGGGACTCTGCTGACACATGACTGAGTTCTGCATCCATCATTGTGTCTTGGAGAGAATTGCTCTCAACAATAAATGTGATTTCCCCTGCAAGAATTTAATGTTCAACTTTTTTTTTTTAAGAGTACAGCAGGCGAGAAAGGAGGGGAAAACACCCCAAACCCTAGCACTTCACAGCTCTGTAGTGAGGGTAACTTGCTTGCAGTCTCACTGGAGGCTGGTGTAGGATATGGTTCCCTGGTGCTTACTACACATCTGGTGTCTGTGCTGGCTGGTGACCTCCAAGTGTGGTGTCCCTACACCCAGGGAAGCAGCAATGCTCCACTCAAGCCCTTGAGCTTGGTTGAAAAGAGCCCTGTGGTTGGAAAGAGTGTCCTAGGTTACTGGGTTGGGAGCAAGCGTGTTTGATGTCTAGATGGGACATCTTTTAGCTAGACCTTGGGTTATGAGGCCAACATCAGCAAGATGAAGTTGATAAGAATTGCTGGGGTGTTAAACCATTGCATCTGACAAATTGCAAGGGCATTTTCTTCCTGCGATTCTCCCTGTGAGCCCATCTCCTAAAAGGCCTTATATGAAAGTTGCTCCAGCCTCAGCAGGGAAGTTTTAAGGGTTACCAGTCCTAGGGAGAAGAACGCAGGTGGTTTCTGAGTCTTGGGACCTGGATCCATCACTGATCTCCTAACTGACTTTGGTCTTGTTATGCCACTGCTGTGGCTGAGCTCACTTTACTGGCTGATTTCTTTTCTAGGGTGTAGGCTCACTTTGAGATCTCTGTGTAAAAAGTGTATTTCTGTTATTCATTTCTTGAAAATGTGAAGTCATGGCAAGGACTAAGCTTGTGCTTATATACAGACAGCACTTTCATGGAGAGCTGGAGTCACCTTCTCTGCAGACCAGGATCAAAGCGTCTTCCTGGCTTCCCTCTATTCTTGGCTGAGCCAGCCAAACTAGCAGAGAAGACACACCTTAGTGCCCCTCCACTGCCAGCCACTGACACAAAAGAAAAATGCCATAATAATCACCTGACTGAATGTACTGACTGTACTCTTCTGGGTCCAGTTTTGGAGTCCTCAGCACAAGAAGGATGTGGATTGGAGTGGGTCCAGAGGAGGACCACGAAGATGATCAGAGGGCTGGAGCCCCTCTCCTGTGAAGACAGGCTGAGAGAGTTAGGGTTGTTCAGACTGGAGAAGAGAAGGCTCCAGGGAGACCTTATAGTGGCCTTCCAGTACTTAAAGGGGCCTACAAGAAAGCTGGCGAGGGACTTCTTGCAAGGTTATGTAGTGATGGGATGATGGGTATTGGCTTCAAAACGGAAGAAGGTACATTTAGATTAGCTGTTAGGAAGAAATTTTTCACTATGAGGGTGGTGAGGCGGAGAAACAGGTTGCCCAGGGAAGTTGTGGATGCCCCATCACTGGAGGTGTTTAAGGCCAGTCTGGATGGGGATTTGAGCAAACTGGTCTAGTAGAAGGTGTCCCTGCCCACAGCAGGGTGGTTGGAACTAGATGATCTTCAGGTCCCTTCCAACCTAAACCATTCTATGATATTAAAAACCTGTCTTTTAGCAGTCCCTGCCATTTCATCTTCCAGCTATGCAGAGAAAGGGAAACTATATTAAAAGGTAAAGTTACTACAGAATGACATTTATACTAAGAGAGAAAAAGAAAATTACTCATTCACTAAAGCCTAAGGGCAAATTCAGTAGCTTCTGCATCTCAGACTGTTGGTTAACTTTATAAGAATCCTCTTGAACTCCCATTCCCTTTTTCAGTACAGTGTTTCTCCTGTGCTGATTGACTTGTTTGCTAGAAATCTGTAAGCAAATGCAGCCTTTGTGGTGTTGTGTATCCAGGACAATTGTTTGGTGAAAGTGTGTTTTACCTGCACTTGGTGGAGTGGGATAGCTGGTTCTGCATCACCACCCTTGAATGAAGTTGGAACGACAGGTGAAAATACTGACACTCAAACCTCTCTGTGCTGCTCCAAGGAGCAATAGGTGTTATTTCTGGTTCTTACATCAGGTTTTTGGGTTTGTGTTTTGGTTGTTGTTTTTTTCTTCTTTTTCGTTAAAGCTCTTCTACAAACTTTGAGGTTTGCTTAAGAGAGCGGGCTAGAGACGGGATTCCTCCATGCCTGTTGGAGGAATGCAGAGCTGCATTCCTCTCTCAAGAACACTCAAGATTTCTAGACCTGCAGAGTGAGTTGTGTTGATGCACAAACTGGCTTTGAATGAAGAGCTGGAATGACTTGCACAGTTTTGAGATGCTGCCAATATCTCAGTGGCCACTGGGTTGAGACCTTCCAAGTAGTCTTCTTTGCAATGGGGCTGGATGGCATAGTTTTGTCCTGGACGCAAGGAGCCACATTTAGTTCAGTGTAAGGAAAGGGCTGGGGGCAAGCCCATCCTCTGTCAAGATGAATTAAACCTCTATAGTCATGGAGTTCCTGTTTCATTTTTTCCATTGAATATCATTTGCTCGATGGCCAGGCCTGCAGGGCATATGGCAATAGTTGGTCCCTAGAAGTGGGTTGAAAAATTAAGGTTATTACATTGGAAGTTGTCAGCCACCTCTGAGTTTGGTGATAGATTCACATTTGGGGGTAAAAGAAAAACAATTTAGGATCCCTTCCACTGTGCATAGGATCCCTTCCACTGTGCAGAGGAGATGAAGGCTGCTTGATCCTATGGGGAGAGAAGGCCTGCCAGAGCTCAAGAAGGAACAGTCTGAAAAAACTAAACACTTTTTTAATAGACTCCTTGAAGGAATAATTCTGTATAATGGTGTATGTAAGATTATCGAGAAATGGAGGCCGGGCTGAACTGGGAGTTTGGGCTGACATATCACAGCTGCATGGTATACTATTGACGGTTACTCCTTGCAGAACACAGCCTTGTTGTACTGTCCTGGTTATAGATTGGCAGGAGGCAAGATAGGGCTGAATCACAAGGTCTGAAAGCTCACAGTGAAAAGCAATTGGTTTCTGATGCAGAGAAGAATACAGGGTGTTTGGATTTGGGATACAGATGATCCCTTGTGGTGCAAGACTGCATTTTTAATTGTCACAGTAGCCACATGGTGAGGAAATATTTCCAGTTCAGAGACGCCTGCTCTTAGCTGGTGTAAATCAGCGTGGATTCCCGCAAGGCTGCGATGACTGATAACAACTTACATCCTGGCTTACGGTTTGTGTGCTGCTTGTGTGTGTACAGTAAAAAATGGGTAACACTGTTTTTGGAAAACATGTTCTGCAGCTGTGCAGAACCCCCTCTGCCAGGGTTCTCATCCTGCTGAACACGAGCAGGTGAGCTGTCTGGGCAAGGTGTGCTCCCTGTCTAACTCGTAGGATGCTGGTGGCTGTGCCTCCAGCACAGTCCGGCTTGGTGTCTGCTATCATTGTGTCTTGGTCCCTCACGCTTCTCTGAGCTGCAGGCTGGAGAAGTCTAGCAAAGTGGGTTGCTCTTGGGATGGTGCTAAGCAAATGTGAATTAAAGACCAGTAGGAACTGGTGCCTCTTTATATTAAAAAACCTTAATTTCATTGCCTGCTTGTAGAAAACACAAACCTCCCAGCCTCTACTCCGCTCCAAGCCTCCTCCTGCCTCTTCCCATCCCTGCCCTCATCTCCCTCCCTCTGCTGAGGTAAAGTGACTATACAGTAAATCTATTAAAATATTAATGCAGAAGACCAAAGCCACCCTCCACTAAAAAGTGTGGCACAGAGAAGAGGTCATTTGTCTGCAGATAGTTAAATCAATACATTGCTGAATCACTCTGCAAATTGAATCGGTTGCTGGGGAGAGGGAGCCCTGTGCAGTGTTAGCTGTTGGGCTCTCTCAAGCCTTGCTGATGCTAATGGCTTGGAGCAGGCAGCACAGATATGCAGCTGGCCAGCTGCTCAATGGGACACCACATAAGGATGGAAAGCCAGGACAGCCCCAAGCTCATGGTCTGTCCTGGAGCTGCACAACAGCTGATGGCTTGCCCCTCTCCAGCTCCTTGCTCTCCTATAGGATAGGCAATCCTCCCCCCTGATGGCTCCACACAGCTGTGCAGCCCCTCTGGGACTGTACAAGGGGTCCTCCCCATCTTGGCCATCTTGGCCATATTGCTTCGCCCCTTGGGTCACACGCTGTCCCATGAGCAGTGCTGCTGCATGTGCGTTCAGTCCTCAGCAGGGCTGAGCCTGGTACAGGCTCCCCTTGATACATGGCATATTTCATTATCTCCAGGCTTTCGGGTTAACCCCTGAGCAGCCCCACAATGATGGGTCATCAGATTTTTAGCCCACAGGTATTTCCAGACTGTTATCTCCTTTAATCATAACTTGGCTGAGCAAGCCTTGTTGAACTCTGTGAATCCCTCCACATAAATCAATCCCTCCAGACCCCAGTTATGTGTTGTTAATCAGCTTTGAGCTTGGTCTGGTTTGTCAGCCTTGCTGGGAACGGCCTGCCACAAGCTCAATGCAATCCAGATGTAATTACCAGGGTCCTATAGAGAGGAAGGATTACTTCTCCACTCCACGGGCCGGGGTCTGTCTCTGCATGACTGTATTGGCCTTTTGTTTTTCTGCTGTATTGCTTTGCTGTGTGACAGATCTGGGCTAATCCATCAATGAGTCATGTTTCATGTGGAGCAGAAGTAATGTTCAGGGGTGGTTCAAAGGAAAGGAGCACTCTGCCTTGTACAGCTGAGCAGCAGACAGCAGGCAGCAAGGGTGGCCCTGGTTGATGTTGCTGCTTGCAGATCCTGATGTGCAAGATTTGGGGCTGCATTTCTGCCAGTGGTTTGTGTGACTGCTGGGTATGGATCATATGAAGGCTAAATTTCCTTTTGGATGGATGCATTGCATGTGTATGCTTTGGGCTGAGGCGTCAGCAACAGGAACTTGGTTTAATACCTTGTGTGATACACGTGATCTAGCAATCTAAGGGTTGATATTGTCAAAGACTGGACCGCGACCTAAGGGAACTGCAGGGAGCTGACATGAATGCAAGGCAGACGCAACCCTCCTAGCAAGGGATGGGTGTGGGAATATGCCTATACACTGCATGCATTTCTTTTTTTAACACTATTTGCAGTCCAGAGAAGCTGCAGAGCCAACAGGAGCCCAAACAGGGCTTATTGCTGTTCCTTGTGGCGGGGTGGTGCTGGCATGTTATCCTATCCACCTGTGAACCTCCAGCAATGCTGCATGGGTGCGGGAGATGCTCTCAGCTCTGCCCGTTCCCTCGCGGCCTCCCCATGCACCTGAACAGAAGCATCTCCAATAGGAGAGAGTCAAAGTTTGATCCATGGAGATGGTGGAGGAGGAGAAAGAGCAATTCCCTCCCACCAAGGTAGGACAAGGAGGGAGCATCTGGGTAAATAAATACCTTCAAGGGAGACCACAAAGGACAGATCAAAGTGGCTGGTGCTGGATAAATGAGGGACCTTGATTAGAGAAGGATGAGGCATGCCAGATACCAGCTGAGAAGGGAAGAGGGAGGACAGAAGAGTTTGACAGGAGCAAAGATTTCTTTAGGTAGTTTCTACAGTGTAAAAGGGGAAGCAGCCAAGTCGCTTCCAGCATCTCAAACTGGTGCTGCCTGCACACAGGCAGTGTGATCTGCTCTTGAGCCAGCCAGCCCACTGATACACTTGGGTCTTTGGTAAGTCTGTTGTCATGCTAAAACAGCAGGTCAGTTCGGTGAGGGTACTCAGGAAAAAGGTGAGTCTGCTGGAGACACACCAGCCTCTCCAAAACCTCTCCATCAGTGGAGATGTCTGAGACAAAATGCAAAAAAAAAGCAGGTAATGTAGCTATTGAGATGATGAAGGAATACAGATACTGAAGAAATACAATAGTCCAAGCCAAAAGTCCTCAGAAATAACTGCTTGGAGTGGTTATTAGGGAAGCAGGTGGAGTGTAACAGCCTCTGTGACTGCTGTCACCTAGCCATGGAGAGTACGCTGGTTGAGCTTTAGTACAGCACTGTCCATGTGTACTAGGGGCAAAAACGTTGGCACGTAGAAAACAGCTCTGGCCTGTCTCCTGTTCAACGTATGTGCTGGGTGGCAGGGAGCACACTTGTGGAGTGAAGCAGAGCTCCAGGTTATGGCAGCATGGCTGACCAAGCATAACTTGTGCCTTGAACTCAGCTAAACTGGACTGGTGGCAATGAAAGGTGCTGGAGTCCCAAACTACGCAGATGCTTTTCCTCTCTCTTGGAGAAAGAAGCTTCCTAGCATCTAATTAATTTTCATTGACTCCCCACGAATAATTATCAGTGGTGCAGAAGGCTGTTAACTTAATCTCTGATCGAAGGCTTGTGGAAGTGAATACAAGCCTCTTCGTTCCCTTCAGCAGGCTGGGGGCCTGGCCATTGAGACTGGAGCGTGAATTTAGCATCTGGAGCCATGGATCTTCTCACCATGCAACTAGATTTTGTAAATATAACCATTCATATCTCTGTCATGTTTCACCCAACTATTTACACTCCAGCTGTCTAAGCTCCATTCCTGTTTCCTGATACCCTTTAAAAAGGGATAGATTATCTCCACTGTTTTGTTGCATCAGGAGTTTTATTTCTCTAACTAGTGAGTTTGCTTTCATCTGCCCCTTGTAACAAGCCTCACTGCAGATCTGAAATCCCTCTCTCATCTCCCCACACAAAAATCTTCCCTGCAGCCAGGCTGCATTTACTATACAGCTTAGTTCAGGCAGCAAGCCAAAAAACCTCAATAAATTGTTTTTCAGGAAAAAGTTCAGAAGTTTTGTTGTCCAGCTCCTGAAAATTCAAATAAATTCTGTTCCTGAGGAAGATGGGCTTGCACAGGGTAGAAAAGAGGCATCTGCACACTTCTGCTTGTGTGCGCACACCAGAGGTGAGTGAAAGACAGGGATCTGGGGGCACTTTGCAGTACAGAGCTGATCCAGGGTAAGGAGCTTGCTAAGTCCCTCCCAAGTCTTCATTGTTGACCCTGTATCAGGATTTCTCCCCCTCGCTCTACAAAACTGCACTGGATATCTCTGAGAAAAGGTTTTTTCTGGGCTATTAATCTTTACTAACAGGTGACAGATTTTGAACTGCTTTCTGCAGCTTGGCTCCATGTCTGTCCAGAGCCTGGAAGAGCCAAGCCAGGTGAATTTATTTAAAGGCCAATCTGCGTGTGGATTAAAGACCTGGAGCTCTGTGAATTCCTGAACTGAGCCCCACTGCCAGGGTGGGGAGGCACAGCGGGGCCCTGCTGATGACCGTGACTTGTGCACTTCATACAGGATCCCTTTAAACTGGACCTAAAAATGTGTGTGCATGCAGAGTAGGGCAGGGCTGGGGGGGATACTGCTTTTAAAGAATAGAGTAACTTGCATCACTGTGTGTTTCTAAGCGCAGGATGATTCTTTTCCGGTCTTACAAAGTACCTCGCTCCTGTACTTTTTGAATGAACCTGAGACCTTTCTGGGCTGAGCTAATCTCAACGAGGAAATCACTTTCCTGCTGCAGGAGGTTACCCCTGGGAAGATGGTGCGGCAAAGGCATAAGCCAGCTGCCTCCTCACCTGCCTGGGCAGCCCCTGCCTTCCTGGAGCATCGACTGCGGAGACACTTCCCTTGCAGTCCCCGCCACACTCTCAGGAGGATGCCTGTCAGTGTGAGTCTCTTTGCTGTCTCCTTTGATTAGGCAGCTAAGGACAGGAGCTGACTGAAGAGCGCCCGTTCACAGGAGCAGCGGAAGCAGCGGCGTGCAGAGGAGAGTCAAGCTGAGCTTGCTTATGCTTGCTTTCAGGGCTGCAGCTCCCTGGGATGGTCCTGAGCTCTGCATATTTTGCAGCCCCGTCCCATGTAGGTCTCATCAACCTATAGCCTGTGATCAAGAAAACCCATCCCTACCATGGGGTGCCAAGGCAGTACAGCGAGCTATAGGTCTCTACTATGGGTTTGCTGCCTGGCAGGCTGGATGCATGTGGGTTAGGGGAAGACGTGGCTGATATCAACAGGGAAAAGCCCCTTTGCCAGGACCTCACCACCTCCCTTGTTACCCTAACAAAGCTCGTGCTCAGGGGAACGCAAACCCAGCCTTTCCTGGGGTTGCTTGTCGTTGCTTTCCTCAATTTGTTCTTTGTTTTTTTTGTTCCTGGGCTGTAACACAGGCAAGAAAGGAGCTCACACTAGGGTCCCTGGAGGCAAGCAAGCTATTGTCCTTAAAACAAAAGAACTTTTCCTCAAATGTACCAGTAACAATGTGAAGTGCCCAAGAGCTTTACTTCATCCTGGACCAGGCTTCCTGATGTTTTCCAGGATGCTTGTCTGATCTGACAGTTCTGAAATTTAGGCTTCTAAATCTTGTTGATTCCTTCTAGCAAGGCTCTGAGTGGTTACCTGAGAAAGCCCTCAGGACCAGAAAATGTTTAGCCAGTGTCCCCTGTCCCCACTCCTCAAAAAAAGTGGTGCCGCTGTATTTGACAGAGCTCAGGACCAGGACGGAGCAGGAAACCAGAGCTGGTGCAGTGCATCTCCTTCATTCAACAGGTGAGAAGCAGTCACATCCAGACCACAGAGTGAACAGCATATATCGAGCTGGAAGCAGAATCTCTGCTCATGTACTTCATGATTTAGGAAGATAAACACCAGGTGGATTATGAAGATGTATTGCAGTACTTCCCCCTACCTTCATCAGCATCTTTAAAAGTCTCTGTATTTCATTTGTTTGGGAGAAAAGCAGAAGGAAAGGAATGCCTCAAATCTGCAAATGGGTTAAAAACCCAGCAGAATGGTTTTTCCATACATTGTCACCTTCTTATCTTGTAGATATCTTTGCTGTAGATATCAGCCTGTACCTCAGACTTGCCCATGGGGAAAATGGAGGTGCTCAGACACAGCACGCAGTTGCCTCATCCAAACTGCACTGCCATGGAGACCTCCTTCATTGGGCAGTAAAGAAAGAGCTCAGCCTCAGAGCTGCTTGAAACCCCCTGGGAAGGAATCGGAACTGGAAATGAATGCAGATGCTGGCGCTGCCTGTTCATGCTATCCCAACAATCACGAACTGAAGAGAGCTTTTTTTCCTAGGATGTACTGGCATTCCTCCAAGAACAGGGGGGACCAGATG
>VZSZ01006026.1:115242-176338 GCA_013398815.1 Ibidorhyncha struthersii | reverse complement strand
TGCCTGTCTGCTGAACAGCACAACAGCTTGCTGCCTGCCTTTCTCACAGTCATTCCTTTGGGCCAGTTTGTGGGGGCTCAGAGAGGCCATGCCTTCACCTCTGAAGCCTTCAGCATTCAGGATTGTGAATTTCTCCCAACAAGTCTTGCTCAATGTGTTACCAGAGCCAACTCTTCTGCATATCAGTTCCCTGTGATGCAGATATGGAAAGACACATCATTAGGTAACCACTTATGTAAGTGACCTGACATGGGTTTGTCTTGCATTGAGATTTCACGGCTGTGAAAGCCCTGATGGCATCTTTGACCCATAGCCATTGACCTAGTTTTCTACTGCATTGTCCCAGCTGAGTTTAACAGCCAGCAGTGGATGTTTGGATGTTGCCTTGCCTGGTCCATATCGTTGTCCCACTGAGATAGGCAGGAGCTCTGCCTCACATTTTCCGGTCAGGTATTTGCTTCTCTGGATTGCTATGGAGATGGAGGCCAGCATGACAGGCATTGCACAAACAACATGAGACAGTCTGTGTCCTGGGGGACTCAGTATAAACTCAGCAAGTGTGCACTCTGAAAGGCATACTGGGCACAGAATTCCCATTAACACCATCAAATGGTGCTGCTGTTTAGTGCTTTGAAAACTGATCCCACTCTTAGGAGCAGTGTTGAGAGAGGGGAGGGAAAAAAGTCAGGGGGAGAGCAGGATTAGTGTGTACAGAGAGCCATTGCTGCTCCTCAAGGACAGGAACCCAAGTGGCCCGGTTAGACCGGTACTTTCTGAATTTGTGCCTCAGCTGCTGTTGCAGAAGCACGCCAGAATTTATTTTCTTTTCTGTAATGTGCTGGTGTGTTTTATGCAGGACTTCCCATGCAGGTATGAAGAACATGCAGCAAGGAACTTCAAATTCAAGGTGACTCCTAGCCACGATGCTAGGAGGAACTTGGGCTTAGAGCAGACCTGAAGGATGTTGTTTTCCCCTCTGGGTAGACATAACCATCTGATTGATCATGCATACAGTGACCAAAGCTATAGCTCACAAGCACAACACGTAGCTTATGTAATTATGCTGTGATGGCCATTGGCACAGAAGTGTGGATTTATGTTCCAGCGAATGTCTAAAACAGCGAGTGCAGGAATTCGGTCTCCTTGGTGACAAAACCAACCAATGGAAAACATACCCAAAAAAAAGAAGCTAAAATCATCCACGGACCCTGCTTTTATTTTCAGAGTGGAGGACAGTGAATTAGCTTATCTGCTTTTGTAGCCATGGCTGGATAGCAGAGGATGCCTGACTTAATTGTTTGGCTGTTCATGATGGACAAGTATCCTTAAAAAAAGAGGACTCCAGTTTGCCATAGACAAAGACGATCAAGAAATCTAGGCTGGAGAGACAAGTAGAAAGAAAGCTCTTAGTCACCTGGTTTGTATCTGACAAATGCAGTCAATATCAGCAGGAAGCTGCTCAAGCTCTAAGTGGAATGAGTTGCCTTTTTCCTTGCAAACACATAACTGGTTTCATCAGAGATCGACATTAGTGGGTAAACCCTCAGGGGTTTTTAGAGCAGATGGCAGACTGAGTGGAAGGACTGACCCCCCAGCTTGGGCTTGGAAAGTGGCACCCTCTCTGGAACAGTCCCTTGCAACTCCCCAAGGTCTCACCAGCATCATAAGGGGTGTCCTTTGGCTATGGGCAGGAGGTAAGCATGTCTGGTACAGCTCCTGCCTTCTCTTGTCTTTTTGTTCAGTGTAGAAGAAATCCAAGTCAGCCCCAAAACAGGATCACCTATCCCAGGAGCGTCCCTGGAGAGGAGAATTAGAAGAGGATCAAACTGCCAGCTAGCTGTAATGATAGACCTTCCTTCCCATGAGGGGAAAAGATGCCAGCGCAGCCCCTGTGCGAGCAAGGAAAACAAGCTGTGAAATGTTCTGCATGCTCAGCTCCTATTGGCAACTCTCTGAGTGCCCTTGGGCACCATCCTTACCATACCAGTCTCCATCTCTAACCTCACAATAACGATGCTGAGTTTTGGTATAAAGTATCTTTTTCCCTTCCTGCAGAGCCCTAGATTAAAACCAGCATTAATAATAATGTAGGCTGTCCATGTTGACACAGGAGGCAGGGGAAAACAGACACCACTTGTGCAGGAGCATCCCCTTCCAGAGACACATGAGCTGTTATAGCCCATGCCGATCCACAGAAAAGAGGGAGCTGCTCTCCTGTAAAGACATCTGAGCCTCTCAGAGAAGAGACAGATCTTATGGTAGCAGAAGTCATCACCTCCCCAGCATGGTGCAGCCATCTAGGGTCAAGCCAGTCCTGGCTTTGGGCAGTTGTGACAGAGAGTGGATGGCAAAACTGTGATTTTACTGAATGATGGTGGTCCATCATCAGCACAGACTTTCATGAATGGCAGTGAGAGGTCTTTGACATTTGCACACTGGTTGGGACCATCTTATGGTGAGTGTTTGGCTCATGGTGCTGCTGGTTGAAGGTATAGGGCTTGAGAGCAAGGGGGAGGTTTTTTTGGTCCTGCTAGGAGTAAAGTCCTCCAACAACAGTGTGTTTCTGACATCCCAGATGTGGGTTTTCCTTGGATCTGGTGCTCTTAGTTTAGAGGCTGTGAGAGCTAGGATTGCTCTGCTCAGTGCCTTCTGGAGGTGGCCACATCTTCAGACCACTGCTGGTCTGACTGCCACCTGTGTGCCTTGAGTGACGCACTGTATCCTCAGCAAGCTCTCCTGCAAAACAAATGCCTTGACAACACCAAATCAAAACATTTTTTGCTTCAGATCAACAGGCTGGAAAGAAAGATTAGGTTTCCCAGGTGCAAAATTTCCCACAGAAAATACTGGAGCTCTGTTTTCTTTCCGATTAATGAATGTTGTGACCCTCTCTCCCCAAGTTATTCTAGTAATGCCCCAGGATCCTAATTAAGACTGAGCCCAGCGGCTCTTGGCATTGTGCAAACACATGGGAAGACTCCAGCCCTTCTCTAGAAAGCTTCTCATCTAGTTTGGTTTAGGCAAATGCATCCATTGAAACTTTTTTTTTTACTTATTCAACAGTGCTACAATGGAGGCTTTCATCTCTACTTCTTGTGTGTATTCCAATGTCATGCCCTCTGCTTTCAAAGGCTTAGGTTTGCCTCTAATTGTGTTGAGAGCCTTTGTCTCTAAGCCTTTAATAATGTTTTTTTTTCCCCTCTGCCAAAAGAAGAATTTTGTTTCTTTGCTGGCTTTTCTTCTAAAGCTGAAGTGNGGGGGGAAGGAATGAAACGTCATCATCGTGCCTTTTAAACACTGTCGCTAGGAGAAGGCTTAGTGATCTAGAAATACATAAACGGCACACTCTCAGGGCTGCTTCAATTTAGTTACACTAAACTGCTGCTCTTGACGGAAACCTGCCAAAGGATGGAGCTGCAGGGGCCCAAGTCAACACTTTCTGACAAGCCTTGTCCGGCTGAAGCCCCAGCCTTGCCATTTGGAGGGCAGGGGCATGTCTGGGCAGTGCATCCACCACTGCCGTGCCGAACCCCTGAACACCCAGGGCAGGTCCCTGTCTGCTGCACTGTGCTGAGACCATCTCTCCTGTCTGAGGCTCTAGATGCAGCTGGAGACAAAGTCACGCACTGGCATTTTTGAGGATTTGAAAGTGCTCCGTGCTGGCTGTAAGTCACAGTCCCCTTAGGATGCCATTGCCAGCCGAGGCTCCTATCTCAGGTGTCTGTGCTGGGGGTGACCCACCTTCAAGTATTAGAAACCAGAAAGCAAAGACGGATCTCATGTTCCTTCTGCTCTAAGCTCACACACTGTTTGTCACGTTGTGTCTCATGGCTCAGAGGATTTGCCTTATCATTGGGGAGGGCAGTCCGGGGAGTGCAATCAAGGCTCTGCAGGATGAGGTGGAACAAGGTGCTCTTCCAAGCTATAAGTTCTTCTGCCCATGCCAGAGCATGCCTGTTGTGCAGGAAACACAGGTCTGCAGAGAGGGTGCCTTTCCACTGAACAATGCAATAAGTGGATTAAATGGTTTCGTATCAGTTGAACTCTGCTGACTTACCCTGAGGAGCTGGCACTAAAGCAAGCCTTCCTTTTGTGCTGGCCCATGGCAGAATTTGCTTGATGAGTTTTCCTCAGAATATGACAACTCAGAGCAGGAGGGAGTCATTTTGCAATTAGTTTGTGGTCACTGCAATGGGAGAGCTAGCCTTGAAATGAGTTACAGCAGAGAAGAACTGGAAAATAGTATTTTCCAGACAGTAGGGAGCAATGCTGTTCTGAAACTCGGGCTTGGGGCTGTCTCTGGCATAAGCAAAGTTTGTGACAAGCGGGAAGCTCCTCGGCTATTGCCTGCTCAGTGTTCCTACAGACCCTGCAGGATGTCCTTCCCTGCCTTGGCAGAAGTCCATCCAACCTCAGCCACCATGCATGAAATGTTTCAGCCTTAACCATGCAGCATTTTGTAATGAAACAGTTTAATCTGAAACTGTGACTGTGACTAGAGCACACTGTGGGGCTAAGTGCAGTGCATATCTTCATGCGGGGCGCAGCAAGTGCCATGTTTAACAGGAGCGCACCTGGTACTGCCAGCACTACACACCCAGAAATCATAAAATTATAGAATCATAGAGTAGTTTGGGTTAGAAGGGACCTTTAAATGTCATCTACTCCAACCTCCCCCGTAATGAGCAGGGACATTGTCAACTATATCAGGTTGCTCATCATATGTGAGGCTGAATCTTCAAAACCACAGTGTTCCCAGTGTCTTTCCCTGCTTCTAGTTTGAAAAAGGCACATGAGCACTTTTCCCTTAAGCTTCCCTCTACAGTGAAAATGAAAGCATTAAGATGTTTTGCAGCAGGAGCCATGGGTTGTGCTGCCAGGTGTTGTGTGCTTTGTTCCTCCAGGTGGCTGGTCCTCAGCCCTGGCAGTGAAGGAGTGGTGGAGCAGAGAGCCTCAATACCTTCTTGAGGGTATTAGCCCAGGAATGGATTTCTGGGCTGAACACAGGATCATGGAGGCTTCATGCCATGCACTGCTGGACACAGCAGAAGGGAAACATCTGCCTTCCTACATGCAGCTTGTTTTAACATCATGCATAGATGGTGAATGTATGTCTTGTTGCCTTCAGCATGACCTTGCATCCACTCCTGACTCAAGCTAGGCTCTGATACTGCAGTGAGCAGCATGGTGTATATCTTTAGGCAAACAGATGAATATTGTAACTTCATTTCGTAAATGAGAACAATAGGCTTCCCAGAAGACATCTTTCACTTTAATTATTAAATAAATAGGAAAACAGCCTTCTGTCTAGCTGAGCTGGCAGCTTATGAAGAGATCCAAGTGAAGCCAATGTGATCAGCTAGCTGTCAGGTTTCCAGCCTGTTTGCTCCTCCTCTGGAGCATCCTGGTGTGAGTCTAGGAGCCCTGCTCTGTGCAGGGAGTAGCAGGAACCAGAGGGACAGGCACTGCTGCTGAGAGCCTTGCTTGTCTTTGGATGGGCAAAATACGGTCCAGAATCCCCTAGTGGGGTCTGCTGCCCACTGTCAAGAGTTGGGGCTTGCTGCTGTCCAGGAGACTGCTGCAGGCACAAGTCACTTCAACTTAGACAGAGTTCATGGAAAAATGAACAAAAGACTCACCTCCACATCTTCTGGTGAGAGGCTCTTCATGTCAGGAGCAAACAGGAGGAGAGCTGTCTGTAGGAAGCGGAGGCCAGAGCTGGGACGTTCAAGACACAACCTGTTGCCTTGGTAGGACCCAGTGTGTCCCTGGGAGTTGACTCTGGTTTGAAAGGGGAGCCAGTGATGACAGACCAGAGGGGGGTGCTAGCAAGCCACAGCATGCCTGATAACTCCTGCCAAATCTTTAATAGCTTTATTTGGGTAAGTTCAACTCTTTATTCCACTTCTTCCCTTCCCAAGTTAGAAGCATGGAGGAGTTACATGTCAAACCTCATGTTGCCTCTCTGGCTCAGTGGCACTATAGCCACAGGGGAGTTCTTGCTGAGTTTGGTGTGTTCACAGTTACTGGGGTAGCAAACTGCACCCATGCCTCCAGGGGAGCGGAGTTGAGAACCAGGGTGACTCATCCTCCCAACCAGTGTCTTGTGCAGTACAATATCCCCCCTGTCCTGAAAAGGTTTCAGATTTTAATCCCAAAATAGACATTTCAACAAAATTCCATTTTTTTAAAAAACATCTGAACGATGCTTCTTTCATTTCAGGCAGAGGAAACCCATTTTGAAACCTCAAAAGCTGCTGTGAAATGGGATCATCATCCACCAGGGAGCTCCAGTGCCTACGTGCCTTACAGCAATCGTGATGAATTCTCATCCCAGCCTGGCACATGAGTTATGTGGTGCCACTCGTGAATACTGGGAAGTTTGCTGAAATCCTCATTTAGCAGCACAGGCTGGATTTGCAACTCCGTGATGACTCCATGGTGGTTTTAGTGCTTAGGCTTGTGACTCTAAAATCAGACAGCAGTCTCTAGCAAATAACGCACACTCCCACCAAGGCTCAGTTTGTTTTTTCTCATCTTGCTATGCACAAGTACTTTTATTTATTTATTTATTTATTATTTCCTTCTCCTCACATCCTGTCTCATTTTTTATTTTGCTTCCATCCCCGTGCACATAAAAGCCAGTACAAGACCAGCCAAACCTCTGGTCTTCTCCAGTGGCAGTTCCAGACCCAAACGTTAAGGCTATCTGAGCAAATCAGTAAGGATTGTTCCTTTCCACAATAATCTTTTCATATTTTTGGTGACCTCTGTTAAGCTTGAAGCACCCTTTTCCACCGGTCTGACCTCCAGACCACCCTTCTAGGTGAAGCGAGGGGAAGCAAGCTCTCCTCAACAGCTGGAGCAGGCGTTCGCTGCAGGGCTGGGGCAGGCAGGCGGCACAGCGCCTCCCAAAACCAGCACCCGACTTCCTCCTGCCAGGCAGCTGACCAGACAAAATGTTGCATCGGTGCCAAGCAGCTTGTGCTCATCCAGGCTTCCAGCTTATAAAAATCTCACAGAGAATGAAACGATCAGAAATCTACAGCTGCTCCAATTCATATGTTCTTTGGTACTGTCAGCTTCCCCAGTGTATTTGCTTTCTGGGGTCCCAGCAGAGACTGCAGAGAGCAAAGCAGCCAGGCAGTACCCAGATAGGGAACTATTTCAGGGTAACTGAAGGTTGCTGATCCTTTCCCCCTTGCCCTTCCCTGGCTGCTGGCCATAGGCAGCAGAGGAGAGCCTAGAGGAAGACCAGTCAGTCTTCAGGCATGCATGTGTGCTTTTTGGAGGAAGGTGCAGGCTCAAATTAATGCCCAAAGCATTAGGTGGCACTTTTTGGAGCAGAAAGCCTGAAATGCTAGTCTTGCACGAAATGCATTTACCTGCTGCTGAGCTGTTCAGTATCCCGTGCCTCCAGGAGCAGCACCGCCTGTTCAGAGAGGGAGGTGTGTGACCGCTAGAAAGTGCTTGTCATTGATGGGAATTGACATAATGCCACAGATTTAATGAAGCAGCATCAGTCAGTGAAAGGAAAAAAGAAATGGAAGCGAATTGGAGGGGGATTACTTTCTCTTTATTATTTTTTTTAAGGGGGGAAGAATTATTTTGGCATTTTAATAGCTATTGACAGTCAGCTTGGTAGAAAAGCAACATCTTAGCAATAGGCTATACGTTATTCTACCAAATAGGACACTCTCTCCTGCTGCATCCCTTTCTTCCACCTTTGCAGAGCAGCAAGCTATTCTCACTCCTGGCCCTGCTGTTTTGTCACCATGGGTGCGGCCAGTGTGGGGAAGGACACTGCAATTTCATCAGCCAGCTGAACCCTGCACAGAGCAATGGCTGGCCGTGGTTCAGGGACAGAGTGTGATGCTCCCTGTCTTGGGCATCGAGGCATACCCTCATCTGCCAGCATTACCGCAAGCTTTTCACCCCAAAATACAAGGTATGTAATCACCTTTTAGGTAGGACTCAGAGATCTGAAGCTGGGATCCACAATCTTGTTTGAATGAATGTCAGCCTGTATTGCATCAAGACAGATCAGAAAGCATCAGGCTGGCTTATGAGGGNAATCCATCCCCCTAGGCGCGCATATGAATGTAAAGAGGAAATGTTATTTCTATGGTGACGCATCCTTGAGAGCACCTAATCTGGATTTATTGAGGTCGTAAAACTGACTTAGCACTGCGGTACCTAGACTGTAGGATAAATAGAAGTCTTCTATTTATAATGCTGCCAATCTGGCACCACTCACAAACACTAAAAATAAAACTTTTGCAAAGCAAGTCGAATTAATGGGTACTCTTTTTGCATTGTCTATGAACCAGCCCCTGATCCTGTGGCATGCTGTGCGCTGTTGGCGTTTGGCAGAAATTCTGCACAACATTGCTGAAACGACACCTCTTTGGAAGGCTGGGCAGTAGCATCCCTGCAGAAGTGGCTCCTCCTTTCCCTTTGGGTGGTCCAACCATGTGCCCACTTGTGGCCTCTCTGCAAGTCTGGGGCAGGAATTATTAGCCCTGATAATAAAACTATACAAGCAAAGCCCAAGAAAAGAGGAGTTTGCTGTGCTGGAGCTGCCAAGTGCACACTTTTGGTCTGCCTGCATGGGGCTGGATCGATCCAAGCTAGCACAAGTCGCACCCTTCTCTCCTGCTAAGCTCACATGAGCTTGCAGCTGGAGTATTTTGCAGGGTGAATGCCACTGGCAGCAATTTGTTAACAGCTGAGCTGGCATTCAAGCTGTTGTTCTTCTCTGCCCTTTCTGCCAGGTCCAGCCTGGTCTGGCTGTGTTATCCACACGGGCACCAGGTCCTCTTGCTCTGCTTCCAGCTGCCGGCACCAAAGCAGAGGGGATGCACCAGACACTGAGGCAGAGCCTGGACTGACATGGCTGCTCGTCAGAGCCAAGCAACCCTGGTCTCATCAGGCTTGTGCAGTCCACCCTGTAGCAATCTGTTGCTGGGTACCCTCGGAGACTGAACCTGAATTAACTTTTGAAGTGATCTGTTTAAGCTGCAGAAAAGCCCACCACGGATCTTCTTTCCCAGGACTGAAGTGAGCCTCACCTTCCAACTATATTGAGTTTGATACCAAACATATTTTTTTTAATATGAAATCTTAGTACTGTTTAACTCACCCATGCAAAATCTGTATTCCTAGTGGATACAGCTTTCCCCCGCTAGCCCACCTAGCACAGCAGAACGATCCCAGACCTTGTTCCCTGATTGGGTTCTAATGTTGAATAGCCTCCCTGCTTCTTTCTCTTTAATACAAAAGCAGAGACCTGGATTTTATCGTTAACATTGTTGTGGACAAGATCATAAGGCAGATACCTGCTGTTGTGATTGAAAACCAGCTGGGCTTCCCTTACAATATTTTCTGGTTTCACATGTATTTTCAAAGCAAATTGGGCTCTCCTTTCCTGTGGTTTCCAGCTACTGAGGTCTATGAACATCACCCTGTTCGATCTAGCTGCTCTTCATGTGGCTCTGCTGGAGAGGCAGGAAGGGAGACAGGTGCCAAAGCTGGTCATCCACCAGCTCTCCTCTCAACACGCCTGGCTTCAAGAATTGACCTAAATGAGAAGAGCAGCTTCTTGCTGACCAGCTGCTAACCAGGGCTGCCAGGAACCCGGTAGTTGCTTTGATGTCCTCTTGGCACAGACAAGAGCATGGCATTCAGCCCACACCAAAGCACAGTGTTGCTAATCGGGCTGGCAGGGCTATGTGGGAACGTCACCATCCTGCTGGGAGGGGATGGGGAGCACTCAATGAGGAGCTCTGCCATGGTCCTGGCACACAGGATGAGACCTGAGCACCAAAACCTCGCATGTAGCACTGACTTGTGTTCAAAAGAGTGTTTCTGGTTCCAAGAAGAGACATTTTTCTCAAGTCATTATTTCTTCCCGTAAGAAACCTTTATAGCAGAGCTGGCACAGTTTGAATTAAGGTGTGGACATCAGGTGTGATGCAATACGATGTGGTAGTAACAGACATCGATGTTCCCTTAAACTCATGATCAGGTTTGTTGGCTTTTTGTTTTGGCTTTTTCTACCTGCGACTTCACTCAGTTTGGAGAGAGTAGATGCCACAGACATAGGGGAAAAATCATTCCCAAGCCTCCTGTCCCAAATGGTACACAACAAGAGTACCATTAAGCATGATGGGGCTGAGAAGGATAAGAAGCAGCTGGCCCAAAATGCTGCTTTAGAGAACAGCTTATGGGGAAAGCTAGGGGCTTGGATGGTACCAGCAGCAACACGCTCCCCTACCTAATGGCCCTGTGGAAGGCCATGCAAAGCTAGGCCAGCCTAAATCTCAGGCGTAGCAGGTTGAAAAGGAGCTGCAGCCCTGTAAAACATTCATAAGCTCCAGTAATCGTCACTGGCCGCCTGTGACACCATGTGGCTTCTGCCCTAGGAGCAACCCAAGACCTCAGCCTCACCTGTTAGCAATGAGGTACTCAGCTCTGGTTCACTCCAAGCAGCACTTCAGCATGTGGGATGTTACCTTCCCCACCACCTGTGTCTTCACATCTTAAAGCAATCAGAAAACAAGCACTGCAAAACTTGCAAGCTGCACAGCAGCAAGTGCAGGCAAAGGGAGTTTAAGAGTTTCTGTATGGTGTTGTGGCCAACTTTGTTTGGCTCTAGGTCCAGGATCCTTAGGGACCAGATGAGCCTAAATATTGATGGGGTTAATGGGCACAGGGGTAAGATCAGTAAAACCTGAAGTGAAATGAAGGCAGCGCCCTCAGGGGCTGCAGCCACCTGGGAATGAAGCCGCCTGCGGAAGGTTTGAGCTCAGGGAGCCGGGCAGCCCCTGCCAGGCAGGCAGGTGGCAGCTTGATGGCAATTGCACAGTTGGGCAGTCTCGGAGAAGAAAGCCAGAAGGCCAAGTAATTCCAGCACAGTAAATGCAGTTAAGCACTGCCATATGGCTTCTTCTGCAGAGGAAGAAGCACACAGGGAGTGAGCCATCCCCACCACTTTTCCTTTAAAATGAACTTTCTAATTCTTCTCCTGCAAGTACTGGAAAGACTAGATGGCCTGTGGGGGTCACAGGAGTTGGCAAAGTAATCTTAGAGAGCTCTGGGAAAATGAGCCACAGAGAATGCAGGAATTCCCCAGTCTTTTGCTCTGCCCCAGCTACATCTGGGAGGAGGCTGGTGGCAGAAAGGCAAGGCATTTCTAATGGTGGAGAACCTGACGTAGATCAGAGAAGAGGGAGAAAAAACTTTGGCAAGGATAGGGTGTAAAACTCTGCCATGCCAGATGTAGAGGGGGGAACAAGTGGCTGCTGCTGGCCAAAGAGTGTTTTTACCTGTAAGAAACTACTGCAGCCAGAAAAAATGTATTTGAACAGTTTTATTTCCTGGAAGGTTTTTGATACCAGTTGGGATGAGAGTAGGCAAATATTTTCCAGCAAGGGCAGGAAAGAAAATGGTAGGATTTTATGCTTCATTTAATAAATCCATTGCTTTTGTCCTGTGTTCCCATTAGTTATCCTGTCTTAACCATTGCATCTCCACTAACCTGGTTGGCATGGGGTTACCAATGCAGGCAGAAACCTGGCGTGCTGACAAAAGTTTGCTCAAGTACATCTCTTTCTGCAGATGGAGAACAAAAGGCAGCTCACTCAGGGACTGAGTGAAAATAAGAGCCTAGAGAGCAAGAGGTTGGGGAAACAGCAGCTTTTGCAAGTGATTGATCCTCAGAGACCATTTCTTAGCAGAGAGGAGGAGAGTGTTTGGGGAGAGGTCTTTTGGAGGAAGAGCATCCTTTGCTGCAGTGGGCTCAGAAGAAAGCATGGGAGATGTACCAGAGAGACAGCTGGTGGGTGGGAGGAGGGAAGATGTGGAGCTTTGCAGCAGGGCAGCAAGTAACACGCATGTTTGCAGGCTGGGAAATTTTGGGGCTGAATGATGGAATTTGCTTATTTGTAGCAACAAAACTTCTTCTTTCACTGGCAGAAGATTTCTTCTCCCCCATACCAGGCCCCTTCCAGAACCAAATCCCAGCATTGCTAACAGTCCATAGCAATAGCTCATTGCCTGTTTGCTTTTTCTTAAAACCTCAGCTCTGAAATTATATAATTGCATGAGAATATCTGCTTTAGTGTTTTAAAAAGGGTGTTTTCAAAAAGGTTTGTGCCCGACCCTGCTGGTCAAGAAACAAGCTTTAAAACCATGAAAGACCAGAAGACAGAAGGAAACAAACAACTGTGAATAATTTAAAAAACTCTCCAACAAGCCATCCGTCTTTTGGGGACATTCATGATGCTTGAATGCACGTGGCTGGCAGGATCGCAACTCCAAACCACAGCTGCTAGAGCTGTTGAAAGAAACATCACCATCTCAATCACTGCACGGAAGCTGTGATAGTTAAAAGCTTGCCTCTGGCCCCCTTCCTCCTTCTCACTCCAAAACCCGCCATTCCTGGTGCCTATAAAAATTGCCTTGTTCTATATGAGCACTGGAAGCTGCCAGCAGGCGCAGCCTGGCTTTGACAGCCCTGCTGTTGATGGAGTGGTGAAGGCCACCAGCAGCTCCTAGAGAGCTCCCACTGCAGCTTCTTCCCCATTGCTAGCATGATTCCGTGGGGTTGGGGATCTCACAGATGCCTCCTCTCATGGAGGAATGTACTAATTGCCTACTTTATAAAAGCCCTGCTAATATCTTTTTCTCCCTCTGGGCTTCGCTTTTCTCCTGGCCCATCGGCAGTGTTTCATGGCAGCACATCACTGCTTGATTCCTCATGCCTGCCTTGCTCCACAGATCGGGCTCTGGGCTCTGCACAGGAGCCACGCAAATGCCCGTCTCTCCAGCTTCCAATCCCCAAGACTCACTCAGCAAACGCACCTAGCTGCTTGTGGTCCCTTCAAGCAGACCACAGTGCCCAGGCTGTTTTTCCTGCTGTAGGTTCAGCAGTCCTGTACACCTTTCCTAGCTTGGCCAGGGTTTCATTACTGACATCATAACCTCACAGCAGGTCCGCTCTTGGCACTGTCCCCTGCCTTTGCACTGCTGCAGCTCTCACGGCAGGATTGGCACCCACACAGTTTTCCCTATGCAACCATCTCTGCATCAGGCTCTCCCACAGCATCACTTTGCATCACGCTCGCATGCAGTTTTCAAAACGTGTAGCTCTGAGTCGGTCTTCTCCCTCTGGTATAATCATTTCTGAACACCTCTGAGGTGGAGCAGGGTGTGCTTTGCAAAGGAGCTGCAGCAGGGGAAGCGGGGAAGCACAGCCTCTCACTACTGGCTGCCAGCAGAAAGGCAAAGACTGCAGCCAGGCAGATAACAGGGGCCCAGACTGAGAGTGACAGGAACAATGATTAATATGTGGGCAAAGGCTGCATGCGATTCCAGCTTCAGGCCCAGAAGAAAGACTTTTAAGAAATGATTTACTGGACATTATGATGGATGTGAAAAAAAAAAAACCCAACAACCTAGCAGGCTTCAAACCAGTATTTGTGCTGCTAATTGTTTTTAAATTCCCACAGCATAATGAACATGTACATTTCCCTCACCTAGCACACGGCTGAGAATCACTTACTCAAACATGCACATGCATGGGTTGAATGCAAACAATGTAGCCTGCCTGCGTGCCAATCCGTGCAAACTCCGACATGGTGCTGGCTGCCCGATGCTGCTGGGCATAACCACCTCTGCCTGCCCCACAGCCCACATCCGACCCCTGCCTGCCTCTCTCCGATCCTCAGCGATGTTCCCAACCCTGGAAGCTGCTTTGTTGTCTGCTAGCACACTTACCCCGGCCTGGGAGATTGCCAGAGAATGGCTTCCCTTCCGACTCCCTGCTCGTGCTGCAGATAGGGCATTGCTCAGCCCTGTCTCGATGTGCTTTTTATTGTAGGTTATTTGCACTGGAAATATACACTCTTCTCTTTAACCTGGTGTCTGGCCTCTGCAGCTGCTGTGGCACATCAGTTATGCCTTGGGCCTGCTGGGGATGTTTCTTACACCCCGCTGACCACTTGAAGTGACTTCTCCTTTTCGCAGCAGCCTCAGTCTCTTCATAGCCAGGGTTTTCTTTGGCATGTTTTCTTGGGTTTGTTGGCTCTCGAATCAAGCTGAGCTGGTGCAGAGACTCTCTGAAATTCTACCCTGCGTACGTGGACTGGTGTGGTCCTGCCAAAGGACTCAGTGGCTTTCTGTGCTGCTGACTGGGTCATTAGTGGCTATAATAATTATAGGTGAGCACCTGAACTTCAAGGAAGGCCTAACTGGATCTAAATTTGTGGGACTGGCCAGCTTTGTTCCTCTTTTAAATTGTCCCTAATGGTGTTTGATTAAACAGTGGGAGAGTTGCAATGAGTGGTTTGGTAGCCAGAGCAGGAGGTATCATGATGTCTGTTTGTTCATGTCCTCCTCTGCTATGGACTGACCACCTCCAGTAGGACTCCTGGCAGACCCCAGGGAGTGTAAATGGTGCTGTTTGGTAAATTGTCTGTCTGCTGGTATATGGTGGAAAAAAAAAGCAGATGATGGAAGATACCTTTGAGTTTCCTGAAAGTGTGTGTAACCTGCCGGGGCTGGCCCGGTCACTTCAGGCTGGGGCGAAGCGCAGAGCTGTTGAGCCAAGCCAGAGATGAGCCCGGTGGCTACAGGGACAGAACTGCTCTAGTGAAGGCAGGAGGGCTGCCTTTGGTTTTAGCACGGTAATTTTACATGTGCCAGGGGCTGTTTCTTTTTCCTCACACCCTGGATCCAGGCAGTTCTAATACAGACAGCCACTACATCACCCACTAAGCAAACAGAAGGGAGGAGGAAGGGATGCCAAACCAAACTGGCATGCAGAGACACAGTGGCTCAGCTGTGCTGGTAGCATGCAGTGAAGATGAGGGCTTCTCCCCAGAGTCAAGTCTTGGTTATGGCTGCAGCAGGAAGGCTCTTGGCTTGGTCATGTGCCACATCAGATCCCTGTGAACTATGCACATGAAAGCAGTGTCAAGTTCTGGGATGACAGTCCCAGAGGGACTGCAGTCACCATCCAAGCAGTGCCTAAGGGAGTCCTTCCTTGCAAGGGAAAAGGCACTTAAGTGTAGTATTTCTCTGAGCTACATGTAGGACACAGAGCCCCAGCTCTTGCCTACACAAGGTGGTGGGGTTCAGTATCTGTCTGAGCTCTCCATCCCACTAGAGCATGCATTTCATAGAGCCACATCCTCTGGTAACGTGTTTTCCCTTGCACTTCTTGCCCTTTGCTTAGGGAGACCTTCGCTGCTGTCTCTGTCTTGCAAAGATGACCGAGTGAGTTTTGCTTTTCAAGAGGGAAGATCAGGTAATTTCACTTGGTGTTGTAATAAGGGCACACCACTGCCTGTGCTTTGCAGCCATATTATTAATATTCACAACCTTCAAAAAATCACTGCTCTGCCCCAGCTGCTCTTTGCTCGTAGGAGCCATTTGAAATCCATGTTGCCTTTCTTTATAGCCTCTAGCCATGCATCTTCTGTGAACTGGATCATCCTCTACTTGAGGCACAGTGCCAGCAAAACCTCCTTGAAAACGAAAACACTGGAAGCCGATGGCGACAATTTCATTTTCTGTCCTGCTGGGTAGAGGGTAGCAGGGTCTGCTCCTGAAAACCCCCTCCCAGACCATTTCAATTGTCCCCAGATGACTTTGTTCCCCTTTCACTGGGAGGTTTCCACCTGCCACTGTGTGCGTGCTGCTCTCGTCCTGCAGGTAGGACATGGAAACTGAGGCAGGCGTGGGGACAGGGAGCAGGTCACCATCAAAGCAGTAGCTCAGATGAGTCTGTTCCTAGCAGACAATGTGCTGGACCTAGGAGCTCTCCCTCCTCTGGTGGTGGCTGGGCATCCAAATACACGCTTGAGTGACTGTCTTGTGAGTAACTCTGTAATGAGCTGTGCAATCACAAGGGTAGATCTCATAGATAATCTTCTTTCATGGTGGAAATATTTCACTTATTTTTATCCTTTTTTCCTGTCTGTTAGCCAGTCAATTATCCCTCAAAGGACTTTCTTTAAGTCTCTTTTGGGAAGGAAACTTGGCGAACGCTGCCTGAATGTCCTTGTCCATTTAAATGAGAACAGAGGATTCAATTTTAGTACCTTCTGGAGAAAAAGTCTTTTTTTTTTTCAGTGAGACTGTGTGGTTGTTTTTTCCCCTGACTGTGACAAGCTGCCAGTAACAGAGCTTTCCTCTCTGGATCTTCCCTGCTGCGATGCACATGCAAGCAGTCGTCCCTGCAGAGGGAGTGTGAAGAGGAGGTGCTTGTACTCCAGCATGCCCATGCATTAAATGGATGTACACCTGGGCTTGCTCCAAAGCTGCTTGTCATGCTCTGGGGCCATTGTGCTGTGCCACATCCCTCTGTTCCCCCTATCATCAGCCTCTTTAGTGGATGTCCTTGAGGAAGCATTTAAAAATGCAAACCATTTTTGTTGCCATAGCAACAGCTTTTCTGGAAATGGGAAAAAACCACACATCCCTGGGAGGTCAAAGCCTGTTTGTGAGATGCTGTGGGTTTGTGGTGGGTGCCGGTAGTAGGTGCGCAGGTCATAGTCACCTGCCACAGGTTCCTTGCTGCTGCTGTAGGGCTGCATGGGAGTCCCACTGCCAGGACTCAGTGCCTCCTGAGGGGAACAGCTTGGGCTTAACTTGCAGGTACCTCTGGTATCTACCATCCCTCAGGCTTCTACAAGTCCAAGCTGTGGTTTCATGTAAGCCCAGGCTGCAACCAAAGGAGCTCTCCAAATTAGCAAGCACAACCGGAGTTTCCCAACAGGCTCAGAGTGAGTGCAGGACTGCCACGTGAAAACATGGAGCACAGTGGCTGCATCCTCCCCAGTGTCACCTGTCCCTCTGCCATAGACTTGCAGGGACTGGGTCACATTTCACAGTTCTCCGCTTGCAGATTGATCCTATTAACTCAGACGGGGGACTTACGCAGTACTCACCATGTTGTGCTTGGTATGAGACATGGCAAATCTCTTGTTTAACATTCCCATCATGGCAGGGGAATCTATCCAACCTCCTAAAGCTGTAGAGTCAAGTGGGAACACAGAAAAATGCTGGCAGCAAACCTACTGCAACCCTCACTGCTTCCAAAACCACAGCTGGCAGATGGTAGAGATCCACCAGATTAATCCCAAGCAGTTTGTGGATACGGTTTTCATGCACATATATAGGGAAAGTTGTGTTATACTTTTAGGCTGCTGGTACCACAATGGAAGAGGGTGCTTCTAGAGCACAGCCACCACTGTGTTCCCCAGTAGGCATGGTTCGGAGCTGCCAGACTTGCTGCCATGCCTTCCCTGAGTTCACACGTGCACTGCAAGAACAAACATATGAATGGGGCCAGACCTTTGGCAGCCAAAGATGCCAAGCCTGTAGATTTCCTTCCATGCTGGAATTGTGTGCTAGAAGGGTTCAAGGCAGGAGTGCGTGTTTCAGCACTTAAAAAAGTCCATGCCAGATGAGACGGCTGCTTTGTAATACGTAACCTCTGCAGTCTCTGTGTCCTGAACTCAACTGGCCTCTTTGGATCAAACCCCAGGGAAAAGCTGCCAAGGCTGGCAATGGACTACTGGAATTGCCCTCCTGTATCTTACTACTACTGGTACAAAATGCACCAAGGGTAGAGGAAAACCTCCTAGTCTGGGCATTGCTTTAGTGCTTGAATGATTGAAACCTTCGTGCAAGGCAGAGGAAGTTGCTTTGTCTCTGAGGCACCCTAAGTATTGACCTTTTGGGGTTCTGTCCTCCATCTGGACTCTTCTGTATTGCTTGCTGAGAAGACATGGTCTTTTCCTAGTGCAGGTTGGTGGAACTTCCCGTAAAGCTAAGGAGGACATCAACCCTTGAGTTCTAATTGATTTGGCTTCTGACCCTCATGTGGCTTCACCAGACATTTAATGCACCAAAGTTTGCCTGGAGCAACTTCTTCCCTGTCTCCAGAAATTATTTCCAGTGTTGTCTGACATCAAGGCACAATTAGGCAGAGCTTGGAAGCCAACCGAGTTACTGGACCTTCACAGGTTACTGAGCGTAACTGAATCACAGCAGTAGGGTGTGCATGTGTTGTTAGTCTGTCGGATGTGTGAGGCAGAAAGTGCTCTTGGTCCTTCATCTGCATTGCCTTACGTAGAGCACAGCAATCATATACGTCCTAGAAGGCTCATGCAAAGTGGTGCATGCATTTTTAAAGAGTCATCATCTTTCTTTTGCCTCCAATATGCTGAGAGTTCCCGCTGAGAGTGTGATTATCAGTAAAGAGCAGTAAGTGATGCCTGAGGAAGGACACAGCAGTGACCCTTTTGAGATACAGAGATGCTGTTGGGGTGACAGTGGTGTGACAGCATCCATTTCCCGTGATGCATTCCTGGGAAATTATCTCTTAGCGAGAATGTAGAAGGCTTACATGTGCTTGCTCTTGTGTGAAACTTCTAGTTCTGCAATGTCCAGTCAGGCTTCTCTCCTTCCCCCCTTTTGAAGGGATGTCTGCAGTGGTCCCCAGTGCTCACATGGTCAGAAGGGAGGACTTGCACCCAGAAAGTCTAGCAGCTTCATGCTGTTGATGGGAGGATGGTGTGAACTCTCAGTCTGAACACCCTGCTTAGCCCTGTTCTGCACTGTGTAGCTGCCTGTGAGCTTTACTCTATGTACTTGTGGTCAAATATGCCTCTACTAGATGGCACTATATTAGCCTTGGGGAGTTAGGGGTGGAGAATTCTGGTTCTGTGGAAATCAGCGGTGCTGTTGACTTGCAAGCAGTCAAGATCCTGCTTCTTCACTCCCTTAAACACGACTGTCCTGTCCTTGCAAGATAGGGCTAGTTTTCCTGGAAACAGTAACCCATGTTATTGCTCATCACCGATATCTCTAGCCTGAGCCAGATTTGGTTTAGTTTTCACTGCAGATTTTTAGATGAGTTTTGGACCTGTTCGAATTTGGACTAGGTGACATTGGCTCTGCCAAGGATGTTCTTCACACAAGAATGTGTCACTGGGCATTTGTGCCAAAGCAATGGTACCCATTAATTTCCTTTCCATTTATAGATCCAGCTGCATGTTCATCTTTTAAAAGCAAGGAGCTCATTAACGTTGAATTTTCTTCCTCAAATGTAGAAGCATCACTGACTCCTACACATCCATGTACACAGAGTTGCTTCCACCCACCTCCACAGTCTAAGCCATGGACAGCTGTCCTGTTTGAGACCCAGCTCCTTTTATCTATCTCCTCTGGTGTACTGGCAGTCCTTGGATGGACGGACTGATTTTAGTCAAGGTAAGATATGACAGAGTTCTGAGCTCATGTGAACAGCTCAGCTGAACTGCTAAGTGATATTGCAAGCTTAAATAGATGAAGCCAAAGTAAGTTATCACCTTTTATTGATAAGTGACTTTTTCTTTCAAATGAAGTGAGCAAGCCTGGACTACAGAAATTTCAAGTGGGTGGGAGAAAGGATGAAAAAGAGTCACAGGATGTGTTCAGAAGTGAACAGCACTGCTCAGGGATTGATTTTGGAACATATCTTCATTAATATCTTTCTTAATGAGGTGGGCACACATGGAGGAGTGTATGGATCACTTCTGCAGATGAGACAGTTGAGAGCATTGCCGCATTGCCAATGTGGAAGCGGATCTGAATGTCACACAGGCAGGAGGGAGCAACCTTGGGGACTGTTGGAAGAAGCAGTGAGAGATATTGCAACTCAGGTAATGTGTTTGGATCTATTAATAAAACTTCTCCCATTTGCTAGACCCTCATCCATGTGAATTACTAGAGGAAAAGGAAGTGGGGTAGTAACTAATTGCAGGATGACTACAAGCACAGGCGGATGTTGCTAGTGCAATCCTAAGAGATGTATTTAGCAGAAAGGGAAGTATTGCTGCCTTTGTACGAGGCTTTGATTAGACCTTGTCCAGCATGTTGCTTATAGCTCAGGAAGAGAAAAGTGCCAGTAGAAGTGATCTGGAGGAGCAGGCAGTGAAGAGCCTGTCCTATGAGGGGACGCTATACAGTAGGATTGTGGAAATAGAAAACTGAATGTGGGTACAGTTCTGCCTCTGATCTGCCCCCTCTTGCAAAGGTCAGTACATTTGGACACTGTGCCACAGGATAGGAGAACATGGGCTGGGTAAGGAGCAGGCATGGGCTGGGAACTCGGTAGTCTCTTTCCCGTCCTCCTAGTGAGGACATTAATGTTGCCATGAAAGTGCTGTACCTGCATACAGATATTCCCATCCAGAAAAACTACTGTCTTGGTGCAAAGGAATGCCTAAGGCAGACTGAGGACTGGCAAGAAAGAAATGATTGCATCCTCGTGGTTTTACTTTACCAGTGCGACATCTATGCTTGCATGCATGCACTTGCCTGCCTGCACGTTTATCTTCTCTAACAATCTTAGTCGGCTCCATTTCTAACCTCTCTGAACCTGTAAAATCTCTGTTAGCTGCCTTCCCAGCTTGCCACACAGGAGCATCATTAAGGCTATCTAGGCAAGGCAATGATCCTACATGGCTTTTGTGGAGTAGTGTAATACTGGAGTAATTAACTTGTGTAACTCAATGTGAATGCTCCGAGTGCCAGAAGTAAGCACCTTCGTGGTCTAATGTCCTACCATCACTGCAGTGGTTGAATTGCTCTCCATAGGAGGCTTAGGCTTGGGGCTGCTCAGCAGTAGCACTCTGCCTTTGGGAGGGAGTGGATAGGAACAGGGTAAGAAGTGCACTCTCAGCCAGCTACCTGCTTGGGAATGGCGTACTTGCAGCTTCGCAGGTCCCTCTGCCTCATGGGGTATCCTGGACCAGGACATGCTCTGACATAAGGCTTGCTCTGGGTGTCAAGATCTGAGTGCAGATGACTTTCTGTAGCAAAGCAATGAGGTCTTTGGACCTAGCAGAAAATACAGAGCACATCTTGGCTTTCCAGGGAGGCTGATCTGCCCTGGAACAAGACATCCTAACAGGCATCACTCTTTGGCACATCTTCAGAGCTCTTTGTGTTTAGCCCCCATACCTCACCTGCAGCAACCAAGGTTAACACTGGCAAGGAACGGCATCCTTGATGTGTCTGTGAAACCCCTATGGACAGGCACTAGCTAATGAACATATAAAGAAAAGTTTTTCTTCGTAAAACTAAACCAACCCTTGCTGAGGGCCCACAAAGCGGAATTGTGGTTCCCGTTGCTTCTGAGTGGTTGGAGGGAGGATCTATTTTTTGCAACATGCAGGCACCAGATATTGTATTCAGTTCAAAGGCGGTAACATAAATCTCTTTTATCCACTGGGGTTGTTAACATAATCAAACATTCATTTACAGCACACGTTGGCAAATATAGTCTTGATATAAAGTAATTCACCCCCAGCGTGTACCATTTAATGTGATTATTCTTCAGAGTAATCAAGCCTCCTTTACCCAAACTGAACTGAGGTTTCAGGAATGCACCAAGCAGGCAGTTGGTTTGGGTGGCCAACGGATGGTGGGAGCATCACAGCCTTAAGTGGACAAATGAGGTGTCTTGGATCAGTGACCCCAGCTGGCTGCGTGGCCACTGTGCCTGAGCAGTGCAGGGGGATCATCTCTCCCAAACCCTGCTCTACGTGATGCTGAAGGAGAGGTGATACCCACGCAGGCAGCGGCAACAGGCAGAGCTGAGAGCTTTTTACTCCTATGGCTCTGGGAGGGTTAGGGAGAGGAGGAACTTTGTATGTCAGAACCTGCTCTGTTGCAGATTTTAGGAAGAGGTTTACTAGTAGCTTCTTCTGGAAGCAAGTGGGTGATTGCTGTCCTTTGAGATATGTGGCTAAATGGCACACTGCTCCAAGCCACGTGTTGATTGCTCTGTTAAGGGAAGACATGGAAAACAGTGGTGTAATCTGCCCAGGATGGACAGAGTGCTTGTACATTCAACAGGTCATGAGTTTTGTGAGATCTCATGTTCATCCCTTCAGGTCCCAGCATCCAGAGACACAGGAGTAGAAAGAGACCTCCTGACAATGGATGTGTCTGGATTCGATGCTTGGGGAGACACAGCTGTACAGATGTGGTCAGACTGCACCCCAAGGCGCAGGCATCAGGTGAAAGCTGAATTTCCTAAGGGCTTCTTTGAGTGTGCTTGCTCTTAAGCCCATCTCCCAGCTATGGGTACCTTTCTCCTTGCCACAGAATCATGGGATAACATCACTGCTGCTTCTCTGCACAACTGTGTCCTCGAGTTCAGGCTCTCTCACCCTAGAAACTGCTATCAGTGGCTTTTGTAGGCAGTTTGGGGATTAGTGTGTGAGCCCTTGCCCTCCTCCAGTTGCATGTGCTGTCATGAGTGGTGCTTTCCTGCAGCAGCTCCGCTCCAGGTGACTTGATTATTCAGAAATAAAATGTTTTTCATTGTAAAGTGACATCCCCCTGCAGACAAGCTGACCAGCATCCCCGTGCATCCCTGGCTGAGCCGGGCGGGTGTTTTGTGGCTTCCCTGTCGTCAGGAATTTCACCAGTCTCCCCCAGTTTCTGTGCCAAAGATAGTCTCCATCCACTTTCCCGCTCAGCGCCTGCCGCATTCTTTCACATGAGGACTCCTCTCCCTGGCACTGTGAGAAACAGCAAGCACATCCCATGTGCGCGCTGTGGTGCCCTAAGCCTTCAATAATCCTGCTGCCCTCTCTCAGCAAGACAGACAGGTCCAGCATGTGGAAGAGCTGTGGGCAGCACCAGGGTCTGGATGAGACCGCAAGGTCATGGAGGAATAAAGCTGCTGTTTCTAGGCAGGCATCTCTTCCCCCACCATAACCCAGCCTGGCTCTGCCCTTCTCCTGTGCCACGTTGGCGCTGCTTCTCTCCCATTTCCCTGCTGAAGGGGAAGTGTTACAGCAGTGATGGATGCAAAGAAGCAAGCTTGTGACTGTGACACATTTCTTGTTAGTCAGCAGTGATCCTCTCGGGTTTCAAACTGGCCGAGGTGATGAGCCTGTTCCTCTAAATATTTGCTGGGGAGGCAGGAAAGGAAGGCAGGTCCAACTGAATGGGCAGGCTGAAGCTGACCGTGCTCCCAGGGAGGGGGGGGGTAGGTTTTCAGGGAGATTTTAGACATGGGCAGGGGGTGCTGAGGGGAGCTGGGAGCCAGACAAGGTCTGTGGGAGAGCAGGGATTAGGAGGGGGAGGAGATGATCCCGCGCTGAGCACTGGCTGCCAGCTGTACATACTCCACAGGATGGTGACTAATGTGCTGCAAAGGACCCAGCAAGAGTCCTGCCCCCAGCCTGTGCTCCTCTGTGGCCTCCTAGGCTTGTGGGCACAACAAAGCACGGATGGGTAAGCGATGCCCTCAGTGTCCCAGGGACTTGGTAGTTATGTTTGCAGTCTTGGTTTCTTGGTCTCTTCAGTGAACACACTGGACCGTATCCCTCCCTGAGTTTCCTCAACAGCTTCAGGATCAATGCCATAGGCATTTCTGAGACCTATAGCTCATTTCTAAGCTTCCTGCAGAGAATTCTTTGGCAGAAAGTGTTCTCCAGTGACACCATCCCAAGTAAAATGGTTGTGGCAGGTGCTGGAGCAGGTGAGCAAAGCTGCAAGTATCACTGCAGATCTGTGCTCTGATGCCCCCAACGAGCTATGAGGTGCTTTGGGAGGGCCCATTGTTTGCACCCTGTGTGTCATTCACACCAGATGAAGGCGGTTCATTTGTGCCTTTCCAGATAATGATAACAGATCCATGTTGAGCTTTGAGGTGGAATATTTGGTGAGTTTAGGGGAGGTAGGTAGGGAGGTGAATCATCTGTGTATTTCCTCTGGTGTCCACGCCACTTCTCTCCTGGGGCTTTCAGGACTGTCTGATGAACTCTAACAAATCTTCCCTCATCGTCATTTTCTTCAGTGGGATCTCAGACTGTCTGAAGCCACTTCAGCCTTACTTGCGCTTTTGAGGGCAATGGAGGAGAGGAGGCAGTAGCAGATTACAAGTCGACTTGTACTGTCCCATGTCTCAGCCATGCTCATGCCTCTTGCCCAAGAGCGTACCTGAAGGAAAATGAGCCTCCAAAGAGGACCATGCAGGGCTTGTGCCTTGTGGGATGGGAGAGAAGTGTTTATCACTCATGGTCATGTGAGGTTGCAGGACTATAGTGGAGAGGACTCCACTCATCTCTGTGAACAAGTCTGCCTCCAACCTCAGATGAATGCTGAAATCACAGTACATGAGACAAGAACATGGCCGACACGATGGACACACCTTGTCTGTTGTAAGACATTAACCCTGCAACCCTTGCTGAGCTGCAAAGCAGGAAAAGCCTGTGCCAGACACTTATAGCTCTCCGTTGCACTAGCCCTTGGGATTGCTGTCTCCAGGTTTTGGCTTCCAGTACAGCTTGGATTTTCTCCTGAGCAGACCTTATGTCTCTGCCTTGAGTTTGTCCAGCTGTTATCAACATACATGCTTCCTTGGTGACTCATGCCCTGTTCCCTAACCACATCCCCTTCTCTCTTATTGTCCCCACCCACCACAACTGAGTCACTTGGCCTCCTGACACAAGCCAGGAGCCTTCAGTCATGCATGTAGATACTTCTAGCTTAGTCTGATGTAAGCTCCTCCTGACTTCCTTTTTCAAAGCAGGCTACCAAGCAGGAACTTGCTGGCTATTAACGGGCTGGTCCTGACCCGCCTGCATTCAGTGCATGTTGCCTAGACCGGGTATGCCCAGACTCTTTTGCTCGCTGTGCATGCAAAGGGAATGCTTTAGTGCAATGTCGTCCTCTCTAAGGCACACTAGTTCCACAGAGGGACCAGTCCATCCCTAAGTGGTAAGTGGAGGTTACTCAACAGCCATGGGCAGTACTGCCTGGTCTTGGCTGGCTTGGTAGACATAAGACATAGCTCGTGGAGGTGAGAGCTGAGAAAACGTGGTGCTCAAAAGCCTTTCCCATCTTCTGACCCTCCAGCAGCGCACAGGAAGTGACTTTATGGTTTTATCCCAGGTCCTGGTATCTGAAGAGCAGCTCAGTCTAATTGCCACTGACCCCAATCTTTTACAAGCTTCGCTTCCCAAGTGTCATGTTTATGTACAGTGTGAAATGCAGCCACCACCGTCTTGCTTTGAAGGTCTGCCACACAGGCAGAAGGCTTCGGGTCTGTGGTAGACACATCAGACCAAGCTGGTAGTCAAGCTGAGTGAATATTGGTATCTGTTTTTCTTAATGCTTCCTGTCTATGGTCAGTGGCTCCATCAATCATGCTAAGCTTTTGCTAGAGGTTTTTCTTTGTCAATGGACCAACATACAGGGTTTTATTTACCATCTTCTCTTTACGCCAAAGCTCGTTCATTTCTAACTTAAAGTAACTTGTCCAGGATGGTAATTTTTGTGAACTGCAGATTCAGTGGGGGGGAGCTAAATTCTACAAATTCTTCCTGCAGATCTGATACATTACCTGGCAACTTTCCCAGTGTCAGCATCGTCAATTAAAGAGCATTTTCAGCTGCTCATGGAGGGCATTGTAGCACAAGGGGAACGCTGGAAATCAAGGTGCCTATTTCTTGCGCCCACTGATGAGAGAGCTGCTGCTGGGCACCTTACTTTAGGGCTCTCTCTGTCCCTCTCTACCACATTAGATGAGATGTTGATGTAATTTTTCATCTTCCCAGTATCTTTGTGAAGCAATGCCGTGTAACTTCCCAGGGTGGGAGGTCTACTCTCAAGATAAAAACATAAACTTGCCTGTACAGGAATCTTGTAATCGTATAAAACAGGGTGAATTTTTACATGGGTGTCACTGTGGTGACTGCCCTTGATTTGGGGTAAGCGGTACTGACAAAAAACAACTCCCAGACCCTTTTGTTGGAGAAGGAGCACGGTGTGGGTGTAATACTGGGCTGGGAAAAACTGGATCAGACCCTGGGCTGTCTGCTTTAGTCATCCTGAGTGAGCAGACACAGCCACTGTCTATCCTGAGGTCAGACATGGTGGAGAAGGAAGATGGCTATCTGGTTGGCCATGCTCCTGAAGACTAAAACATAATAATATCCCCACACACACCCCACTACAATCTTTCAGACAAGCTTGGAAACCTTTGGATGTTTCTTGTAAAAACAGGATTGTTGTTCTTCCACTTGGCACCTGGTGAGGTGGGCTGGCTCACTGCCCTTGTCCCTTCCCTTGGGTGGTATAAAGCTTCCTGCAGGAAAGCTGTGGCAGGTCAGAGAGCTGGACCCCCATCACCCACACACACTCCCCAGTGGCCCAGCTTTTCCCTGTGTGCTGGGAGTGCTTGGTTAGGAGCACTGGACCTGGATGAAGGCTTTGTCCTGTCCCTGATTTATGCCAGAAGAAAATCCTCCTGATGTAAACACCTTTCTACTGGGAAAGCCAGGCTAATTACCATGTCACTGCCTGATTTACTTGGTTCTGACACACTCCCTTTACTGCCTCCATTTTTCTCCTGCAGCATTCACATTTTCCTCTCTCCCTCCTTGTCCTCCTTTGATCTCTCATTTTATCTTTTTGATTCCCCTGCTGCATCTCACAGGCTTGTGAGTTCCCTTCCTGGCAGTCATCCCTGCCAGTCTGTGGGTCTGGCTTCTCCCTTGGACTAGAAGGGCTTTGCAGATGTGCGCCCGAGTTGGTGTAAATACCTCGTCATCACTGCCAGAAACTGCTAGACTGTCCCTCCCGCAGAAAATGGAAGAAAAAATCCAGTGTTTTGGCTGTATCCCTCTGAAAAGCAGTTGTTTAGCTTCAGAAACTATATAAGATGACATAGGAGTGGGGTTGTTCCGAAATTTTTGGAGACTTGATGGAAATGCAGTTGTGGTAAACCAGTCATTGCTCAGAAATGTTTTTTGTTTTACTGGTGGTTTCTTTTTCCTCTTTCTCCTCAGCTTCCCTTATAATTAGGTGCTGCAGGGTCAAAAGGCATGGCTTGCTTGTAGCAATTGCCTTCCCCAGGCACAGATTCTGAACGACTGTGAGCTCAGGTCCATCTCACACCTGCTGCAGGCTACTGGAGTGATTGTTGGCCTTCAAGGTGAACCTTACTGGCCACCCTGGCATGTAGGGAGATATGCCACATCCTTGTTACCATCAGGGGACAATAATCAGAAGTGAACATCAAGGTTCACTAAGTGCCCAAGTCACCTTAGCCTTTTATGCTGTTTAGAGACCCAGCGCCCCTTGGTTTCAAAGTGGCTGAGTCACTCGTGAGTCATGCAAAGCCTGAAGCAGAGCAGGGGAATAAATCTGAGTTTCTCATGTTCCCAGCTGGTGCTGTAACCTCTTCTGAACTCTCTCCTCACCTCATAGCATATCATGTCTCTGGAGAGCAGAAGAGGAGGAACTTGTCAGGTCAAGACGTCTCTAGGAGAGTGATAAGTCCAGCACCTTTAGACTGGTAGCCCAGTGCTTCTCAGCCCAGCAGGCACAGAGTGTGCATGAAGAAAGGACCTGAACACAGGGCATTTGGACAGGCAACAGCTGGAAATCCCATGCCCCTCACTTCTGCTGCTTGCTTCACGGCAGGAAGAAGGATGCAAAGAGTAATTACAGCCCAGTGCCGCACGTCTCAGTGAGAAGGTGGACAACCTCAAGGCCAGCTGGGGTATGCAGAGAGCCTTCTTTTGAGTTCAAAGGAAGCAGCAATGCAGTCTGTGTCACATCGGGGCTGGGACTAGCTGAGGCTACAGCTGAAGGCAGCCAGTTGTGTGGCAACACCTGTGATATGCGGCAATGGTGGAGGGGTTTGCAGATGGGTTTGGGTGGAGTGGGTCTTCTAGGAAAGCCAGAAATGTTGCAGTACGTGTGATGCTGGAGGAAGCAGAGAGAAGACATTCATGGGAAAAAAACCTGCTTGCGGGGCCAATATGGGGGTTTTGAAGCTGCCAACTTCCTGCTGATCTGCTTCTGCTGAGTGTAACTGCACAAACAAGTTCTCTGTAAAAAATGAAACTGATGGGAAGAACCCTGCCTGGTGCTTTGCAGACCAACTCAGTGAGGTCTGGGTTTGGCTTGAGCAACCGGTCATTGTTAGATTCTCTTCTTACCAAGGAGTCCCTTGGGTACTGGCAGTGGGAGCGTAAACATGTTGAGGTGGTTTCCCAAATGTACTGGGCAGGCCAGGCTTGCTTAGCTTCTGAGATCAGGGCACTGAATTCATCGTGGTTAAGAACCTCAGCTAAATCAGGGCAATTTTCTTCTCCCTGGGTTATGAAGCATCATGCTTCACCCTTTGCCTAAATATTTTGAAAGGGGACAGCAGTCCTTTGGGGAAGGCAGTAGCAAGGGAACTAAATAATAACAGCCTTTCAGGAAGACCAAGCAAGTTAGGGAGATGGCATGAGAGTAACACTTTTCCAGGCTTTGTCCTGGAGTAGCAGAGGCTGGTTGTGCCTGGTGCTGATTTTCTACTGCCTGGGTTGGTGGGGACAGGCTGGGGCAGGGCTGAGTTGCGGGAGGCAGGATGGTTCATGTACAGCCAAAGAACATCACCACACCTGAGCCAAATGAGTGCAGTGCCTTGCAGCCAGGAGAGCAGCGCTGGCCCCACATTTATGAACTTCCATTCTTGTTTCTGTTTGCAAACCAGCAGCAGTTCTTAATGCTGAGATTTTCCAACCACCTTCAGCCTTCAGCTTCTGTTCCTGCCTGTTGTCTTCGTCCTCTGAAGACATCGAATGCTGGAGCTGCTCCGATCCCTCCCCCAGCTGCAGGTCTGTTTGTGAGCAAAACAATGGCCTCCGTAGCAGGGAAATCCCTGTTTAACCACAGACAGGCAGTGCTGTGTGTGGGATTCCCCAAGGAGGCATGAAGAAATGTTCCCTCAAGGCTGGTCCCCAGCTGCTCTCATCATGCAACAGGCTCAGAAGAAGACTGGGGGACCAGCAACAAAATACGTCTGGGTGCAGGTTTCCAGCAGCCTTCAGCTTACAAGAAGGGGCAGGAAATTCCCCGGCTCTGGGGATTTCCTTCAGCTGAAGCTGCTGTCGGAATCTGCCTGCAGAGTGCCTTCCTCACAGCTTGGGTGATGGCCAGCTAGGGCAGGCAGGAGACGTCCAACAGCAGGACCAGAGAGCCACAGCTCTGGGCAGTGGTGTATCACTGATGTTCTGGGAGGCTCTTTCCTTGCCAGGGTAGCAGGATGGTACATTGCACCTGCATTTATTGCAGCCAGCAGTCCCTTCCTTCAGTCTGGTGGTACCACTAGGATAGTAACACCTCCTGGGGGCATTCCTATGGGACTGGGATAGTGACATCTCCTGGGGCATTTCTATGGGGTGTGTCCCATTTAAGAAGCACCAGCAGTGTATGGCCAGGGACACTGGCCAGGATACTTAGTGAGATGCCAGGACTGCTTTCTCCCCCTTCTCCCTTGGGGCTGGGACTTCTTGCTGAGGCTTTGAGGAGCAGAATGGGATGCTCCAGCCCTGCCTTTCTCCCAGTGCCAGGACTTCATGCAGGAGCAACTGCTTGCCAGCTTGCTGCATCCCAGGCTTGCCTGGGGCTCCTGTACGAAGCTCCCTTTCACCTTGGAGCATCCGTAAGACATAATGGGAGAGCAATTATTGGGGCGGGTGCAAGCTTGGGCCTGGGAGATAACTGGGAGCCAGTTATGGTTAATTAGGCATGTTGCTGTTGGCTAGCCTGGGCTTTTGCTGCTGTGCAGGAATTTGCACCAGGGGAGCTTTGTAGCTGGCTGAGCCCTGAGAGGCTGCTGGGAGCCGTAGCCCAGGCATGCTTGGGTCAGGGTCAAGCCAGAAAGGCTCAGACCAAAACCTCATGCTGAGCCAATCACACTCAAGATTTCAGGCCAGGCTTAGCCTGCTTGTTTTTCCTGAGAGACAGATGAGGCATCAGTCCAGTCGGCTCTCCCCTTTGGAGGGCTAGGGTTATGCGTCCCTGCCCTTGCAGGCTGGTCCCTCAGGCTGCTGCTCCTTCATCTCCAGCTCCTTTTGCTCCATCCTGGACATGCACGGGCCACAAAGGGGATGCTGAGCACCAAGGCCAGTTAGGAGAAGGACTGATTGTGCTCTGAAGTTATGCCCACCCCACACCATCGCAGCTTGTCCTGCAGTGTATACGGGAGTGTATATGGGGGCTACTCCATTTCATAATCTGAGGGGGCTCTTCAGTGCTCCCTATGCCGCTGGGGAGAACCTGAAAACCCAGGGTGAACCCCCTGCTCGTGGGATGGTGAGAGCAGGGTGCCAGGACCCCTTTGTCAGCGCAGGATGGAACCTGACCACCCGCAGCACACTCCTTCAGTGGATCCCTGTCTTGGTCAACATTTTCACTTCGGTTGAAAAATGAGAGGAGACCTGGAACTTTCCCCACGTGGAAGGCGACCTGGAACTTAGGTTTTCTCTTCCACTTCCTGCCTCTGCAGGGCAAAAACAGAGCTCCTGCCCTTCCCCTCCCCACCAGACAGCACTGGGTAGCCCTTTGTTCACAAATATGAGGGTGTACAGGCTGCGGGGAGTCCCAGCCTATGCTCCTTTGACTAAAATCCATGAGAAGGAAAAATAAGACAGAGCAGCGGTGGAAAAGCACTGCGCTGCCTTTCTGTGGTAGAGGAAGAGGGTCCAGGCTGCCAGCCTGGACAGAGCAGCCAGACACCCAGTGCTGCAGCCTGCTCAGGAAATGGTCTTTTCTTTAGGCAGCGCGACGCAGCTCTAATTAAATTACGGGATTAGAGCCATCTCATTCCTCACTCATCTGGTGCCAAATGCTTGTTCCAAGGGAGTGCCCTTCATTAAAGGGAAAACTGCCCGCACAGCGCTCTGCACTGGCTCATCAAGAGAGTTCAGGCTGCCACAGAGTCACTCCTTGATTGCACTGCATTGCAGATGGGATGTCTGGAGTGTTGTCACTCATATGTGATCTCCATCTTCCTCTGGTCCTCATCTGTGAGCCTTTCAGAAAGCTTTTGAGATGGATAATCCTCTGCTTGCTGCTCTTAGCTCTGTGCAAGTCTGCCCAGGGCCTGAGCACTGTACAAAGGGTCACTAGGTGCAGAGCAGAAAATTCACAGTACGTTCTCACCCAAGGGTCTGAAGAGGACCAAGGCCTTGCTGTGCAAGATGTTCTGTAAATATCACAATGTCTGCATCTGATAGGAAGGGAGGAGAAGAGTGCACAGGGATCTGACCAGCCAGTAGAGCTGGAAACAAGACTTTACCCTCCAGGAAGCACAGCCAACCTTAAAAAAATAGATCACAGCAGCCATTGAAAGTGGAAACTGCAAGATGCAAAATGGAGTTCCCTTGGATTTGCTTTTGTTGCGTGTAGTTCTTGTTGATAGATGGCATTAATTTCATTTCCCAGGGCAGACCTCTTGCTAGGCTGCACTTGGTGATTAGAGATTTGGGTGGTTCCTCAGCTTACACTTTGGCACTGTTTTTTTCCTTCTGTTGCTTCACAGAGAAGTTGCCATGGGCACCTGCTGTTGAAGGGAAGGCTCCTCTCCTTCCACCACACTCCTCACACTGTGAATTATCACAGCGCTTTGGGGAGCTGGGTAACCTGCAGCTTGGTGAAGCAAGATCCCTTTGGCACGGCTGACAGAAAAGCATGGACTTTCCTACACAGTGATGCCTCTGTGCTCACTACCTAGGCATGCCCACAGCAGTAATTAAAGCTAACTTCTTTCACCTGGAGAAGTGTAGGTGATCAGATCATGAACACACCCCATGTGCTGCAAAGCAGGGCCCTGGCAAGGACTAATTGGAGGAATACAGTCCTGTTGCTGCTGCACTGTGCATGCAACCCAGCTGGAGGAAAGGACAGCAGGCATCTTCCAGTATGAGTAACTGGCTCTTTCTTTGCAAGGCAGGCGCCAAATTTCTCGTGCCCTTTCCAATGTGGCAATTTCCCCTGCTGCTGACTGAACACGGCCATTTTGTTTGGGTTGTTGGAGTACATAAAACTCAAGTTTCCCTTGCTCGTTGTTCACTGTGAAAAACCATAAAAGCTCTTCTTGGTAGTGCTGCTGCCACAGGGCCCATGGCACAAATTTAACCTCAGCTGTCTCACCCATTCAATCACTGAGCTGCATAATTACTCTTGGAGAAGTCGTTTTTTCCCCATCTTCTGCCTTCTTGGCTGGAGGCGTAGCATGTCTTACTTCTAATAAACTGCCTTCTCTCCTGGACAAGCTCTCAATCTCTCCTGTTTTTGTAGAGTTAAGTAAAATGGAGAAAATCCTGCCTGAAAAGAAGCGTCTTCCCACAAATTGAGTTCATCCTTGGAGATAGTCAAACTGCAGTTGGACACAGCCATGATCTAGCTGGACTTGCCTTGAGAAGGAGTTTGGACCAGTGGCCTCCACAAGTCCTTTCAAACTAAATTATTCTGGTTCTGTTGCTCCCCTTTCTCCCCTGTCCCCTGCTCTATTGGTCCTCAGCAATGACCCAATTCATGAGTGATCCCACTAACCCCAGTGTGGGAAAGGGCATCCCCTAATGCTGCTGAGATCCCGATCTGCACACAGAGAGCAGGAGGGGAGCCTTCAAGCTTCAGAGACAGGACCAAATATTTACCCTGTGCACAGTATGTCACGGGCAATTAAGGTAGCTGAGCCAAAAGCAGAGCGGTGAGAGAAGCTGTTTGCTTTTCAAACCGGACCAGCAAGTGCATATTAAATTACCTGTATGCCAGATAATATTTAGCCGTAAATCTTATTAACAGCGCTCTGCAGTAATGCCAATGTGAAGGAAAGGAAATAAAAGGAAACAAAATGAGGAGGGGACGGGTTTGGAATGACAAAGAAGAAAGGAGGCGAACCCTGGTTAATTGCTCAGTTTGCAGCCAAAGGTTTTTATAGGAAGAGCTTCAGCTCGGTGAGGAAATCAGCTGGAACAGGTCTGGCAGGATAGCTCTCCAAGTGAGAGCCCTTCTTGCAGAATACCAATGATTTGCATCCAAAATAAAGTGGCTAGAAGTAGCTATTTCAGGAGCTCTCCCTGCACTAGGGCAGGAGTGGTGAGGTGGAGGGAGCAGAATATAAAACAATACCTGCCTTGGAGAAGAAGAGCAAGCTGAAAGGTTTGAGGACAGATCTTCATGCTAGCTTGCCTTTGTGTCAGAATAGCTGGGCTTTGTTTTTCGTTTGCTGCTTTGCTTGCCTTATCGCCCTGCCTCTGATATGGGAACAGACTACTGTTCCCATATCCCAAACCCAGACAGGTTTGTGACCGTGTTGGAAAGTGCGCTGAGGAAGGCTCTGGGAAGGGCTGGGAGCGATGAGAAAGAGAAAAAACACTGTTTGCAGAAGGCTGCCGGTTGCAAGCTGTCCGAACCTGCACCGGGGCTCTTGCAGCCACATAGCGCTGTGCCGATGCTTTCTGCTCTTCCTGCTGGTCGCCAGAAGCAATTAACTAACAAATGGAGTGAGGACAAAAGGCTAGCATGAATTACAGCCTCACAGGAGGATGCCCCCAGCCCTTCCCTTCCCCAGCCCGAAGGACTTGGTGCTGAGTTTAGCTGGTGCCCGGGCCACCCACCAGCCCCCGGCTGCACTGTGGCACCGGGAAATGCCACGCTGCGGATTGCACAGCATTGGTTCCTGCAGCTGGCTGGAGGGTATCAGCATTACAGGCATGGCCTGGTTTGCCGAGCCCAGCAGGCTCCAGCATTCGTTGTTAATCTTGGCCAGAGATTCACCTGGCTTGTTTGAGGAGAAGCCGTGCTGGACAGTTTCTCTTCTCCGAGACGGGCACTGTGCCATGCACCGAGCCGTCTCACTGCCAGGAGCACCAGGTCCTGGCAGGCGCTGGGACAGTGCCACTCACCCAGCTAGGAGCTTGCCATCAGCCAGGCACCGTGGCAGCCTCCAACCACCCCTCCTCAAACGTTGGCTGCCGTATGCGCCTTTTCCCTCCCCGGGCGCGGGCTGGTGATGTGAGAAATCGCGCCTCGGGCATGCTGTTTCCCGAGAGGCGTGGGAGAAGGTTTTGCAGACAGCAATGTAGCGCCCTGAGGCATGTCTCCAGCTCCCTACAATCCGCTTCCCAGCAATGCTGAGTCCCCAGGCTCCAACCCTGCCGTTGCACCAGCAGCACCAGCTTGGTCAGGGACTGCGCGTGCTTGTTGCAAATCAGAGCAGCAAATGCAAACCACAGCTCCATCTCTCTTCTCCCCTCACCTAAACAGGAAACAGGGGCTGCAGAAAGCTGCTGCAAAGTTTCGGCTTTGGAGGAGAACTGTCAGGACATGTCCATTCATGCCAGGAGAGGACTGGGACATGGCAGCCATGTGTGCTTTAAACAAACCGAGGTGATGCCCAGATCCACACCGCTCATCTGTTTCCTGCAGGCAGGGTATCAGTCCAGGGCACTGCAAAACAGTGCCATATCAAGCCCTTTGGTTCTGGTTATCAGCTGGTGACAAGGGCTGGTGGCAGGCGAAAAGCCAGGATTTAAAAGCTGTGATATAAAACTTTCTCTGCTGTTTGTTTCTGGGTCATGTATGAGGCCACACAGAGCTTATTTTCACAGTCTGGCTTAGAAGTGGCTGAAATCTGATTAATTTATACCTGGAAGAGCCAGAGATCATGGCAGTCACTGCTCCTACCCTGGAGTAATTTGGGGGAGGCAGCAGAGGAGAGAAGACAGTATATTTTGCTCTTGATTTTTCTTTTCAGATGTAGTGACGTTTCACTGAAACATCAGCCTTTCTTTTTTAATCAGTGAGTGCTAGAAAATATTTCAGAAAGCTGTCCTTGCCAGCATGCTGTTTCTTTCCAAACCTTGTTCCAGCATCAGCCAGGTGTGCATACTGCCTTGCAACGAAGCAAAACCAAAGTGAAGCCTTCCAGATCTCCCAAAATAAACTGGCATGGCCACAGTCAGCCCTTGCTTTAGTAGCCCATCCATGCCCATGCGGCTGCCATGGATGAAAACATGCTGGACCATCAGCCAGGCTGCATTGCTGGTCCTGGTTAACAAAAAGCCCTTGGGACTGGCAGCATCCGATATTTCTGGTTTCTGCTGTGTGACTCTGTGCACAGGCTGGAGCAAGGCACTGGCTTGGAAAATCAGCGTGGCACCATGCAGTTGCTGCTTGTTCCTTATGCAGAGGGTGAACATGTCCCCCCTTTCTTTGACTGGTGCTGCAGTGGTCCGTTGACTGGACCAGCGCTGAGTGATGCTCCCATGCCTCTCCTGCAGGTTACATCTTTGCCTGGGATGTGCTCTCTGCACAGATTGCGTCTCCATGGAGGAAGTGGCTGACTCAGACGGCTGGAGAGATGGTTCTTTGCAGTGCTCTGCGGGAGCCTGCTATTAAATCCCACTGTAACAGCGCATCGGTCACAGCACATTAAATAGCAAGGTTGCCTGGGCATCTCCTGCCCGGGACCTTGCCAGAACACAACCATTGTGCAGGTGTACACCTTGTAGCTCTTTACTAGCTCAGTTTCAGTGCACAGATAAATCTCTGTCTCATCTCTCCTCCCAGGGACAGCAGTGGCCACAGACATCGCTCCACCTTGCTTGTTCACCAGCTGCATTGCTCCTGGGGACCACAATGGCTGGCGATGTGCGCATGCAGGGACACCCTCCTCCACCCATCATGCTCCTGACAAATGGGCCAGGCTCCTCCTGTACTAGCTGTTTCTTCCTTGGGTAGGATTTTTTTCCAACCCTGAGGGCTTGGAAGTTGACTGTGCTGAAAGCCTGGCTAAAGAGCAAGTCAGTCAGGAAAGCTTCTATCTTTTAAAGTGTTTTGTTGACGCATTTACCCTGTTGTTGTCAACCCTGAAGGAGCTGATATGCAACTGAAAACCGTTTCAGTTGTTTTTAAGTTCCTGGAGGGCTGCTCTAGGCAGGCATCTTCAGGAAAGGCGATCTGAATTGACTTCCAAATTAGAGTAAATAAACCAAATGAAGTCTTTGTGGGAAAGAGCCCCTGGATGGATGATGCACTCAGCTCAGGGTAATTGTCCCAGGGCAGCTCTCCACTGCTGTGGGGATGAGATGATTTGCCACTGTCACCAAAAACTTCTCCCTCTTTTCCATTTGCCATGAGGTAGCAGCGTGCACCTGGGATGTCCCCTGTCATCGTGACATGCTTTCAGTGTACGCTCTAGTTTGTGACTTCTACCTGTGCCTGCCTGGTCTCACTCAGAATTTCTGGTGCCAATTTGATCCAGCTTACCTTGCTTTGAATCACGACTATGTTCATCCTTCTTGAGCGTAGCCACACGAGGTTTAATGCAATTTAACTAGGAAGCCGCACATTTAATAGAGGCTAATGTTCCTGGGGCTCCCAGTGTAGGACACCTTGCTGTCCAATGGCCACAGCCAGCAACTGCATTTCTACAACACTGGTCTGCATGGATTGAAATCTTGGTCCAGAGTCAAAGCTTGATCTCTGAGCAAGCCCACTAATTGCACGGCTCTGGTCTTGGGGAGAATTTGTGGGCTCACATCCCAGGGGTCAGGGAAAGACAACAAAGAAATACCAAACTCTGCAAGTTATGCTGCAATCATATAGCCAAGTCCCTTGAGAAGAGGTCTGTATCTCCTGTGCAAAACTTCTAAGGGGTCTGCAGACAGGTCAAAGGCAGGCTTGCAGAGAGGACAAGGCATTTTGAGGCAGTACCTATCTTTCCCCCAGCCCCAACCAGCTGTTCCTCCCATCCCGGTGTCTGCAGTGCATGAGTAGGCTCCTCTGCCCTCAAGATCAGAGCTTGCAGGATGTTCAGAAGATCACTTCAGTGTCAGAAATTGTGGGGATTTGCTGACTGCTACAGTGGATTTAAATGGGAAGTGACTGAACTAGAACCAGATTGGTATTGCTGTCAGTCTGTTGTCTCTGACTTCTAGATGGAGACAAGCATTGCGTTGCATTTGGCTTGCAAGGTGTTAGGGAGATTTGATGCTCCCCTGCACCCCTGAGGCAAGGGATATGTGGTTAGGAGCAAGGTGGGATTTGGAGTCCTTCTGACACTGAAAACTTTGAAGTGTTGATTTCTTTACTCATCAAAAAGAGAAGCCAACTTTGCAATCTTAGACCTTCATGCAGGACAGGTCTGCAAGCTGACCCAGAGCAAAGCAAGGAAAAGAAAGTACTAAATGGGGCAAGACACAATGTCACAACAATTATCAAGAAATATTTAATTGAAATATTCCCTAAGGATGGGGGGAAAAGTCAAACCAAAGCAGTTATCACTGCTCTGTGACCTGGAAGTCAGATGTTGCATCTCTCCTTGAGGATGTTTCTGTTCGTCTGACCTTCCAGAGTCAGTTCCTGGCCTTTCTCAAAGAGGTCGTCAACCCCAGATCAGAGAGAAAGGGACCTTCTTATGCTTCACTGCTTCTTGCCTTTGCCACTGTTGCTTTCCTTCAGAAATTATCACTGTCAGCATATGTAGTAAAGGTATTTGCTTGTGTTTTGGTGTCATACACTGGCACCCCAGCCCACCAGGAGCTTTCATGCACTGCTTTTTATCAGTCCTCTACACACTTTATGTTCTTGGCCAAGTTGGCCAGAGCAATGCCTTGGGGAGGGACAGTGTGTAGAAGCTGAAAGCTCACTGCCTGCTAAGTGTTGGCCATCAAAGTGGGCTCTCGCTCCTAGACTGTTGCCTTCTTGTAAAGCCTGGAATTGACTTCTTTTTACAAAAGCAATGGCTGCAGTGGATCAGTTCCCCAGTGGGGGAGGAGCTGATCCTGTTGAACTGCTTTCTAGATGCTTCAGCCCAAATCCTCTTGCCTCATGAGGGTGTAGAAGCAAATGGCCAAAGCCCCTGCAATTCTGCTGTTGATAATCCACCTCTGGAAGTGAGGGGCAAAGCTGGTCGGCAGTGTCCCATCTGCAGCCTGGTTGTAGCAATGGAGTTGAAGGAGGCTGTGTTTCTCCTCAGTGCATAAAGACCACGCCAAGCACAAAACTCAGAGGGGTTCTTGATGAGCCTCCAAGTATCTGACCGGAGCGGCTATGAGTGGAGCCTGAGGGGAGGTGAAAGCAATGCCTGGTTCCTGCATAGCAGCCATGGACACCCTGGCATCATCTCGGGGTCTTTTCAAAGCCACCATCATTCCTGTGGATCTGGAAGGAAAGCTTTCAACATGCTTCAGTTGCAGGGGAGGTCAAAGAGGGGCAGGAGAAATAGTTCGGTGCCTGGTTGCATTGGCTTTGAAGCCTCTGGTTTTGGTGGAGTACTCTCAGTAGACATTGTGGAGTGGTTTTGCAGAATGGAAAATGGATGCAGGCTGGAGGCGAAGCATTCCTCTTTCTTCTTTCAGCTCTCTACTTTTTTAACCAAGCTCGAAGCCCTCTCCTGAATACTTGGGTTGCTGTTTTCTTGGGTTTGTTTTGTGGTACTTTCACAGCTGCTATTTTGCGGGGCGAAATGTGATAAAGGGAAGAGGAAGGAAAGGTTTCTTTTCTGTTCTTTTTTTCTTAAAGCCAGAAATGAGAAAATGAAAAATATAAAAGAACATGGAAATGCCCCAATTCTTTCAAAATAGCTCCTTCCCTGTTTCCACTCTCAATTACAGATTTTGTGCCTCAGGGGTGGGGGGGTGGTGGTGCGTGTAAACTGTATATCTCCTGTAGAAATACAGGGGCATTTTGCTTTGTCCACACTGGTTTGGGTACTGACCTAGAGACATGGGGAGACCTTCCTTTGACTTCGGCAGCTTTGAAAGACCCATTGTTCCTTAACAGTGATCCTTTATGCTGACATGCACATTTTGAGTGCATCTGTCAACAGGGGAGGGGGAAATTATTGAAATGGGTAATAAAGGAGATGAAAACAATCCATGCTGGTCTCTGGATAATAACCAGCTGACATTAAGCCTAAGCCCAGCTGATAACAGTTAATAATAAATGGGCATTAATTAAAGCTAAATTACAGGGGAAGGTGCAGGCTTGGCTCTCAATCCAATTAAAGCCCTGTAATTCATAACGGAGAGAATCTGTCCAGCCGGTGAATAAATGATCAAAGGCTAGAAAAGTCAACAACAGGGCTGTGTAATAGTTTAGATGATGCCTCAATAGGGAAGAGGCCAGAGGAGGATTAACAGATAACTGCAGCCAGACGGTTATCGGGTTTGCCATGCAACATGCTAGCAAGATACATGGTGGTGCACATGTGAGAGCCCAGAGCTCAACTATGGTGTGGCTCCAGGTTTTGCGATGAGCCCAAAGGGAGGGTATGGACCTGATGTGAGGAAGATATTCATAGTGAGCCCCTCATGGTAACAACATGAGGGAAAGGGCCCTAGGGAAGCTGCTCACGTCTCTGGATAGTGGGCACTAAGGAGGTTTAGACAACTCTTGGTGACATGCCATTAAAAGATAACAAAGAGCAAGAAAGGCGCTGTGGTCAAAAGCCTCCACTGCATTTCAGAAATAGTGTTACACCCACACTCACATTTACTTTGGCATTTAAACAGGGTTGTCCCTGAAGGTGATTTCCACCTAGACTTATCCTTCAGCTCCCAAGCCAGGAGCAGCTCCAGTCTGAGTGGCCCCACAAAGGGAGCCCAGCACAGAGCCAGGAGGAGAAGCAAAGCCAGCAAGTTTTGAAGGCCTGGGATTTATGATTGTAAAAACGTGGCTTTACCAGAGCTGAGGGAAGCACCTACACCCATCCTGGCCATGCCTGGGTCCAAGCTGGCTCCCAGCTCTTCTTGCAGCATAGCCACCCTAGGGAGTTTTGCACCACAGTGTTGTGAAGGATGCTGTTTTGTGCATGAAGCAGAAGGAGATGACAGCTGCTTGCTTCATTACCAGAAGCAAAACTGAGGCTGGTACGAGTTCAGACCTGACTGTGATGTGCCGTGCATGTGAGGAGGGAGAGTCAGCAGAGACCTTGATGCCCTCAAAGTTGACAAGATCATTGACAAGGGAGCAGTTGCTCACTGGGAACTGAGGACTTGATCCAAGAAGAAGCTGCAGGTGGAGTACAACATGTCACCATCTCTGGTAGCATCAGCAGCACTGACAAACTGGGGAGAACCGGCCGTGTGGTGGCTGAGGGTCATTGACCAGTGAATACTAGAAGCATTCATCTGAATCAACAGCCCCAGCGTATTCACGCACTTGAGGACAAAAGACTTCATGGTGTTTAGAGAAGCTTTAGAATATGCCATCTTCCAAAGGCCCCAGGACTACCACCTATGAGGAAAAATAAAACATTTTGAAAGCTTGGGGTATTTAAGGCACACCTCAGACCTTCAGATGTGTCCCACAAAAAAATTTCAAATAATACATACCATCAATAATACTCTGAAAATGCTGTTCTGGTCTAAAGAAGCTCCACATGTTTTCTGCCTGTTTCTCCTATGTCTTCTCTGCAGAGCAGCTGATCCAGATGGGCTGTTTGAGATTAAAGTGAATAAATGTGGGGGTTTGGGGTTTAAGGTAATTAAGAGAATGTGTTTTTGCATTTGGTTCAATACATTTTTGCATTACAAGTTACAGTAATTCAGAAGGATGCTCTAGTTTAGACTTGCACCCTGTGTAATTACCCACCAGGTGTAGGCAGATCCTTGTGGCATCCATGTGAAGCATAAACTGGAGGATGGCTGAAACAGCTAAAGTGTCAGGGCTTGCTGGGACCAGATGAGTGCCAGCTTGCACCGACCCTGGTGGTAGGAGCCAGGGTAAAGAAGCTGGCAAAGTTTAGTCTCTTTTGCACAGCCTTGTCCGAAGTAGCCTATTACTGACTTGGAGCAGTATTTCTTAAACAGCACAGCCCATGCTTTCCAGGCCAGCGTCTGCGTGTGCCTGCACGCAGAGCAGCCATGTACAAAAGACGCTCCATACATACTGTGCTGATGGGCAAGGCTGGGTTTGCTACAGCATGGCCATGCTGTCTTCAACAAGCAGCAAGAGGAAACCTGAATTGCCAGATACTAATGCTGTCATGAAGAATGAGCTGAGCCTGGAAGTATTTGTATTATCCTTTTCCAAACAAATTCATATTTGCAGAGTCTTGATCTTTCCATGTATCTAGGTGCCAGACCTGAGCGTGCTGACAGCAAAAGCAATTTTTGGAGGATGCTCAGTTGAGGCTTAATAGTCCTGGAAAGAAAGCAAAATTCTTTAGTCCTCAGTAGCACAATGGACTGAGCTCCCCCACAATTCCCCTGATGGATTGGCACCTTCGGCACCCAGACCTGATGTGAACATCTGATGTTATGCTTAAAGAGCATGCCTCTGATTTGAATTTCCTTCTAACTGAAGTATCAATATTAAAGACTCCAGCATGATTATGGGGTCCTGTTGTGTAGGAAATTGCCTTCAATCCATTTCACTGTATCTGAGATGATTTCTTTCCCTTCCTGACCTCCAGAGATTATTCTGGAAAAACAATTCTCAAGACGCTATGGCAGGAGGAATAAAAATAGCCAAACAGATGAGCCGATCTCTCTGACAGTACAAATACTTCCAAGTGCTTATAATGCAGAGAAAATGAAGCCTGTAGCAGGAAACAGAGGGAATCCCTACACAAAAGAAGGAAATTTGGAAAGAATGACTAATCTAGGAGAGGAAACTAGGTGCTGTGACTTGCTGTTAACAAGGCAAGTGTCTCTCAAAGCATCAACACAATGTGCATGTCATGCAGGGCACCAGGGCACAACACCCCGCAATAGCTGATCATTCCTGGTGGAGTAGGGCTGCTGGGATCTCCCAGGGGTTTCAGAGACAGAGGCTCTGAGGACTCAAGTACTCCATCTGAAGAATGGTGTGGGATGAAATTTGAAAATGCTTCTAAAATGCCAACCTGTGAACTGCTTGTACCTGAATGTCATCAAGGTGATTTAGGAGGGAAGCCCAGTTTAAGCTTCCAGTGCTGGAAACTGTTGCTTTTGGGAGGAGTGATGACAGAGATAGAGCTTGCTAGCTCCTGTAGCCTCCTGTGGATGCCTGCTGTGTGATGTGATCCTCTTGTTGCAAAGAGCCCACAATAAGCAAATATGCTTCTGATCCGTTTTGCCCTTTCCATCCATCTCTCCTGTCATGTTAGGAGAGCTGCCCTCCTTTCCCAGGGCTCCCCACCCTTAGGAATTCCTGGAGAAGGGACATGTGGGGCTTCAGCTTTGGCTTGAACAGTTAGCTACCAAGATTATACTGAGGAATAGTTTGACCTGTTGGTGAATGAGAGCTCATACTTTAGAGATGACGTGGCTACAGCACTCACAGGATTTTGGGGAAGTGAGATAACAGATAAGAAAATAAAGCTGAGCTGAAAAACAGGCAAGACTTGGAAAAGCTCTCACTGTCACTTCTACCTCAAGCAAAAGACTGGGCATCATTGCTTGAGGCATGGATGGGGAGAGGTTGAAAAATAAGCCACTAAGCTTCCTGTCATCCGCAGGTTTGTCCTGCCAAGATGTGAGCTCATCAGGTGGAACAAATTCATCAAGACATCCCCCCCTCCACAGCCTATGCCTAACCTTATACCTTTTAGGGAGCAGCATCCCCCAGGTTCAGTGGGTGTCACTCTCTTGAGCATAGGCACTTCCCCGTGGCCTTGCACAGTGCTGGTGACCCACTATCAACTTGGTCACTGCCAGCTCTTCCTCTTGGCACCCCTGCCTGTGTGCAATGATGGTCTGAATCCATTTCAACCCTACCCACCATAAGCTTGTTGTCACTGCCTACAGTGTGGACTTGGTTGCTTCAGCAGAGCCCTCCAGCACAAGTCAGAGTAAACAGTCTCAGATCTCATCACACTCCCATACACTGCCCTGTGGCAGATTCAAAGACCTTGACCATGCACTAAGCAGCCCTAGGATCTGTAATGCAGAGTTGCTGCTACGGTATGTGAAGACTTGAGTCAGGTCATAGCAGGCTCCATGGCTCCAGTTCAGTGATGGATGGCTATGCCGTACCCCAGACTAGGGGTTATCTAGGCTATTTATGTTATTCTAGGCATCTACCTTATCTTGGTATTCAGTATCCAGGCCTCTCCGTGATCCTGGATAGTGGAGAACTGATTTCATCCCCATAGCCTTCAAACTTTAACTTTTAGCTGCTCCTTTTCTCCTCTCCACACATGCCACTTCTGCCCCAAGGCCTCTCACTCGATTTCACTGTATTCACTGAAAACTGGTGTATGAGTTTCCTTTAGCCTGCTAAATTATCACAAAACCAGAGCGCAGCATTCAGAGTGTTTTGTTTAACAGCTTACAAAAGCTGGGAGGCAGCCTGGTTTGTGGGAATGGGCTTTGAACAGAGAGTTGTCCTTGCAGCCACTGGCCCAGCTGGGACTTCCAGTTGTTATCCTTACTTGCAGATCCCAGTCCCTAGCTTGCCGGAATCCAGCCAAGGGGAACAAAAAGTTGAGACACGGTGGGAGCCCATGGTGGAAAGAAGATGGGCTTGTGATGCTGATTCCTCTCTTTTCTATTTTATGCATCCTATAAAACATTTCCCCGTATCTTTTATGGAGTACATTCGAGGCTGTGGATGGCAGACAGGCTCGGGTAGTTGCTACCCTTCAGTTTTTTAGAGGTAGAAGCCCTTTGTAGGCAGCATCTTCAGAGGGAGATGTTATCTCTTTTCAAACAGACGGCCCTCTGTCCCCAGGAGGTCTTTCTGAAAGGGACAGGGTGCCCACTGCATGGTCACAGGCCAGGCAATGAGCATGAATACGTTGTCTGGAGCAGAGGCACAAAGGATGTCTGGGTCCATTTGGATTTCGCCACTGTGGTTAGATTCTTTGATATCTCATAAAGAGTGATTCATCCTTAGGCCTTTCTTTGTGGCAAGGGTTTTTATAACAGCTTTCTCTGATGTATAAGAAGAGCTGAGTGAGTGATGAATTCTTCCCTCACTCAGGGTATTTATAGCTTTCTTCTTTCTTCTCGAGCAAGTCACCTATTTTCGCAAGGCTCGTAGGCGCTTCATGTCAGTGAGACTTCAGCTCCTCTGCCAAATCTGGGGGACACTGGCCAAAGGGTTCAAAAGTTTCTCAGGACTGGGATGGTGGACTGGCTGGGGGCATCTGAGGTCCCCATTGCGCAAGCCTTGCATCTTAAGAAATCAAGCTAAAAGCCACGAGACTACACAGTTCACCCTTTATTTTTGGAGGCACCAAGGGTCACATTTCCCATCTGCTTCTCCACAGACGAGCAGGCTAACATTTTGTTTCTCAGTTTGCACTGGAGCTGGGTTCTCAGTATTTTGCTGTGGGAGCTGGGATGATATTGGTATCGTCTCCTCCAGGGTGCATCAGCTCTGACTGTACCAGGTGGGATGAGATCCAGAGCATCTGGTGTGGGTTTATTACATCTTTCCTGCTTACACAGAGTGGATGTGGACCAGCACAGATTTGTTTTCACCAAGGGCTTATTCTGCACTCTGGGTAAGCACGTATAGCTACCTGACTACTTCTGTGTCCCAAAAACATGTGTCTGGATACCTGTTTTCACCTGAAGGGCTCAAGAAAGGGGAGCAGGTCACCAACTAAGATGCCAAGATGACTGTCCATCTCCCCTAAGCCACTCTTTTGTAGTCTCAGGTACAGAGCCAGAGCTGCAGCAATGAATGCTTGCACAATGCAGGTTCGAGCCTAGGGGAGGTCTCCTGTCTAAGCAGAAAAAATGACAGGTTTTTAAATACTTCATAGGTATTTGTAATTTTCTCCAAGGCGAGTGTTGTGTCTTCTCCTTCGCAAGTGAATACAGACTGCCATCTCCCATTACGGAAATAATATAAAATAAAAAACAATAAAACTTAGAGCAAAACAGTATTCTGAGGGCTTTTTCCATCTGTACTTAATCCACTGCTTCTATGTTTTTTNATACAGCCAGAGGTAAAACAGATTTCGCCCTCTGTAGATGCTTTTTGATCCCTTTACCCTGGCCAGGCTCACAGGTTTTCCAAGCATCTCTCTCTCTGCAGATGCTGCCCGTGTGACCATGCTGCCTGTGCTCTGCATCCCCCATCTCCGGGCTGGTCTGTGGTTCAGGTTAGCTCCCACATTCACCCCTCCCTCTGCCTGGGGGACAGAGGGGCTGCCTTGTACCATCCTCCGGCAGCTCTGTGCACTTGTGCCCTCCTCCTCTTCCCACAGCCTGATTTATTGGGTTTATCTTTCCCTTCTACAGCAGCTGCCCTTCGCTGTGCCTGGTTGCAGTGAACTCTGGTCCCTGCATAGCTCGCATTCCTCAGGGGGGGGTGGCGGCACGGGGGGCACAGGCCACCAGGAAGGGCTTTCTCCTTCCCTGGGACACTCCAAATGAGATCAGTGGGGTCCCTCAGCTGTATCCATCCATGCTGGCACCCAGTCCTATGCTTTCTCTGTCCCAACTGCTTGCCCTGGGCAAAGGCCAGGTGACAGGGGGATGATGTAGGTCTCCAGGGAGGATGCTTTGTCTTTGAGCTAGTGCTCCACAGCAGGGTCTGCCCCTGCCCTGGGAATATGCTGCTCCTCCTGTCCAGCGTGCCTCAAAATTTTTTCTCCCTCCCTCCCTGAAGCTGGGGACACGTGGTGCTGGACCTCCCTGGAGGTGGCATGTGAGATGGGGTTAGGGAGAGGCCATCCCCCTGACACTGAGACAGTAATCTTTGTTTTATAGGTCTCGTCAGGTCTTCTCTTTCCCTTTCTAGCCCCTGTGCAAGATCTAAGCAGGTACAGTGATGCTGAACATGGGGATCAGACCATATCAAATGCTACGCCTGGCAGAGCCAGGGCTACTCAGACGACAGGGGGCTGGAGAACATCCCAAACTGCTGAGAGCAGTCCTGGTTGTCAACATGTGTTGGCAGCTCTTGCCTGGGCAGGATCCTTCTCCCACCCTACCCAACAGGACAGGGTGCACGAGCCACACTTCTGACATGCTCCCTTCAACCACAGCTCNNGGACCAGACCCAGCTCCCTTGTGGTTGAGACCACATCCAGCTGGCTGCCTCCTCTTCTCCCCTAGGAATGCGCTGGCCATCCCTGCACTGAGCTGCCATGCAACCCCTGCACCACTGATTCCTGCATCCCATGTGGCAGTGGGGATTATCCCTCCCCAGCATCTTGCTGTCCGGCTCTGTGAGCTGAGGCACGTCACCTGGGAGGGATCAGCAAGGGTTCAGGATGAAGCTGGGCTGGAGATGAATCAGCCCTGCCCATCCCTGCTTCTCTTTCCCTCCAAAAATCCCAGTGCTGAGGCCAGAGGCAGTGGCTGATGGGCTAAGGGTGGGCAAGGAGGGAATCTCATCTCTTTGTGTCATTTCCAGGAATTGCACTTAGCTCAGAGTTAAGTCTCCCAGATAAGAGAGTGAAATGGTTGCTGGAGGTTTAACTAAGGTCTACAAGTGGAGGCACAGTGGGGTGGCAGAGCCCCCATCGCTCCCCAACACCCCATTGCAATGCTTACAACCAGTGAGATAAACTGATGAGCTGCTGGGGGCACAGGGTCCCAAGGCTTTTGCTGTGTTGCATCTAGGCTTTGTCATTGCACACTTTTACCCAAGACGAAGCTTTAGGGTCAAACATGTGTCTTATCTCTCTGATGCCATGAATGAGCAGTCCATGCTTGCAGGTTGGCTGAGATGGATCTTACCAGATACTCTTCTAACATGGGTTTCCAGCCAGCCTCCCACGCTCGGTGTTGTTTAAGGGCTTGGACTCTTTTTTTCCTTTCAAAAGGAGAATGACAGCATGTGACATGATGTTTGACTCTGCAGTATTAATGTGGCACATTTAGACTTTCATGGCTCTCTCTCCCATCCTCATGACAGTGGTTATAGTTACTTATTACAGACACAGTCCTGGGGTGCATCTCTTCTCATTCAAAAGTGGGGTGCCTGAGGACAGGGACAAGATCAAACTTTTGGGAAAGTTGTGTTTTATCTCCAGCTGTGCCAGTGGTTTGTTGTTTGACTTATGGGTGGCAAACCCCAGCCTTCTGTGGCTTGGTCACTGCAGTCATCCTCTGTTTTCTCCAGATGACTATCCCAGCCTTACTCATGTATGATGTCAGGAAGGCTTTGCATGCAGCTTCTGCATAAATTGCTGTTAAAAGGGACAAAACCACTTCCAGCAGGGAGAGTTAAACAAGTTAAAGTCTCCCAGAGAGAGTTAAAATCTCCTGTGTCATCTAGCAGGACAGCCAAATCCACAAGGACACATTGTGCCAGGGGCCAGAAGGGACTTGCCACGTCTGATAAGAGAGAGGGGCTTGCTGAGCAGCTGGACGCTGGCAAAGTGCTGAGCCTCTGCATCTCTGTTCAGCATGTGGGTGCAGACCAGGGGCCATGCCACAGCTTGCAGGAAAGCTAGGAGGTTCCTTTTTCTGGAAAACAGGGCTGTGACTGCACCAAGAATGTGGGGGCAGGAGGGGGTCCTTTAAATCCTCAGATTTAATAAATAACTAAATAAATAAAATAATGAGTCAGGCTGTTGCAAAATCCTGAAACTGGCATAATACTCATATGTTAATATTTAGGGATGTTTTTGTTTAATGCTAAGTACTGGCTTCTTTTCACCTGCTGTCTCACCTGCGAGGCTGCAAGTCTCACTTTCCTTCTGTCATCCGTGTGAAAAGTTACCCCCCAGGACGTGGAGCTTTTGCTAAACCACTAAACACCACAAAGCTCCCAATAAAATTTCCAGAAGTGGCAATCATGTAGATGAGCTGGTATCGTTTGTAAAAGAAGGTAAGTGGCAGAGTCCTGCAAAAGCACTGACTGCTGCACAGCACGTGTGGAGCTGGGATGTGTTCTGCAAAGCCGTGTAAACTTTTCATGGCCAGGGGTATGCATGCCAGAAAATGTCTGCACAACCCAGAAAGAAAACACCCCCCCTGCATTTGCCCATAAAGGCATTGCATTTTACCAAGTGCATTTCTGGAAATCTTGGCTCCGTGAATCAATCTCCTGTGCAGCTGGTCAGGAGAGGATCTTGCTGGAGGTGTTTTAGGGCAGGAATGTGACATGAAACGCTTGAAATGCTGGAAATAAATCTGAGGGCTTAGATTTTACCTGAAACATTAGCATTTGAAATAACTGGCAGCCAGGTTATGAGATGACCCAGCCTACGTGACTGATACGCAGTGATGATTGATAGCAAACTGTATTGCCAAACCTTTCACTCCACGTAATTACATATCAGCAGATACCCTGAAGTGATTAATTACTGCCTGACATGCTTTTGGAGCTGATGTAGGCTCAGGGAAACACATCCCCCCAACCATTTTTCTTTTGTAGGAAGGAGTCTTTTGCTAGCTTTGTTTATAATTGGGGATGATTGAGTCAATATTATGAGAACACCACCAACTGAGAATTTTGAAATAGGTGTGATACACACAGACATGCACACTTGCACCCTTGCACACCCGCTACCGGGTGCACTCCTCCCCGCCTGCACCCTGTGCCGCACCTGAGCTGGTGGCATGAGAGAGGAGCTCCTGAGAAGGGCTGGCTCTAAAGCTGTCAGGCTTCCCAGACTGTGAAGCATTTCTGCCTTTGTTTTCTTTTAACAGAGCTAATTTTCTGAGGACATGAGAACGAGCAGACTGATTCAAACATGTCTCTGTTTTGGATGCTGATGCAATAACCCTTGCAATGGAGATGAAACACAGCTCCTCCTGGCTGTCCTGTTGTTGGTCAGGGAGCTGGGAAGGGGAATGATGGTGGCTGATGGAGGGGCTAAAGGCTTCTCAGTGATGTGAAGTTGCCTGTTTTCCAGTCCTCTGGCAGGGAGATCAGCTGAGGGGGTATAAACACACCTACAGCATGGTGGCACGGGCATTTCGGCAAAACCCGAAAAGCTCTGTTGGAATAAAGTCTCATCGTGACTAGACCAAGAAACTTGACCGTGCCCTGATGCTCTCTGTAAATCTTCCTTTCTCATCTTGGGAATGGTTGCCATGTGGCTTTCCTATGTTTTGGTTGACACGGTTCTTGATGCTGTAACCATGGATTTTCTTGGTTTCGCCCATATGAATTTAAGATCATATTTTTTCCTCCTCCTCCCACCTGCACTAAGATTGTGTCTGACGACCAGCATGGCCCGGAAAATGTGATTGTGATTGATTTTGTTGCCTGGAGCCCGTGTCAATTTGAGATTCTGCCAGTGTTTTGTTTTGTAAGTCGATTTATTTTAATTCTTCCACAGTAAGACTTGCTGCTTTCCCTCAAAGACATTAGGCCTAGCCTGAGCACTCTAGGTTTAAAACTGAATTTTTCACTCTGCCCCACACCGTTCTTGTCTCACAGAACTTGCTGCATCCAGCCCAGCTCGGGGACTTTGCTGCAGTCTGGCCAGGGCTCTGCAAGGATCCTGGGGTTTAATTCCCTGCTTTTATTTCCCATTTCTCCTGATGACTGTGAGAGCCACACCTCAACTGAGCTGAAAGAGAAGCACCAGGGCAGTGAAGGATGCCAGAGCTTGAGATGTCCCCCTTGAGCTGCTTTAAATGATCTTTCGTGCCTTAACAGTCCTCAAGGAGGTGAGAGCACCCTGAAGCAAGGCCCTCGGCCACCAGGTCAACCCGAAAATCATCTGGGAAACTGACACAAACCCTGGAGCAAATCACCAGAAACTGTCTTCTATGGCAGGTCAACATGGGGCCAAACCTGCAGGGAACAGAATTTCAATGACTTGCTGTCTCCATTACAGTTTGTACATGTCCAGAGCTTGTTTGGGAGCAACTAACACTGTTGTCTTAAGCAGAGCCATGGAAAGAACAATTAAGTAATTAATAGCAATTAAAGGCACATTATCCATGGACACGTTGTCCATGCCCATCCTTCACAGCCCTGTGCTGTCAGCTGCCCTACACCAGCTTGCCTGAGCAAGGGCCAAAGCAAGGGCAAGAGCCGGGGTGGGCTGTAAGCCATGCATCACTGCAGGCTCTGCTTGCCCTCTCCATTGTCCCCGCTGAAGGCCTGGGATGTCCTTAGAGAAGCCTCCCCACTGTCACCAGCCACCCAGAACAGGGCAGTGCCACAAGCCGTGGCAGGACTCTGCTCCCATCTGTGCCTGCTCCAGCAGCGCCCAGAGAAGGAGGGAACAGGATCCACCTGTGCATGCGTGAGACTTACCCTGTTTTGACAAAGTAGTGTCTTTTTTAATCAGAAAGCAACTTTCCACTAGTTTTAGCTAATAACCACACCAAGCAACTTGATCAACTTACCTAGGTGCCATCTTTGCAAAGCTCCCTCTCCGTCTTATTTCACTCAGTCAAGACATAACCCTTACACCTTTTTGCCATTAATGTGGGATCTGGCTAAAGGGGCAGTTTCAAGCAGGGACAGTAAACCAACCTCACTCCCATCCTATCCCCACCTCTGCTAATGACAGTTCTTGAGGATGGGGAGGAGAGATCTCTGTGTGGGTTGGTTTGTTCTTCTGAATGACCCAATCAGCAGCAAAGTCAAGACAGAACAAGAAAAAAAGCAACATGGGGATGGAGTGAGGAATTCAAGTTTAGGCCTAACCTCTCTTTGCTTTGAAAAGAAACAGAGCAGTTCCTTTTGAGATGGAGAAAGGAAAAAAAAAGTCTGAGCTTTTTAGAAATGCCCCTGTGTTATTTTCTGAATCAGTCCTGAAACTGCCAATATTCCGCTCACCAAAAAGGGCATCTTTTTAAGCAGATTTACCTGTTCAGCTCTAACCACTGCTGGTCCCCCTTGCCTTCAGCTATGTTTTGCCAGCAGGAGTAGGCTTTTCATGAACTGCCCTTAGCAAGGTCCTGGGAGCTCACGTCAAGGGGCGAGATGCACTGGAGCCTCTGTTTCCTACTTGAAAATACCTTCCCCTTCCTTTTCAACATTTGCCCCTGCTGCAAAGAGTAGCTGAGCTGTAGATCTTCAATTATTTTTGTGCCTTTGCTCCATTTAAGCATTGCAGGATGTTATACAGAACCAAGAACTGAATCTGCCTCTCAAAGTCGCACCACGCTTCCAGGCATTTTCCTGCAGTCCAAAATCTCCTGATGTTTCTTAAATTAAATCTGTTTATTGAAGCTGTTCTTCTGCCATGACACTTTTTCACAAGCTCTATATTTGCCCTTGCTAGGCCTTCTCAAAAAATAAAAAAATGTGTCAGGACTTCTGGCTTATGCCAGCACAACGAGGTTTCTTGAGAGTGAGCCAATGCTTTTGCAAAGCTGGAGCTGGAGCTGGAACTGCACTGTTCTGGGGGACATGCCTACAGAGAAAAGCTAGTCTAGGATATGCAAGGATGCAGAAGAGTACAGGTTTAGAGTGAATTTGGGGAGAAAAGTCTTTCTCCCCCGCTCCCCCCATTTAGCAATTCCATCCACAGTGGATTGCATTAAAGCAAAAAGGAAGGTTCTGCTTACAGAGTCAGAGGAAGGTCCCCATATAAATTAGTCCACCAGGGATAATCAGGAATAGCTATTCTGAATAGGGCAAAGTATCGGGAGCAGCACTGAGGGGAATGAAAGCCAAACTCCATTTTCCTTGCACTCTCCCTCTCATTATTACCTACACATAAATAATTCACATTCTTTGCAAGCTAAGTCTTGTCTTGACTGAAGGAGTTCAGATCATTAGAAACCCAACAATTTTCTGCTTATTTCATTATAAAAGAAGCTCCAATGGGGCAGGAGGTTGGGAGCAGGGCAAAAAGGGATAGGATTTCTTCTGCTGCAATTTCTGCTCCTGAGAGTTTCCTGAGAATTTTGGACTACTGATACCAGATACTCCTGGATGTCCACCTAGAAAAAAAAGCCACAGCATGAAAAAGATGGAAGGACCTCCCAGTGAGTCCAGAGGACCCATGTGTGTCAGGGTGGGATGCTCCTGGGGAGTGTTACCTTGCTGGGAGAAGTGGTGTTGGAGAGCACATGGTCCCCTTGTGTCCTGCTCAGATTTCGAGGTAAGTTTTGTTATATATATATTTATTAACAGAACATGCCTTAAAAAATTTCCAATAAAGAGCCGTCTCAAAGCAAACATGACCCATTCCAGAAATGTTGTTTCAGCATTATCCAGATGCTCAAGGTCACTGTGGCTTGCTTCTTCTTCACCCCCATAGTGGCATTTTGCCATCAGCATTTCCATGAAATTGATGAATTCTCATTTTTGGATGGCAAGGGAAGAGGAGCACTGGGTGGTTTCCAAACAGCTCCATTGCAGATGCCAACATTTTGCATGGAACCTCTCTCACCCTAGTTCATTGATCACCAAGACATGACCTTGCAGGGCTGAGTCTGCCCTGCAGAGTCTGGATGGCCATCCCTGTGCTGCCTCTGTGGGCAGCTCCACTGCAGCACTCCCACTTCAGGTCTTAGTGGAAATTTTGGTCCATCCCTATCTGCCCAGGCAAACAGGCCGTAAAAGACACCTCACCTTGCCCAGCCCATCAAAAGCATCTCTGCCACCTCCAGCTCTCTGATGTACCCTCAGGCTGAGCCTTGAGGATACTCTGGGTTTCTCATCTCTTTGAATTTTCCATTACATCCTCCCTGGTTTCAGAGCAGAAACAGGACCCAGTTTAGTGGAGACATTGAGACATTCCTCCCCATCCCACAGGATGGTGGCTCAGAGAGCTGTGATTGCCTCTACAAACACATCTGCGCCTGGCAGGAAGGAGAGCTGTTTGAGCTAAGGGATAATGCTGGCACAGGGGCAAATGGGCATGAAGTGGTTGGGAAAAGTTGTGGGCTGGAAATTAAAAAGCTCCCAATCACCAGAAGAAATATCGTCTTTCAGAGGGGCAGGCAGAGCCATGGCTCAGACAGTAGGCAAAAAGGCTTCTTGAAGGAGTTGAAGTTGGTGAGCCCCACCAGCTGGCAGAGAACAAGTCAGCTCAGTGCTGGAATGAGGCTCCCACCTCATCGAAGTGCTCAGTGCCATCAGGCACGTGCTGGACCACAATGGGGAAAAGCAGCTGTGACGCAAGTCCTTCAGCCATTGGCAAAAACGAGGCTCTTCCAACTCCAACTTGTATTTGAAGTCAGCCCAAAGTTTCTCTCTCCTAACATATGCCCAAGCTGTCATGCCAGCCAGCTGTCCCTGCTGGGATAGTGGCACACGGTTGCCTGCCGGGGCTGAAACCCTGGGGAAAATGAGGTTCTGGTGACACAAGAGCTAATGAAGTATCTTGGTACCCTCCCTGTGTGCAATTATATACATATAAAACAGAACATACATTGGAGATACAGATATATAGAGATATCTATGTAGAGATATATAGATACATAAAAACATACCCAGGACTTCTTTGCAAGTAATTACAGATAAGAAACTTGAATATTGCCACGGTCTCAGAAGACATAGCCCCCCCTTCTCCCTCCCATCTTTCTGCGTCACTCTCTGTTATCTAGCTAAAAATAAAGGAGCGTTGGGCACCCAAGTCTCCCATGGGCAACTACATGATAAACATCAAGCCCTGGTGTTAGCAACCCATAAACAGGGATAGGGAGCGGCAGCCTGCATCTGTCTGTGCATTTGCTGCCTCAAGAGGCACCTGGGCTCTAGCCCTGCAGCAAGGCTGATATGGGGAAGAGGTGGGGGACGAGGACATTGGTCATGGATCCCAAGCCCTCTTCTCCCAGGCTCTCATCCATGGCTAAGCTGTTTTTTAGCTTAAAATGAGCCAGTAAAGCTCTGCTCAACTCAGAGCATCCTCAGAGCTTATAAACCCTCAGGCCACAGTAATAAAACTCCAGCAGGCCTCACTTTTCCCAAACCAGCCCCGCTAGTGACCTCCCGAGGGGTTTATGGCCTCCTCATGCTCCACTGCTCTCTTCAAACACATTGTCACACCAGGACTTCCTTGCCCGCAATCATGCTTTGGTTTTCACCCATTACACTCTGGCAGTTACCAGGGTCACAGAGCAGCCAGGCTGAAAAGAAATGCTGATGCTGAGGTTTAATAAACAGCTTAACCCCCCTCACCACCACACCACCACCTGCTTTGCTATAATCAGGTTTTACAGGTGGGCCACAGGGGGAAGGAGGAGGGGGCCTCAGATGGGTTATTTGTCCTGCATGAGGTTTTGCAGCTGATGGCTCATCGTGGGACTCTTTGCATCATGCTCTTTGGCAGCACCTTAGGAAAGGCTGGGTTGGGAGGGAAAATGGCTGTCTTTGGTGCCAGAAGCCGCAGGAAGAACTGGCAGGGGATGAGTTTAAACAATCTCTTGCTCCATTCCCAGTCTGAGATGCTCCAGGGCTGCTGGAAGTCCCAGAAGAAATGTAGCAAGTCCCAGGGCTGGGCTGAGGTTTCTGGAAAGACATCAGCAGGGTCTCTCCACCCCTCTGGGACCACCAGATGCCATAGCCACCCTTGGCCATGCATGGGAGACAGAGAACCATGCATGGGAGACAGAGAACCAGGCTAAAGTACTGTGTTCAGTTCTGGGCCCCTCACTACAAGAAAGACATTGAGGTGCTGGAGTGTGTCCAGAGAAGGGCAACGAAGCTGGTGAGGGGTCTGGAGGACAAGTCTTATGAGGAACCACTGAGGGAACTGGAGTTGTTTAGCCTGGAGAAGAAGAGGCTGAGGGGAGACCTTATCACTCTCTACAAGTACCTGAAAGGAGGTTGTAGAGAGATGGGGACTGACCTCTTCTCCCTAGTGACAAGTGATAGGACGAGAGGAAATGGGTTCAAGTTAAGCCAGGGGAGGTTTAGGTTGGATATTAGGAAAAGTTTTTCACTGAAAGGGTTATCCAGCATTGGAATAGGCTGCCCAGGGAGGTGGTGGATTCGCCATCCCTGGAGGTTTTTTAAAAAAGGGTAGACGTGGTACTTGAGGACATGGTTTAGAAGTGGTTTTCTCAGGTAAGGCTAATGGTTGGACTCGATGATCTTAAAGGTCCCTTCCAACCTTAATGATTCTATGATTCTATTATTCTAAAGGCCATTTTTTCTGGAGATGTGGCTGTCACTAACTAGGTTGGATGGGGAACAACGAAGTGCACACTCCAAGAATGGTGTGTGGGTGGTGGGTTGTTATGTTTTTCTTTTTTTTTCCCCACAACTCGTTGTCACCTTGGCATGAACCAGCTCCAATAGATCCCTCCTTCTAAGTGATCAGGCGGTTTCTAAGGCTGGCTGGGAAAGAGCATGGTCCATCCTGGGAGGATGCAGTGGGCAAGAAAGCTGCAGCGGGCAAGAAAGCTGCAGCATTGCCATTCCCCCTCCTGCCTGTGGACATTTTAAAGAAGCAGCAGAAGCCAAAGGATGGGGAAGTTGCCAAAGAAAGAGTTGAAAAGGCCCCCTTGTTAGAGAGTGCAAGCAACGAGGGAGGGGGCTTTCTGAGAGCTATTTAAACATTAACCAGCACAACAATTGCCCTGTGTTCCCGTTTCCCCTTGCCACACTGGTCTTTCACTTCTATGTGGGTGGATCTGTAGGGTCCTGAGCTGCCTCCAGCTCTGGAGATACGGCCTGTCCACTGCTGGCATGGTGCCATCCCCTCTGCCTGCAGGACTTCATTACTGTCCCTGTAGCTGCAGGGAAGCCCACGAATATGGCGTTGGGGGTTTAAAACGGGTTATTAACTTCCCTCTTGCAGCCATAACTTGGAGGATATGGCTGAAGGGTTTCAGAGAGCCACAGCTCATAAAATAGAGTTCAGATGGATGCTGAACTGAGGCACTCAGCCCTGATGTAGCTCTGATGTAGCCCTGATGTGCCTGCAGTGCAAGTGGGAGTACCTGGACCTGCAGCAATCTCCTCCAACACAAGCACCATTCATTCAACCCCTTTTCCCACCACGTAAGGGACAATCCTGTGCATTTAGCATGTTTAGTACGGGGATCTGAGTATCACAACACTACCACCAATTTCTTTTGTTAGCCTCGGGAGTAAGAAAAATGCTGGCAACCTTCTTTTACACCTGTAGAAAAGAAGCCGGGGGGCACCTAAAGCAATGTGACCAGGGTTAGGCAGCAGCCAGTGGCAGAGACTGAAAATCTGCGTTGAGACCCAGCTTTGTGTCCTTCTCTCTTTCTGGCAGCAAAATACAGACTTGAAAGCAGTGCCAGGTGGGATCAGGATCTTTGGGTGCACCTGTCTCCCTGGACACTGACTTTTGGGAATGCTCCAGCCCCAGCTCCAGGGATGAGAAGAAACATTGTAAGCTGACAGTAGCTCGCACCAGCTGCAAAATTTGGGTACCACTGGGCCAAAGTAATAAAAATAATAATAAATAATAATATAATGTGTGGGTTGATGAAGAGCTGGGTGAGGTGACCTCTGCCACCCATTCCTCACTGTCTGCAAGCAGGCTGTCGCCCCTCTCCCCCAGTGAGCCATGGCCATGGGCTCAGCACCGCTTCTCACAAACTCCCCTCCTGTTGCAGCACTTTTGCAAGCCAGATGTCATTAGTCAAGACTGTCAGGGAGGGAGGATGAGGGAGTCATTAAGCACATGAAATTATTTCTGGTCACCTGTCAGCTGGGTATAGCTCCAGCATGAACACCTGGAGGATTTAGAGGCTTCATAACTCACCTTCCACCAGTATTTTAATGCAGTTGCTGGAGAGTTGCTCTTTTTCGTAAGCTTTCATCCCCTAAACCTCAACGGAGTATCTGAGGGAAGCAAACACAAGCTAAGCTGAAATAAACAGAATGGTTTATTAGAGCAAATATTCCCAGGCTGTGCTCTCCATATTCCCTAGTCATCATGAACTATCCTCAATAAGAATATGCTTGTGATGAAATGTCTCAATTTTACTCTACTAGGCAAGTGCTACCTTTTTTTTGCATGATATGCATGTAAAGTGCCTAGTGTCCTGCAGACCGGACTCACAGCAGTGGCCTTTTGCTGCTCAGACAAAAAGTACATGTGATTTGGGGTAATTCACATTGAAGAAACTCTAGGATGGAGCTGACTGAATGAAAACAAAGCAAACGGGACCCAAGTTTGAATCAGTGTGGGATGTTTTTTTTTCTTCTTGTAATAGTTTATAGTCCATTTTAAAGAGATGGTCATTCTTACTCCATCCAAACTTTGACCAGAAGTACCTTGTGCTGTGCAAAGAAATAGCTCTCTTTGCATTACACCATGCTTCAAGGATTCAGCACCCTATGAATTACATTAACCAAGGTGATCTTTTTAAAAATACTTGCTTGGGAGGCAAATCCCATTTGAAATAAAGCAGAGGAATTTAGCTTAACAAGGCAAACCAGGGAAAGAGAGGGAGAAGGGCCTGTGTAGCTGAGACAAGAGACAAAGGAGAACTTGCAGAAGGGCTGCAGGGCTCTGGGGTTAAAGAAGATGTCATAAAGCCATGTGCATGAAAACATGGGACATGCCAAGCCGTTGGTTGGGTGTTTGAAGCACCCTTGTCCATGAGATCAAGTGGAGATCACTCAGCAATCCTCCCTTGGTGGCCTTCAGACAGGATATGTCAGGGACCTGCGGAGAAGCGGTGGGGGACACGTTGGTAGCTCATCTCTGCTTATTTCTGTCCTGACCCCATCTCTGGCTGCTCCCAGCTGGACCCCAGCCCTGGTCCGTTCTCTTCTTGCCTTTTCTGCCATTTGAAAGGTTGCAGGTCCTTTTCACCTGCTCCTAGCCCATGCTTGTGGAGATCTGATGCAGCTGACAGCCCAACTGCTACCTCACTGCTTTTTCTCATAGCTGGTCCCATGCAGGGGCAGCATCCTTAGGCAGTGCCTGGTGGCCTGGGCATCACGTGCCATGAGGGTCCCCAACTATAAGGCTGGAGACCACAGCTCCAGCAATGTTCGCTGTTTCGCTGAAGCGCCTGCTCGGGGAGATGTTACTGCAGCATAAATCACAGCCAGCATGCTGCTTCAGGGCACCACAAGGTCAGCAAGGTCCTTGTGCAATGTTTTCATGACAACTGGCCTAAACACATGAAAAACCCTGCTGACAAAAGCACTCTCCAACCAGGAGCAGAGGCTGTGTGGCTTGAAGGAGGATGTCTGTCCTTGCAGCTAGAGGCACAAGGAGCTTCGCTTGCAAGACACAACCCCCGCTTCCCGCAAGCCAGTGGCTTTCGCAGTAAGATAAACCGACACATCCCAGCTCAGCCCCTCCTGCTCGTAGGGCTGGGGGGGTTGGGGGCAGATCCAGTTGCACTGTCACACACACACACAAAGTCACAGCCTCTCAAAACCTACAGCCCAAACCTTTCTGGCTGTTTCTCTTCTTCCACTGCAGGGATAGGGATGATCCCCCCTCCATTAAACCAGGAGGAGGAAAGCTCCCCCCGTCTCCATGCAGGACACAGCAGGTCACCCTGTGTGCCCAAGGGACCAAGTCCAGGCTCCCCTGTGCACAGATAAGCCTGTACAGGGGCACAACAACAGCATGCATGGCTCCATGCCAGCAGAAAACCCCCCATAAATTGGCTCCTGCCAGGTGGGATTGGTGAGGATGAGTCCCTTCATGCTAAGGAAGGCACAGGCACTGCAGCATCCACTCTAGGGCTTTCAGATCCATGAAACACAGGCTGGGAGAAACCCATGATGTCCCATATGCTGCCTGGAAGATGGGGCCGGAAGTGCAAAGAGAAGCAACGGTCAGAAGCATCTTCAGGAGTGCTGCACCAGACCAAACTGCCCACCGTGCCACCTGCGTTGCAGAGACAGGAACCTGTCGGTGATGCTCTGTGCGAGGAAGGAGCCAGCGGGGAACTGCACCTGTCAGAGGCTCTCTGTGCAGTCACAAGGCAGCTGAGCACTCAGCAACTTGATCCTTGAATGCCACAGACCACTGTTCAACTCTGCTCCAAGTGATTTCTGGGCATGCACCAGCAGGCTTGATAGCAGCTCAGTAACTGCATCGCTGGGTAAGCCTTCGGGTTCGTTTCCAGGTCCTGCAACCCTTCAGAGCCCCATGACCCTGATCTTGCAAAGCAGACAGCATGTCCTCTCACGTGGGTACTGTGCACCCTGGAAACCAGGAAGGCCACCCGGGAAGCAGAGACAAGCCTAGCGCAAACCTCGAGCAGTGTAAGTGCTCACAAGCCCTGCCAAATTGTTTTCACCAACTGGGCTCATCGTTTCCTCTCCTGCTGCCATGTCATCATTTTAAAAGGAAAGAAAAAGCCATTTACCACCCAGCTCCAGCTCCACTCTCTGAAATGTCACCCTGCGTTTCCTGTGTCAGCAGCCACCCAGGAGCAGAGGCAGCCTCCAGCGCTGCAGCATCCTGTTCTCAACTGCCCACCCGGTGCTGTAACCCCTGCAGACCTGGCGCTCTGCCACTGCAACAGCTTGCCTGAGGCCACGCATTGAAAAAAGCCACACGGAGCAAAACGGAACACTTTCTTGCTCGCTTCTCTAAGTGCTGTGCACAGAGTGATGGCCTCCTTCACATAGATTTAAAATAAAAAGAAGTGAAGGAAGAAAACACACGCACCAGGGCGGTATTCTCCCCTTTCACAGACATCAGCAGATGCAGAGAAATTAATTAACCTGCAAAAGATCTCAGATTTCATTAACTGCAAAACTGCCAATGTTCCCCACATCCTAGAGGGACATGCTGCAGAGGGCTGCCCTGCAACAGACCCATGCCAGCGTGCTATTGGGTACCTCCTGAGCAGGTCACTTCTTGGTCCCCATGCCCACATCTCCTCTCCCTGGGAGGCAGAAGCAACCTCCTTCATAACATAGAACTGGAACCAACTGTAAAATGCAGCATTGATACTGAGAAATAAACAGAAGAACACTTTTTTTTTTATCAGGCCCTTTCATTGTATAAATAATTTATTTCAGTTCACAGCATTATGTCTGCATCTTTTAAAAAAAGAAACAACAGGAGGAACAGAGACTGACGGACAATGGCAAGGGTAAGACATGGGCATCAGGATTTCCAACACTGATGGGAACACTGCGAAGGCACCTGGGGAAATGAGATCGGTACCTCATGACATCTGCTAAAAGAAAAATGCCATTCAAACATATTTAGGGAAGATGCACAACCTTGCAATAAAGTCCAGCTCATTTTCAGAGCAACAACCCAGGCAGTTTCCCTTAACCGCTGTTCTGCTGAGGCACCTCTTCTTCTAGCCCACTGCAGGCGATGCACATCTTCATACAGGAAAAATCAGCATACGGTTGTGAAACATTACAGAAATACCACGGAAGCCATTATCTACTAATTGGAAAAGTCTTTTTAATTATTGCAGAAAGCAGAGTCGGTGGGAACAGCACCACCACAGTGTCCCACCTGGCTCAGCTGAACCTTCAAGCACACGCTGCTAGTTCAGCGCACGCTTAAGTGCTCTGCTGAAAACCAGCCATTTCTCCAAGGGGAAGCTCAGCTGAGCTGGGTGTAAGAAACTCCCAGGAAGGACCGAGCTCCATAAATGCATGCCACCAGGCTTTCCATGCCAGCATTTGCTAAACCAAGACCTACGTCTCAACAGCAAGGAGGCAAAACCCACAACTAATAGCCTGCATGTGTCATTCTTAAAACCTGATTGCTTTTGAGCTGGTGGGGAAAACGTAGCTTTGTATTTCGCCTCTAAAATGGGTTGCTCTCCAAAAAAGTGTTAATTCATGTGGCTTCTGTGGCATCAAAAATAAATATTTTTTTTTTTTTCTCTCTCTCGACAGCAAGGACCAAAGCATTGGAGGTGAAGACAAAGCAAAGAAAACCCATGGAAGTGGGAACAGAGCCACCTGAACTGATGGGACCAGCCCACTCACTCGGTGCACAAGTTGGGACTTGCATTAGGAACTCAAATCCCGCAAGAAGAGAAATACTACNAGACAAACCACCATGCTATTTGGAAGGTGCCACGCTCCTTGCTGCAAGGGAAGAATCAACTCCCTGAAACCCGAAGGGCATTTTTCTTTTGTCTGCTTGGTGGTTTCTCCTTGGCTGCTCTGGGAAGGGGTTTTCAAAGAGGAAGGCTGGTGTAAAATCACCAGAAACTCCCGCCAGACTGTGTGGCTCAAAGTTCAGGATATTGGCCTCCCCCGGCAAGGGCTGCCTGCTTCTGCTCCGTAGACAGCATGGAAAGCTGGGACCCTGGGTTTCTCCTCCAGAGAGATGGGTCTCAGGCCAAAACACAGACAGCAAATGGCTTTTGGTCCACAGGACCTCAGTCCCATCCATTTAACAAAATGTCCACCTGTAGAAGGACATGGTGGGGCCTGACCCTGCCCTGGGCACACAGTGGGAAGAGGCAACCCATACGGCTACGGCTGGCAGCAAGGGGCTCTTTGCTTGAATCAGGTTTAAATCTTTATAAAAAACTAA
>VZSZ01006026.1:48364-110680 GCA_013398815.1 Ibidorhyncha struthersii | reverse complement strand
TTTTTTTGGTGAAACACAAAGGGCCAGAGCCTTCACACATCCACCGGCTCCCTGCCCAGAGACAACAGAAGGATGATTCCCGCGCTTCCACAGCCCACTCATGGATTATCCATAATAATGACTTTTAATCTGCAGTCCAATTAGCCCTTTATCACCCAGGCAAAGCGAAACCTTGGAGCAGCAGCCTTTACCAGCAGTTTCTGGCAAACCTGGTGATTTGGAGGGAGGTAAATTGGTTTGCAGAGAGCATCCCAACTCCTGGAGTGTGCGAGCTCCTCTCTCCCTCCCCTGCCCCTTCCTTCTTAATAGCATCACTTGTCTTCGCCTGCTGCCTTTTGTTTCTGCATTAAAAGCAGAGGCACCAGCCCAAACAAAGTTAACAGGCGAGGGCTGTAATTAGGGCTGCCCCTGTTCTTGGGGATCGCTGAGGCTAATTAATAGTATCCCCGTGACTAATGCCTGGGATGCGGGAACAGCCCAAAGGCTGCAGTGAGAGTCAGAACTGCTGCAGCCACCTCTGGAATAGCTGATGGTGGGACATGGCACGGGACGGACTCCAGCCGGCTTAGGGAGGCTGCTCCGCTCTTCCGCCATGGTTTCACAGATGAGCTCTGCCCGAGTGGCGACCTTCCTGGGCCCACATGAGCTGGGAGAGGCAGCTCTGGTTAATACAGTATAGGAAAGTCTCATCCCTGTTTGGGAGCCCTAATGGTGGGAGAAAGCCCTTGGAGAGGCTTTCTGGGGACAGTGCACCTGCACATGTCATGGTTGGCATCCTTTTCTTGTGCCACTCTCCTTCCCACCTTCATCCACTCTCTTCCTTTCCAAGAACCTTCCAGCCCACTCACTAGATAATGAGGCCAGGTAATGCAGGATCGTTAAGGGCTGAATAGCCTATGAATCCCATAGGAGCCTTTTGGATATTAACTCTGAGGGAAAAGAGCATCACGGATTTAATGGGACTCCTTCCTCCTGGGAAAGGCAGTGCTTTATCCTGCGAGGCTGCAGAAGCAGTGTGATACAGCTAGGTATCCCCACTGAAAGGGTTAATGGGGGAGAGCAAAAGGGCACCGGGGAATAGTGAGAGAGAGACAGACACTGAATTTTTCAGTGGGAGAGGGATCCCTCTAAATGCTCAATTCACACCTCTGCTACCAGTGAGTTTCTCTATGCTTTGTCTCACCCACTGGTGCTCAACCCTATGCTGGGAGGGCCCATGTCCCCCAGAGTGGGGCCCTCTGCCCCTGCTCGCTCCAGCACATTTGAACACGCAGGCTCTTGGGGCCAAGGAGGTCTTGTGGATCAGAGGCACACACTCCTGAGATGTCTCCAGGAGCTCCTGGGTAGATGTGTGGAGGGAGGGATGGAGGAATGGATGGAGAGGTGGATAAAAGCAGCATCATAGTGGAGAAATGACTGAATCCACAGAGCTCCTAATGCAGGAGTGAGAAATAATCCGTTCATCTGCAGCACAGCAGCTCAGCTTCATTTTGTGACCTCAGATGCCTCCTCAGGCCAAGCAAAGTCCTTCACAGACTAGCTTACAGCCAACTTTACATCCTCATCCCCAGGAAATCTGGGGATTTCTTAGCCACAAACTGAGGAAGAACAAAATCTTCCTCTACAGGAGTTGATGTGAAAACAGCCTTACCAAGGCAGCGCAAAATCCATCTAGCCCAGCATTGTGTCTCTGTAAGGAGCCAGGAGAAGAGGCACAAAAGAGCACAAGACCAGGACAGGTGCATATTACAATTTTTGGTGTTTTTTTTCCTCCATGAATTCATACAAACCCACTATGAAGCTTTACAAGCTTTTAGCCTTCTCAGCATCCTGGGGCAGAATGCCACAGTCTACCAATTTTTACTGGATCAAGAGGAATCTCCTCAGTGTGAAACTGCCTGGAAATATCCTCTGCAAACTCACACAGACCAAGTACAGCTTTGCAGGTTAAAGCAAGGTGAGTACAAGGGTTTTCTGGTGGGTTAGACTGGGATTTTCACCAAAAAAATCACTCTTTTTCTGCTATGCTTGCATCGCAGCCCTAACTCTGCCTGTAACTCTGCCCCCAATCCATAAAATACGGCAGGAGGAACTTGAGCAGGCAGAAACAAAAGAAGTGAGCTCTTTGCCTTTGTTCCCGTGACATGCTAGGATGACAGACGTCATTTTTGCACAAGCAAATGCTGCGTCCCACTGCTGCAGCTGAGTGCACCGGGAGGGGACACAGGGCTGTCTCACACCAGATCAAGCAAAATAGCACTTGCATTTCTCCCTTGACATCTATGGTCTGGTTTGGCTGCTTCCTAACTGACTGCTTGGATGCTTGGAATAAAATCCTGTGTGAGGAAAGTAGGTCCTCCTTTGATCATTTTAGGGGTTGAAGTTTCAACAACCTTAAGAGTTTATCCGCTGCATCTGGGACTTCATGCACCTAAATTTCCTGCTGCACTCAGAAGGGTGACAGGGACAGTGCTAGTAGGGGTATTTCGCTGGTCCTTCATCCCTGAGCACTTCCTGGCCCCCGGGGCCGTGGGTGCTGGGTGAACCAGAGCTACCCCTTCTTGCAGGAGGGGAAGAAAGCCCTCGGGAAGCCCAAGCTGGAGATGGGGCAGTTGCCCATGGGGACTCCAGAGGAAAAAAGATGTTATTTGGGGACAGATACTCCATACCCTCATCTCTGCTTTGGCAAGGACACATCTAAGGATGGGTGAGGTGTTTCCCGGGTTTAGGGCAAGGGAGGAGCAACCCTTTCCTCCCACCTGGACAAGCCATGATACCAGACCCCCAACAGCCTTTGGACAAAAAGTGCCTGGAGCCTCTTCCTGGCTTCCAGCTGGGTAAGTAACTGCTCTGAGTGGCTGCTTTTTCAATCACAAGTGTCCTGGGGCCAGGATAGAGGAGGCTGAAACCCTGCTGGTTTCATTACCCCAGGACACTGCATTACTTTTGGATAAAAAGCACAATGCAGTCAAGTGAAAGTCGAGGGGGGAAAAAGTACCTGCACCCACCTGGCCGGATCCCTGGCAGGGTGCCCTACGCTGGTGTATGCACTGAACACCCCCGCAACCAGTCAGTGAGGGTGGAAAGGATATTTGGCCTTGAAGGCCCCTTTTGGAGCTGCCTGATAATGTGGCAGCCTGGACACTCAAAGGAAGGCTGAAACACTTCCACATAGGAAGAAAGATGCTGAAATCCAGGAGGGTTAAGCACACACAGGCATGATGTATAGCATGGTTCAGGTTTGTCTGCAGACACATGGTCACACATCCCTCCCTCACTCCTGTCCCGAATAATGCTCAGTCTCACCCACTCCCTATCCTGGCATAATTCCTGCCCAAGGCTGCACGTTGTTTTGCCTCGGGAGGGAGTCAGAGCTGCAGATTTCACCCTATAATTTTTCTGTGACACTCTGTCTCAAGAAGAAAAAAGAGAAAAGTGGATTAGCCTTGCTGCCAGTGATAAGCAGGAGGCTTAGAAAAACCCTCAATTTCCCAGCACCCACTCCCAGGGCAGTAAATCTTGGAGCCTACAGAGCTGCAAGCATGGCAGAGTGAAAGCGCAGGGCTGGTGGAGATTTAGGGCTCATGAATCACCCAGTGCTCTCCAGCAGCACACCAGCATCTCAAATTACCTCCTCAGGTGATTTGCACGAGAAATTTCTGCTTAGCCCCCCAAAATGTCAGAACACTTTATTTGCTGCCTGACTCCCCCCCTTTTTTTTTTTTTTATAATTTTCCCTTAGAGGAGCTGCTCTGTGGCCAGAGAGGAAAATCCTGCTCTGATCTGATTTACCTGTGTTTAGCTAGTGTACAGTTGTTTGCAGCTACTTTAGTCATCTGGAGCCTGATTTAGAGAAAAAAATGCACCAGGATCATGTAGGAGCTCAGAACTCAGCTGCTAATCCACACCTGACTAACGCACACCAGCCTTCCCCAAATTCCCCCTGTAGCAACAGCTGAAATAGATCAAAGCCTCAAGCCTGGAAGGATGAGGCTCATCCAGGGCTGGCTGGCAGGGGACAGGGAGTATCCCTGCCATCCCCCAGGCACTGTAGGCAGCACAAGAGAGAGGACACCCCAGTTTCAAGGCTGCACTCTGGGCAATTGTGCCTGTTCCTTGCTGGCTTCCTTCCTCCAAGTGGCAGAGGTGTAACCGCAGCATTGATTGTTGCCTCTGCCACGGCAAGATGTGCCCAAGGCCCTGGGGCCTGGGGAATTACCATTCTGCTTAGCATCTTCCAGGCACAGTGGTGAGGGGACACTGATAACCCACTGATGCGATTTCACATTGCACCAAATATTATGCGCCTGCTAATCCAAGAGGCAGCTCGATGCAAGTAAACTGTAATTTAATTAAGTGTGGTCCGGGCCATGTAATGAAGTGTAGAAATGGGGCTGGAGCTGCGTGTTCACATCACCAGGCTGGAATTACAGCCCGAGTGATGCTTATCGGCTGCCAGGCAATTTCTTGCGAGGGGATGCTCCCCTCAGGGAAGGAGGGCAAGCATGGTGGGAGATGAGCACGAAGAATGGGTCAACCTTGGGAAGGTCACCATGGGGGAATATGACCTGGGAAGGAGTCTGGTTTGGGGCTTTGCAGTCAAACCGTGTGAGGTCCGTGCTGATGCTTGTGAGATTCAGTAGCCAGAGGCTGGGAGAAACCCTGTGGCTCTGAGCTGTGGGTGCCAAGGGCTGGTGTTGCCGGTGTCCTGGTCCTGGGTGCACATTTCTGCTCTGGCCAATCTCTGTGTTTTTACTGGGCTGGGGAAGGAATCTGAGCTAAAAGCTGCCCTCTTTTGGCCTTCTATATTTACTAAACTAAGTTCCTCTAGCTGGCTGGAGAAGTGGATTAAGAGCTGGGGCAGGAATTTCTTGAGGCATCCTGGGTAGCCAGCACATCATCCCCCTGGTGCCAAGCAAGGGATGGGCAAGGCACCTGCTGTCAGGTGAACTAGGAAGCATCTTCCACTGCTTGAGCTTCACAGGTGGAGACTGTCGACACAGAAAAAGGAAGCCCAGACTCATGCAGGGGGTCTTTGTGATGGAGATTAATCTGGATCACCTTCATCCTGGAGCAGTGCTCAGCACCAAACCATTCTGCCCCCTGGGGCTCAGCCTCCAGCTGTGCCAGGGTCAGTGCACAGCCTGGCTGCAAAACAGCCGCTGCCAGCATGTGGCACTCGTTATCTGATTTCCCCTTCCTGGGGTCATCTAAAATACATGATCTTGTATGGATAAACTAACCCCAGGCAAACTCCTTTAGCTGCATGTTTTCGTACTATTTTTCCTGTAGTGCTGAATTATTTCCTAAGGAGGGTGACAGCCCCTGGGGTGCATGCTTGGGGGGGCAGCCCCCTGTGCTTACAGGCAAGTGAAGAGTTTGCTTTCCTTGCAATCAGTAAATGCCTCCCTTGCATCAGTTCTCCATTGGGATGCTCTCTGGTTGCTGGGCAGATAGCAGGGGTGGGCACCTAAGCGAAAGTCACAGTGCTGGCACCTTGCTGTCCCTGCTATAGACAGAGCAGCTGAGCCAAGGACCGCCTCCTCTGTCTGCACAGCTCTGTGAAGGCCTATCTGATACCAAACAAAAACCCTGTGGCACAGAAGCATTCCCCTGTACCTCTTGGGAGTGGAGCCAAAACCAGTCCAAGGGGGTCAGGGCCAAAAAGTACATCCACGAGGTGATGGTGAAGAGGACTGACTGCATTGGCCTCCGTCCTGCTTTTCAGAAAACCAAAGCCAATAAAATAAAAGCAATCTGATTTAACCAGCCAGGGAAGGTTCAGCAAGACTGGCAAAAGCTGTTTTCGAGGGCCACCTGGTGATGGCCCAGAGACAAGCCTTGCTTTTGGATTTTGGGGCCCGAAAGGAGCCCCTCACACCTGGCAGCTCTAGGGGCTGTGGCAAAACGCTGCCCCTTCCCTTCCTATGAGATTTCGAGTCTAATCTGAGCCCACACTGTTGCCTCAGTATTTCCATGCTCTACCTGTTTATGTGCAGTTTGACTCCAGGATGCTTTTATTCAGGCAGGTAAAACCAAAATGCCGGTGTGCAGAATAGAAAAGCAAAGTGATGTGAGTTAACCCATGGGGAGTTTCGTTTGCCACTGAGAAAGGCAGCAGCTTTTTCACTCTAAGAGGAATTGGCCTGTTGGGCTCCCTGGTGTGGGAAAGCCACAGCTAGGATGTAAATCAGCAAGAATTTGAGCAGTGAAGAGCAGAAAAGGACCCACACATGCAGTGGAGGGGAAGGGAGGTGAGCTGTCCTGAACTCTGGGAGCAAGCAACCATGCTGGCAGCACCCAGAGCACCCAGACCATCTCATTAAGCTTTGTCGGCTCCTCCTTCACCCAGCTGACAGCTTTTGCCAGCCAGCAGATAAATCCACCTTTTACTCAATCTGAGTTGCATTTTCCCTGTGGCATTTGCACATTTTTGCTGCTGTGAACCTGTCCTGTCCCCATCAGTCTCCATCTCCTCTGTCCCTTGGGAATGACGAGCCAGCCAGGTGGGCTATGCCACGTGTGCTTGGCATTGCTCTCTGCAGTGCCCTGGAGAGGGCAGCGACCTCTCAGCTTCCCAGTTCCTTGCATTGCTCCTGCTTATTCTTCTGCAGTTAAGCAGCCAAGGGGAGGGATGGACTGAACCCACTGCACCCAGTAAGGCCCCCACCAGTGTAGGAGTGGTGGTCACCCTCCAGGAGATGCTAGGGCTCCGTTGATCAAGGCTGTGGGGTCTGTGCCGGCATCCAGGCATGTACCTGACCCTGCTGTCAGCGCTGCAGGAGGCTGTTACCTGGGGCTCGCTGCCTCTCCGCAAGTAGAGATTACCTGTGAATGGTGAACGGATGAACCACCCAACGACATCCTCCTCACAAAGTGGACCTTTTCACTTCAAGCACCAGCTGGTCCTCAGAGCTACTGCACGGCTTCACGAAGCTGGGTGGCAGGAGGGTTATTTGCATTTATAGAGCCTGATTTGTAAAGGCTGAGGGCAAAAACCCCAAACAGCTCCATGCTCTATGCAGCTACAGGTTTGCTTACAATTGCTGCAATTCCACCTTGGTGGGACTCTTGCTCTTGTGCTCTTGTGTCGCTAGGGGGAAGCGTTTGACTGCTGGATGGAGCTGGTGCCCGCAGGGCCCCCGCTGTCCCCGCCCGGGTGGTGGTGGCATCCCCGGCTCCCCCCCTCAGAACGGTGCTGCCCCACCGCCAGGCTCGCCGGGACACGCAGGGCATCTCCAGCCCCAAAGGTCCCGGCTACCATGCACTTTCCCGGCTCAGACTGCAGTTTCATTTCAGCGGTCAGTCCTGTTCAGCATCTTTATTAATGATTTGGATGGTGTGGCAGAGTGTACCCCCAGCAAATTTGCAGGTGACACCAAACTAGGATGAGTGGCTGATATGCCAGAGGGTTGTGCTGCTGTCCAGAGGGACCTCAGCAAGCTGGAAAAATGGGCCGACTGGAACCTCATGAAGTTCAACAAGGAGAAGTGCAAAGTCCTAACACCTGGGGAGGACCAGCCCCAGGCACCAGGAGGTGCTGAGGGGGTGCCAGATAGAAAGCAGCTCTGCAGAAAATGACCTGGGGGTCCTGGTGGACACCAAGTTGGACATGAGCCAGAAACGTGCCCTTGTGCCAAAAGAAGGTGACTGCTATCTGGGGCTGCATTAGAAGGAGTGTCTCCAGCAGACCGAGGGAGGTGACCCTTCCCCTACTCAGAACTGGCCAGGCCACCCGTGGAGTGCTGGGTCCGGTTCTGGGCTGCTCAATACAAGAGAGGCATGGACTTACTGGAAAGTTCAATGGAGGACCACAAAGATGATGAAGGGACCGGACCATCTCTCCTATGAGGAAAAGCTGAAAGAGCTGGGACTGTTTAGATAAGAGAAGGCATAGGGGGATCTTATCAATGTGTTTAAATACCTGCAGGGAGGGTGCAAAGAGAGCAGAGCCAGGCTCTTTTCAGTGGTGCCCAGTGACAGGACCAGAGGCAATGGGCACAAACTGAAACACAGGAGGTTCCCTCTGAACATCAGGAAATGCTTTCTCACTGAGAGGTTGTCTGAGCACTGGCACAGGTTGCCCAGGGAGGTTGTGGAGTCTCCATCCTTGAAGATATTCAAACGCCATCTGGACACAGTCCTGGTCCTGGGTGACTGGCTCTACGTGGCCCTGCTTGAGCAGAAAGGTTGGACAAGATGTCCTCTGGAGGTCGCTTCCAACCTCAGCCAGTCTGTGATTCTGTAATTCATGAGTGGCTTTCAACACCCCAGAGTGATTTGGCAGGGGGAATCCCACCCATGTGTCCCAGACTGCATCTCTGCTGCTCTTGCTACTGTCTTACTTCTTTAGATCCTTTCCCAGCGCACATCCCCTGCCCCAAATGGGCAAAGATATTTAACCCAGAGGCTGCTGCATCCCCGGAGACCAAGCCCAATCTGGAAGACAGAAGACAGAAAAAAAACAAAGATGGAAAATTGCTGCTACTAAATGATACCTTAAATAAATTCAGCTTCCCTTCTTACGCATTCAGGTCTTGTTTAAGTTTTCCTGTAGATTGGGGATGCAGAAGAAGCAATTTAGATTGAAGAGATAATTAATTAGTGTCAGGCATAGGGAGCCCATTCACCAAATGGGAACGCTCCAGAGAATTTAGAGTTGTTTCAGGCTTTTCTTTTTCTTTTTTTTTTTTCCCTTTTCAAAGATTAATATTTCTAAGATGTTTGTTATCTACTGTCAATCTGTGACAATAAAGCAAGAAGCCAGGTCTTCTGAAACACAGATAGTGTCACCACTATTTCTTACAGTAATTTATATTCTTCTCTTTAAATCCTGGGAGAAGTGATTAATTGTTATCTTTGCTTTCCTTGTAAAAAAAACCTTACTTCTTTTTAAAATCTTATGCTTGTCAAGGTAGTTGCAGAATGGAGAGGTAAGAACCATGAATAGTGAATGAACCTTGATGATTTTTAAGAAACCAAGCCAGGGTCTTGATGTTGTCAGTGTTGCTAGCCCTGCAGGAGGGCATACAATGGCATTTTCAAGATGGTTTGGCCAGGAATTTCCACTGAATTGAACATAAGTCAGTCCACAGGGCTTTTTTCTTAGCCTGGGACAAATCCACTGCTGAATCCTGCAAAGCCCTTCTCCTGTTAAATAAGGCAAAAAACCCAGTGTGAATCATGACCATAATCAGCTGAGGGGCTGGGAACCAGGCCTGAATGCCAGGAGCTCACCCAGAGCCATTCCCACTAGCAAGGTGTTTACTAATCATGGAGGAAAGGTTTTGGTGATGTGGAGAGATGCTGCGGCCATGGAGGGATGCTGCGGTGCCTGATGGGGGTCATCTCTCGTTTTCCAGGCTCTCACCTCACCTGACAAATGTAATAGGACTCAGCACGGATAAACAGAAGTGACTGCTATTTTCTAATGAAGCTTTACACGGGTGATGAAAGCCATTTTACATGGCCTGCCCTGCATTGCTCCATCTGGCAGCGGGAGAAGTCCCTGGCTGTATGACCATAGCAAGTGCTTCCAGAGGCAGAATATATCCATCACCCTGATATGCCTCTCCTGAAAATGTTTCTTGACGTGTTTTCCCAACTGTGCTGCCATGTCATGCTCTGTATTTGTCATGGTTTAGGCCAAATTGCCACTGGGGACGTGGGGGACCCCACATGGGACCGACAGATGCTCCCCTCTATCGCTCTTCACAGAGAGAGGCAGAGGAGGGAAAAAGAGACTTGGGAGTTTAGAAGGAACTAAACTACTTTAATGAAACATTAATAATAAAAGAAAAGGAAATAATGTAAAATATACAAAACTGTATCAAGCTCCCAGGATGACAATCACAACACTGGCTGGCACTGGGGAAGTCCCAGGCTGGACTCAGTGACGGACGGGAACTGGATTCCGGATCTGCATTCAGGATCAGGACCAAAGGCAGATGAACAAACAGAGTCCTCCTCAGATGTCGGCCATTGAAGAAAGAGCCCGAGCAAGAGCTGACCCTTTGATCCCTCAGCATTTATACTGAGCATGAGGCAGATGGGATGGAATACCTTGTTGGTCAGTTTTGGGTCACCTGTCCTGTCCACTCCTCCCCGCAGGTGGGACCCCACTGAGCTTTTCTACTTTTGACCCTCCAACAGGACAAATAACAAAGTTGGTTGGCCATGGGTGTTATGGCAATAAGCATAAGCAAGAGCCTCTGCGCATACCACGCCTTGACATCAGCTGTAAACATTGGTCTTATCACTCTGAGAGAGCAAACATCGTCTACACAATATGCTGTTAATTTCTGTAGTTAGAAGAGGCCCAGCTAAGAAGAAAGTTACTGAACAAAATTGGTCCTGTTTTACCTCAAACCAGGACAGTATTTTTAGCCTCTCCTCTGTAAACACCTACCTGGGGACATCTGGTGCAGCATGTGCCGTAATGGTTCTGCCCTTACTTCTGCCTCTCACTGAGTGCCTTCAACTTGGGCAACTGCTGGGCTCACAGCTGGTTTTCTAGTAGAGCGATTTGGAAAGACTTTAACCCTTTTGGTGGATATTCGGGTGGCCAAAATACGTTATGATGGCAGGAAAGTTGGTGGCAGGAATGGGTGATATGTTTCCCAAGCACTCTTGCTCCTCCAACCGTTTTCAGCTCCTCTTGAGCCTAGGGGTCATTTCAGCATCCACCACCTACTTCCATTAGGAGCTGCACCCTGGATGAGCCACCTCCTCTTGTTTGAGCTGAGCTTTGCCCCTGCCAGCTTCATTTGATTCCTCCCTGGGAACATCCAGTCTGTCTGGAGCAGGCAGCATCTTCCCCTTGAGAAAGGGCAGGGGAACAGACCCGAAAGCCCAGTCCCTCAAAGGGATACATCTAAATTTCCCATAGAGGAGGAGCTGGGAGTCCAGGTTTGCTACCGTGAAGATGGGAGCTCCTGAGCCGCTTCCACCTGCCACAACAGGAAGGAAAGACAGCTGCTCTCCCAGGAAAGCTGGCTCCCCAGGGACTGTCTCCCAAACTTCACAGATTGGGCTGCATAGGGGAACATATGTTGAGTTTTATCCCAATACCCAACATAGTATGGCACATGATGTGGTCTGGCATCTGCTCTTTGGGTAACGGGAGTGCTTCCTGTGTGGGTCACTGGAATATGAGATGACTTGGGATATGAGATCAGGGCTGGGAAGAAGATGTCACTCCAAGTCATCCTTTCTGACATACTGCTTGCCAAGATGTTAGTCTGGGCATGAAGACACTGCCAGCATCTCCTCTTTGCCCTGCTGCCCTCTAAATCCTGCCTGTAGGTAGCTGGCTTAGACACTAGTTGGCTTGGTGGGGGTTGCTTGGGCTGCTGCAGTACGGGATGTCCCCTGCACACCACGAGATGACCTTGAAGGCAGCATCTCAGACATGGGATCCAACAGCAGTGGTGTTCAAGCTGATCGTGGCAAGCAGCAAGGGCGATGCGGAAGAGATGCTGTTGCACATGCCCCGGGGTATTATCCCATCACAGCCTCTGGAGGCGTTTTCCTCCCCAGAAAGGGACATACTAGCCATGCAAACTGAAAGATGAAAGTCTGCTCTAGGAGTTTTCTTGTCAAAAGAGATAAATGTCCCAGCTTGTGTAGCAGGGAGAAATGGAAACAGATTGACCTCCCTCATTAGCATCACTTAGACTAGAGGAAAGAAGCTCTAAAAAGTAGTCTGGTGATTTGTTCTCCTTTAAAAATGTCCCTGTCATCACGCTCCATTATTTATACCAGCAGCACTATTGGCACTAAGCCTAGTCTGGGAAAAAAAAAAATACAGAGACGTCCCCTCCTCTTACTGCCGCTTTCCCTTCCTTCCCTCTGAAGGAGATGTGGGTCTGTGTTAGGTTATGTGACAAAAGCCCTGCCTGGGTCCCTCCCAGGGGTGTCCTATCATTTGATGTGACACCTATCAAATGAATCAATGACCTTTGAGACTCACTGCCTGGGGGTATGGGGTGCAGGGGAAGGGCAGCTTGGGATTTCACAGGATTTATGGGATGCTTAGGCCGGGAAAGGGTTGGCTGGGTCTGGGTTCATATAGCCATGGCAGCCTCACCCCACTCAAGCTGCTGGATCCCAGGTGCTGTGTTTTCCCCTAACATACCCTCTTCCTAAGCTGCATCCATCACTTCCATCTCTTCCATCACCCCCGGCCAGTGCTCAGAAAATCAAGATTTTTGCAGTTGTTCATTTTAAAATTTGCTTTTCTGACTTTGCCTTTTACTTCTGCTCTGTTAGTGGAAGTCCAAGTAACATCAGTCACTGCTGTTTAACCCTAAAGCTTGTAAACCTGAGAAAACCGAACTTCACATTTTATAGGGGTTTGACTCTAGGGCTTGGAGGTTCAAGAAAAAAAATCCCTTTTGCTCCCAAAATGTCACCTATCAACTATGTTCAAATAATGGGCAAAATTAAGGACAGTTGCTTCAAGTTTTTGTGGAAAACAGAGAAATCCTTATTTTTATACAATTTTTTAAAGAAGATGGATACACACCACCATCACGACTCCCCTTCACTTCCCATTCCACTCTGAGCATCTTCACTGTTAACTCCCATTGATCTCGGCTCAACGTTCAGGTCTTTGACAAATTCTGTCTGCTCATCCCATGTGCAAAACTCCAGCTCTGATTTTTGGTAGAAGTCACCAGAGACACCAAGACTAGTTAGTTTTCCTCCTGAACTTTCTCAGCGCTCCGGAGCCAGCTGTGACTCAACTGCTGCAATCAGGAAATAACAAGGAACAGCCGGAACACCCACAGGGAAATACCCAAAGAATTATATTTCTCTTTAAAAACTTTTTTTTTACTGCAACCTGCTCACCCGCACGAATGACTATCACCCAGCCAAATCTGAACTGCACTCCCTCATTTTCAAAGCATTAAAAAAAATATCACCTTGTCATCCCTTTTGGCTGGGCTTTGGGGAGCTGCAGAGGTTTCCGAAAGCTCATTTTGCTTGTGTCTTTGCAAAGTCTTGGGCATCTGTGCCAGACACAGCTCACACCTCTAGTGTGACCCCAAACGGGAGTTTGGAAGAGAGAAGAGCTGCCCACAGGGACATCACTGCAGGCAAAGGTGGTAGAAGGTGGGGTGAGTACAACCCCACAGTGACATGAAAGCACCATGACAGAATTTTGAGCATCTCTGCATACCTCTAAACTCTATGCAGAAAGGGGGCAAGCAAGGGTCTGGAGCAAACACCAGGCAAGGGGTCAATGGCAGCAGTGTGCTGTGTCTGAGGCATCACTCATCCTCAGGGCTGATGCTGGCATTGGTTGCCTCCAGCAGCATGGAGTAGGCTGCTACCAGACCTGGACACACAAAGTGGCCATGCCGTGGCCATTTGGGAGCAGCAGATTTTGGGGAGTCCTTGGCTCTGTCTCTCCAGTAGTTGTCCACCAACCTCTATGGCAAACTAAAGAGGGATGAGTCACCATTAGACAAGGAAACTTGGTTGGGAGACAAGGTGATATCTAGCAGCACACAACCCTCCTGCTGTTCACTGCACACTGACAATCTCATGGTGCGCCTCCCTTTCCTGTCTCCAGGATGTCTGGATGTTTTGCCCAATCTCAACCATTGTTGGGCATGGGGGGACTGTGCCACTTGCAGGGAGCTGGGTGGGCAGGGGTGTCACTGAGGACGCCCAACCCTTCTGGAGCACTCTTGCCACCATCTCATCCAGGGCACCCCGGGCATTGGATGAGGAGGGGGCTGGAGCCCATGGCACACAAGGGAAGGTGGAGGGCTGTCCCTGTGCTCAAGGGGCAACAGAATGGCACAGGGAAGCAGTACCCAGAAAAGGGGCACCCTTCTCCCACACTGGAGCATCTTTCAGGCCAAAGGCCCCCCAGCTCCCAAAAGAGCCATATTTGGCCACATGCATCGCCATCACAGTGGGCTCCTGATGTTGCAAGCCACCTCACTGCCTTCTCTTCTGGTCCCTATAAATCCAAGGACTCTGGCAGCTGGCTCACAATTTACTGAGCTTCGAGGCCCTCTCATGACAAGAATGCTTGGTACCAAGAGGTCCCACAGGAGCAAGGTGGGAGGCTGCCCACCTCTGAGTCAGAGAGAGGAGAGATGGCTGCAGGAACCATGGAGGAAGAGGAAGCTGTGTCAGAGGGGAGGCACCATTAGCTGCATCATGGTGATGACCATCACTCATGCAGCTGGTGGTGTGGAGCCCACAGAGGTGGATCCACTCAAAGACCAAGAAGAGCCGATGGAAGTGGATCCACCTCCAGCATGGCTTCCCTGGCACCACTACATTGTGCCATGGCTTCCGTCCATGACACCATGCCAACACCAGTGCAGGAGAACCCGGCCAGCACCCTACCACCAGCCCAGCCTCCATGCCTGGCATTAGCTGGGGAGGTCCAGTGTCTGTGCCCAGCCATCCCACAGGCTTACCCATTCCAGCTCCCGCCAATTAGCAATTATTTTGTTGATTGCCGCAGGTAGGGTGAGCCCTTCTCTCCCATTCCCCTACCCCCTCCCCTCCTGAAGGGGTGCCATCTCCTCTGATCTTAACCCCAAGAAAAGGGGACCAGACAACCTGGCTCCTGTGGGGCTGCTGTGCCAAGGAGGCAGGATTCATCCCTCAGAGGACCTCTGAGCTCCCTGAGGCCTGGAGGTGGGGTCCCTTCACTCTGAGGATGAGGGTGGTTGAAGAAGAAGCCAAACGCTCCACAGTGGTGCACGGAGAACAGCAAGAGGTCAAGCAAAGAAGTTAGAGAGACAGCTGTTCCTCTGGAGAAGCAGAAGACCACAGGTCTGCCAGGAAAAAGTGCTGGCCTTTGGCATTAAGGTCCCTTCTAGCTGCTTCATTAGGACTTCTTTTCAAGACTGATTATTACCTAGTTTTAAAAAACCCAATAAAACAAGAAAAACAACAGTCAAGATGCCTTCCTCTTCTCTTATTTGGAACTCTAGTGACTGCATCTGGACTCGTCTGTCTCCTCCTGGTCTGCCCAGTCCTAGACAGACACATAGGTGGGGGGTGGGCCCGGCCCAGGGCCTTCAAGATGGTGAGGGGCAGGGTACACGGCACAGAAGGGCAGGCCAAGGGAACTGCCTCTGGTCGTGAGGGTGGTGGAGGTTGCAGGTTGCCCAGAGAAGTTGGGGATGCCCCATCCCTGCAAGTGTTCAAGCTCAGGTTGGACAGGGCTTTGAGCAACCTGGTCTAGTAGTGAAAGATCAGAACTAGGTGATCTTTAAAGGTCCCTTCCAACCCAAACCATCCTATGATATTGCTTGAGGTTTGTTAGCAAAGAATCCTTTTATTTGTATATCCATCACTGACAAGAAGGTCTCCCAGTAGGGCCCTCCATTTTCAAATGCCATCCTCAGTACAAATCTGAACTGAAGGCAAACACTTAAGTTCCTCTAGCTTTACGATTTTGTGAGGAAGCAGTAGTATATGAGTTGCGCCTTCACAAGAACCTTGCATGCCAGAAATACTGATTTCCTCCAGATCTGTCAACCTTAACATACTCGTAGGCAAAGAAGCTGCAATGGGCCAGCCTTTTACTACACAAGTTGAAAGAAGAATAAATATAGACAGACTAAGAACATTATAAATGTTGATTGAGATCAAAAAAGCTGTAAAACTGCAAAAAGCTTTATTCATTGTTGCCGACAAGAATTTTTCAACTGAAATATTTTTAAAATAAGCAAGAGGAAAAAAAAAAGAAACTATTAGCATATTCAAGTCTCCAGACACTGTCAACTGACTAAGAACACAGTCTCTCTCATTTTTACCTTTGATTGAAGCTTTTCTTCAGTTATAACCAAAGTATCTCCTGTGCAAACATTAAGTTTCTTCAGAGTGGCATTCTGCAGAACGAGAAAGCACAGTATACTTGTAAGTCTACATGTTCTTGTGCTTCATTTCCTAAAGTATACGTTGGTGGCATTTTAAGGCATGCATGCCAGAGGTCCAAGGTGGTTTGTTTTCCACCAAAGAGCACAGAAATATTCATTTTACACCCCCTACTTGGAGACAGCTTTGCAGCGGCACACAAGTATTGCACCTACAGGAGTCTGCTCTGCAGGGGTCCTTCCAGAGCATCCTGTTGAGCTGTGGATTTCCTTTGCACCTCTGCATCTCACCAACTGAACACCCTGTGCTTCTTTATAATGTCTCTTTAAAGTATTGTAAGCTTAGACTTCAGAAAATACTATGTGGATATGGCTTAATGCTAGTCCCTGAAAATAAGAGGCAGGTGCACAAGATTCACATTTTAACCACAGGTGCCCCAACACTGCCTTCCTAAGGCCCTGTGAAAATAAAACACGGGGTGTACTAATGTAGCATGCACAAAAACACCATGCATTTAATGCAGGTCTCTTCAGGGAAAGCCTCTACAGAAAAATGGAGTAAATAAACTACTGCATGATTCAGGTCAAAAATAGGATACTCTTACTTCCTGACTTAATGCTTCCCCTGCTTCATAGCACCAGTCAATCCTTCTCAAATGCCAGTTGTCACCTACCAAAACACAAACACATACATATGGAAAACTAATTAGCCAGCAACACTGTTTCAAAAAAACATTACAAAACTCTTAGTAAGTGTTAAGTGGTTCTTTTGCTTGTTTTTTCTTTTCTTTGTTTTTTAAACACATCTGACACATTGAATGAAGTACCACCTTCATGTCCTTCCCCAGAAACACCTTGCTGTTTGGAAATGGTCTTCTATTTTTATAAACGTCTTCTCCTCCCCATAGCAATTTCCAGCATGGATGACGATAGAGGGATTGCAGGATGGCCAAAAGAGTGGAAAGCATGAGGAGCTCAGCAGGGTGCAGGGAAAACAGAGCCTAAGAAATCCTGGCCAGGAGGCAATGGACATTGTTGACTTCTCTGAGGGCCAAGATTTGATCCAATAATTTTAACTCGACCTTTGCCTGCGTCGGGGTCTGATCTTCTTCAGTTTCAAATAGCTCATAATTAGCTTCTTGTGGGTAGCTGCTGTTTCTTCACTAAAAATTGTAAAATTCAACAAAAAAGTACTAAAGAGGACTATGTCTGGGACAGAGTGTCTCCCATCCCATGTCTGTTAGCATGATCAGGTGCTTTGGACACATTGCTTTGCCTCCTGGTGGTTCCCATGTGGTGCCCCTTGGCAATGCATCCTCTCTGGGCACTTGACCTCCCAGAGGAGTCAGTCTGTCCTGCAGCCCAGTGCCCTGTTGGGAAGACACAAGGCCAGCATGGCCCCTCCAGGCTGTGAAAGCAAACGTGGGCTCATGCATTGGCCAAATGTCTTCTGGCCACTGCCAGGCCAGGCTGTCTGACCTGCATACTGGGTGGGAGGCTCAGGCTACCAGGATCTGGAAGGCTCAGGGGGAATATGGCTCCAGAAAGCCATAGAAGATGAAAAGTCACTTGAAAAATTACTTTCCATGCCAACAGCGAAGGAAAAATACCTGTGTGACTCCCTCTGCTTGGGTGGGTAGTGCTCGCATACCCAGGAGAGGTGGACATCCACACCAAAGAATTTATTCAATTCCTTAAGCATGCGAGAAAAAGAGCCCAGCCCTCCTCCTGAGTGCAAATCCCAAGGCAATCTGAACACTGAAATTGTAATTATGTGTGTTTGCGACTTTACACAATTAAGGCTGAATAAAGCAGGTCTGCTTCCAAGCATTTTTTCTTCCATCAGCAAGGAAAGCAAAACATAAAATGAATGTTCCTCTGGGGAAGAAGAGGTGATGATTTAGGATTTTTTGGGGATAGCAGACAGTATTAAAATAGATCATCATATGAAAAACAAAGAAAAATGAGATAGCAACAGTTTGCAATAACTTTTTTATAGACACAGAAGTTGAAACTGCAAAGCAGCTTTTGGGGTGGAGTGCAATAGTGGATTTTTTTATTTAAGTCATATATTAATCTGTGATGGTAATGGAAGTCCACTAGGAAAACAGACAGTTTCTTTCTTGCCTTATTGACAGAAGAAATCATTTAAATCACAGGTTGCCACTCACTGTTTTACCTCATGATTTGAGTCAGTGATTTAAAACTCAATTTTATTCTAATTTAATATTTGCCTGGGCTTTTTTTCCAGATGTGTAAGTGAATCATTGGTTCCCATGCTACAGTTTTGTCGTTCTTATTGCTAGTGAGGAGGAGAGGCCTTATCTATACCAATGTAATCACACGTGTATAATTTATCATGGATTCATGCTAACCTTTGCTTCTTGCTGTATTCATCAGTTGAATGTTGGCCTGGAGCCACTATATACACATATATAGAGATGTATGTAGGACATTTACATGTGAAGGTGTTGATATAGTTGGGTTTCCCAGGTGAGTGCTGTTTTGCATCTCTCTCTCTCCCTGCTCATTATTTTAACCCGTTGGGTTGATGGAGAGCTTGGGGGTCTCTGAAACTCTTGGTTTGTCGGAGATTTGGGGAAGCTGGCAGGTGGGAGGAGATGCTCTGGGAGAGGCTTCTGCAGAGCAGCCGTAGGTAGCTTTGCAAAGGAAAAGCACAGCATGATTCGATGAGCCGTAGTCCTCTTGGGTACTGCGCTCAGAGAGGAAAAGGAACTGTGTGCCCATATCCAAACTTTTCTCAGAGAGGCAAGTACAGCCTGCTTACAGCCATCACATTTCTCCTGTGAGGGTGAGAAGCAACACCTCCATTTGCTGCTCTGTATGTTAATTTAAAATCTTCCAGGCTTATGAGGGTTCCAGCTCTGGATACATTGTCTTGCCATGTTATCATGCACCATCCTGCCCCACGGGATGCATAAACAGGCAAGGCTTGTGCCTGAAGAGTGCTGCGACCTCCAGGGTCCTACAGAAATCAGGAGGTGAGCAGGGCAAGGGCAAAGCCCTTTTGGGAAGAAGCAATGTTAGCTCTGCCTGGGCAGGGATGGGTGCGCTGTGAGCGTGGCCATCAAGCTCCTGTCTCTGCCCCAGAGGTCCTGTGCAGTGCTGAGGAGCCACTTAAAGGTCCCCAGAATAAGGCTGTTGAAGGTGAGCTTTTTCCCAGAGCAATCTATCTGAACACTTGACGGTGCAGCCCTGTAATGTTCTTTTCGCTGTTGTTTTTTTTTTTTTTCTTTCCAGGAGTGAGATTCTCTAAGCCTGATGGTGACTGCACCTGCTGCCGCCAATTGGGCTGTAAAATAAATGGTTATATAAAGAGAAGGGAACAGCGATTTAGTGGCCTTTTTTTTTTTCTTGTTTATTATTGAAGCAGTATGCAGTGTTTTGCAGCGATGAAAGATATCCATCAGAGAACAAGCACATCCCAGCGGGTGTCTCTATTTGCTGCAAACACAGGAGACACATTAAAACTGAGCACGGTGTTTGGTGGGGAAAATATCAGCTGTGACCTGCCACAGTTCACCGGCAGCCTTACATCCTCACCCTGCACACCAGTTTGCATGTGCAGTGGGAAAGAGTGGTAAATCACTCCCAATTCACTTCTTCCACCAGCTGTGATGTCTATGCCTCCTTGGTGCCTCTTTCAGCAGCCTTCCCCAAGGTGAGCCCTATCTCCTCACCTTCCCCAGGCAAGGAGACCTTCAACCCAGGTCTGGTCCTCCATGCTCTTCTCCTTGCTACCTTCCCTCCTCCCATTCTGACTCCTTGGCCTTTTCCTGGGTCTTGCAAAAATGATCCTCCCTACCTGTGCTATGTGTGGCTCTTGCAGTTCATGTCAGGACACCAGTATCCCCACCTTCCTTCCTTTTATTGTGCTTTTCATAACTGTAAGACATAGACCTGGGCTTCACCTCTTTGAAAACCACTTCTCAGGGTGCTGCTACCTTCTCTTCACATGTTGGGCTGTGCAGGTCAGCTGTTGGCGGCAAGCATGGACCCTGGTGGAGGAGCTGCACATGGTGGAGAAAGACAGACTGCACCGGGACAACCACACTGGATATGTTTCCACAGCTGGAGATTGAGCCCCGTGTTTTCTCCAACATTCATTTTTTCATTGAACGTGGCCCAGGAAAACCTTGGTTTGGCTGTTCAAAAGTAACCTTCCTCCAAAACCAGGAAAGGCTCCTCCCTTACTGCCTGCCTGTCCACAAGGAGAGAGAGTGAGCTCCCTTCCACGGCTCAGCTCAACATTACAGTCTTCCTCGGGGTTGAGGGAGTTTGCCTTCCACTGTTTGCAGCTTTTTTCTCCAGTGCCTTTGTATCAAAGGTGTAACATCTCCTTATACCTGATTCAGCCTTGCCCTGACAATTTTACTGCTTCAGCTCCTGCCAGGAGGGGGTCATCCCCCATCACAGGGTTTGCACCTTACCCTTGGTGTCCCACCAGATTACTTCCACCGTAGCACCTATACTCTGGAGCTTTTCTAATCAGGCTGCGAAGAGGTACCTGCAGCTTCTTTGCACCGTACCAAGCTGTATCAGAAGCAGGTGGGAGGACTGTGTGTCCACGGGCTGCAGCAGTCAGCAATGAAAGGTTGCTGCTGGAGGTCTCTGCAAAAACCTGAGCTTGAGGATGGCTTACAGCTAACCCCACCTGTTAGGATGGATATTGCTCTTCCTTGCTTTTCACCTGCAATCAGAGCTGCTTTATTTACTTTGTGATGACTAGCTCCTAGGCAGCCAGGCTTTAATGCATACTAATGAACAAAACAAATGTTTTCCCCTAGAATTGTCACATGTTTTCCCAGGGTTTCCTGCAGCTCAGCCAGAGAGATAACATCAAAGTGGTATGATTTAATGAACCTGCTCTGTTACAGTGTACAGCATGATTTACTGGCTGCTATGCTGAAAAAAAACACTGCATTTTAGACTTTTCAGTATATTCCTCCAATTTTGTTAAGCTAAAACTTACTGCGACCCATCATGGGAAGAATGTGAGAGATGAAATGATAAAACAGTGAGTCATGCCACACTAGGAGGTTTATTTAAAAAAAAAATCTGCCAAACCAAAACCCTGAGTTTTCAGCTACATCTGGAAAAAATGAAGAAAAAAACATCCTGTTTTAAAAGATTCCTTACATGCCAGAAAGTAAGGCTGCATGGGCCCAAATATAGCTCATTATGAGGAAGCACAGATACCTGTGCATGACTGTACATCATTCCTTCTGGCTGCAGGGTGTATCCCAGACCCCTCTTCACCTGATATCCTTGACTATCTGCAGGCCTCTTCATCACTTTATAAAGTCCAGTTTTGAAGACTAGGAGGGAGAGCCAACCACCTCTCACCCATGGCTCTTTCCCAGACAACAAAGGTGATTAACTCACACAGCAGCTAATCAAAACCTCTGAGAGATGACCCTGCCAAACCCACATTGTACACCAGGACAGCCACGCTTTGGCTCAGCTGAGCAGCAAAAGCAGGGCCACACAGCTGGAAGGTGGCTTGTGCATCATCTACCTGGAGCAGAAGAATGTAGCATGCCCCTGGTTTCCCAGCTTCTCTGCCAGAGGCCAACCCCAATCGACCTTGGTGTCTCCTCTCCCCGGTGCCAGCCCATGGAGCACCTAATGCAGAGGGGCTGAAGAGAAGGGATTCACACATCCTTCACCACTGGGGGCTGAGGCTTGTGCACCAGCATCAATTTGGGACACCCTTGGTGCTAGGAGTGTTTCAGCATTTGGCAGCATTTCACCGCATGACACTTTTATGGCAGGACAATAAATCACTGCTAGGTTTGGGCTGTGCTGTTGGCCTCAGCGTTGTAAGTGTCTGCGGCACACAATTTACTGGCATCAGCGCAGATGTGGTGTAGGGTTATATGGCCTTTGCTCTGCTGGTCATGATTGGGCTCTTAAGCATTCATTGAACTCCAAACAGGTAGGGTTTTCTTCCAGCTTGGCACTGCATCCTGGGAGGCTACCAGCAGTTGTCCTTGCTGCTGCTCTGGAGTAGATGGACTAAAGGAGAGCTCAGGACAGCTGTAACTGCTGATCAGCGATGAATAAATGGCCCTGTCTGAAGACAGCAAACATCTAGCAATGCCACATCTTTTCCGAGACACGGTCATGTTGCTGAAACAGCCTGATTTCAAGAGGAAACTGCAACAGCTCACTTTATATCAGCAACAATAAGTGAAAAGCCCCAAACGATGCAGCCCATCTCCTACACAACACATAAAAGCAGAGAAGGAGGCTTTAATTATGCGGCGGTTTCCATGACAACCCCCTATATCAAATGGCCGAGCACAAGGGCTTTCTCCTCTTCTTGGTCTCTTTTACCTCTGCAACAATTAGGCCAGGATAAGAGCCCAGCTGCATTTCAGCATGGTTTGCACAGCTCTGCACAGGCAGAGAAGACAGCCTGATACCTCCCCCCTCCATGTTGAGCCTGGGAGAGGGGCCCAAGGAACCTGCTTTTTATTTCCATTGCAATTGCTAATCACCTGCCTTGATGACAAATCCTTCCAGGTGCTGCTGGCACAGCCAGGAAGAGGCACTTTTCTCTGCAGGAGTCTCCCAGAGCTCAGCCTTAGCAGGTGGACCGCTGTGGTGACATCCACAGGAGTATCACCCCTGACACATGGCTTCACCCCTTGCTAGAGGCTGAACCTCACCCTTTAGGGGGACCATTGCCACGAGGGGTCCTCTGGCCAGGAGAGGGCCTTGGTGCTGCTAATGCACTGGTGACAAGCTGAAGCGCAGCAGGTCTGTAAAGCCAGGCTCAGTTAGCGACATGCTGCCAGAGAAGAAGTAAAGAACAAGACCTCATTTCTGCCTCTCCCTGAGGATGTTCCCAGTTTGTTGAGTCCACTGGCATTTTGCTCACCCTTTCTGCCAGGTTTAAGAGGAGCTGAGTGCATGTGTTTCTTTGTCCAAGGCCTGCTCTCACCCCAGCTGATGGGAGTTCATTGCCACAGTCAAAGTCAAAGGGGTTTTCATTTGCTTCTGATCTTTACTTCATGAAGAGGAACAGGACTTTGGGGTGGGGGGTGCAAGAATACATTTATAATTAAGTTGTCCTTTACTCTGGCATGGGAAAAGCTGGCAGCAGGGCTCCACTGGGCAGCAGGCAGCCCTCAGCAATTGCTTGCTTCATCCAAAGAAATCACGGGTCCTAAGATGACATCTTAGAGTAAGAGGGGAGGAGGAGGAAGACGTCAAGGTGGTGTCCAACTGAAGGCATTGTTCTCTTTTCTCCGGGGCCATGTGAATGGCAAAACATTAATATTTGCTTTTCCATTTCCCTTTGGGCCCCATTGTTTGAGGGCTCAGTCTGGAGACAACTTTCCAGCTCACCTCTGTTTACTCTGAGCGCCAGCGTTGCTCAGCCCTTTGCTGAGCCTTTCCCTTCCTTATATTGGCTCAGTGGGAAGGAAAGGCTTGCTAATTCTTCCCAACATAAGAAGACTTATTGTCCCTCTTGACCGCCGTTCAAGAACAGCTGGTTTTGTTGTATTGTGGAGCTGTGTATTTTCTTTTTAACGGCTCAGCATTACTTAAAAGGCAGGTCTGGCCTGAGCACGTCTGCCAAATCAAATGGTTGGCTTGCTGTGAAACTCAGCCTAAGACTTGAAGTGGGAAGACGTCCAACAACAGAGCAGGTCAAAAATCCCACTTGGCTCAGATGCCTGTTTCTCAGTTCAAGATTTCTGACAGCAAACCCACCATTTTTAGTAGTGACTGTGTGAACTTTTAGTGCATGGCCCCTTCAGAGAGCGCTGCATATTCTGCTTGCATTGAAATGAACTAATCTCAACTCAAAACAGATTTTTATTAAAAAAGGACTTGCAGGGACCCTTTTTGATGCATTAAGTATGTCAGCAAGAGTTTTTTATTCCTCCTCTTTCTTTTAAACTCTGCCCACCCTGGTCTTTGCAGGTGGTGCTTGAACAGTTGATGGGATCTTCATAAGGAAGACATGCAATGCTGTCTCTTACCTGTAGTTTTTGCCTTTTAAATCTCAGCAAGCTGGTGGCTTTTATAGGCTTATTAAGAATTGCTTCCAATCTATTTGGCTCGATTTTTACTCCCACTTTGTAAGGGCAAGGGCATAGCAAGAGGTGCCAAAATGCAGCTGGAGAAGACATATATGTTGCTGAGTCTCCCATGCACCATGCCCAAAAAAGTATGTCAGAGGCATGGAAAGCAGGAAACAGTGTTGTTAGAGGTGCTGAGTGTTTTCCAGAAGGGCTGGAAATCTGAGCTCAGGCAGTGGTGGCCTGTGCTGTTTCCCATGTGGACCTGCCTGCTCACTTGCTGGTGGAGCACAGAAATGGCCAGACAGGACTGCTTCTCGCACAGCATCGCAGCTCACAGCCTTCCAGGCAACTCGTGGCTTAATAAAAACTGTGTCAGCTAGTGGATTATTCGCTGTATAAACACCAGGCATGCCTGAAGGAGGCATGAATTTCAGGGCCCTTGCTTGTGCTCGGGAGAGGCCAGGCAGATGTGCAGACAGGGCTCTGCTCCACCAGTTTGCATCTGCTCCTCAGCTTTGCCCACCCCTGCACCTGAGGACCATTTTTCTTCAAGGGCTGAAAGTGCTGCCTGATGCAAAACAGAGGGGAAATCCCCTGGTCCTGCAACGTGGAGTCAAACCTGCAATGCATACGGATTGCCATCTTTGCACCACTGGCACCAAGACAGCATCGCCTGCCATCGCAGTGCAGGACATGTCCCAGTGCAGAAGTCCCAGCGTGTATCTCCCGTCAGATTGAGGGAGGGCTGGGAAAGTGAAGAGGCATCCCCTGCCCAAATTAAACACCATGTCTTTGTTCACTGCATGATTTAAGTTACAAATTACAGTTACAAGTGCTCATGTGGTCAGGGTGGTTTGACCCTGCCTCCAGGAAAGGTCTTTGCTGGTATTTCTCACCAACTGGAAGGGATGAAATCCTCCCTCCTTCCCTTCACCCAGGCCATGGCATCTGCCAGTCTTTTTGAAGCAATTAAATGCTGCTTTGCTCCTTCAGGTTGGCTTTATTGCTCTGTCTCACTCCTCGACTGCGTAGCTTTCACGGCCCCTTAGGCCAGCAATGGGTTTGCTAAGCAGAGTCCCAGTTTTCTTCATCAGCGACAGACCCAACCCCACTGTGGAAATGTTAGGTTGAGGACTGAGATGTGTGAGCGCAAGGGGGGTGAGGAAGAGAAGAGTGGCGATCAAGTGCAAAGTGGTGACGTTATTCGCTTCGTTAGCACCATGTGTGCTCTGTGTCTAGGCTGGCTCCAGGATCCAGAAGCAACCCAATCCCAGCAGCAAGAGCAGCAGCTCAAAGCCCTCCATCTTGGGCGCAAATGGCCCTGGAGGGTGAGTTTGGAGGCCTGGACCAACAGGCAGGTAGCATCCGTGGCATCCTGATCTACTGCTTCCGCAGTACCAAAACTGAATTTTTGAAAGGTGGGATCTCAGCAGAAAGGCGGGAACACAGCAGAAGATGCTAACATGTAAGTAGGGAGAGGCTGCTCCTTTTCTTTCACTCCAAATTCACAGTCTACCCCAAATGCAGATGTACACACTAGGTTCTGTGTCCGTGGTTAGGTATTTGAGATGCAATCCTATTACTGGGGGTAAGACAGGATCCAGCCCATTCATAGCACCTTTGTTAATTAAGACTAGCTTTAAGCCTCCTCAAATAAGGTGCCTAGTAATCTGGTGAAGGACCCAGGCAACTGGTTTCTTTTCGACGTGACTGTATATCCAGAGCTTACTGGGAACCAGTGTCACCAGGAATCCAGGGATCCTCATCACAGAGCAAGGCACACTATGTGCTAGCTCCGTCTGGATGAAGGCTTGCAAGACCTGAGGTGTCTGCTTGAAACTCATGGTGAAATGAGGCAGGTAAGGATTTTTTGTGTGCGTGATGTGGATACAAATAGTTGGTCGTCACCTCTGCTGACCTCCTCAAGTAGAAAGGCAGGTGACTGGCAGGCTTGTGTGCAAACATGCTGGGCTGGAACGAAAGGTTGCTGGAGTGAAGGAGAATCAAAGGCAGCCATACTGAAGCCAATGGGGGGGACTTACAGTAGGTCTCGCAGACCCGACTTACTGTAGGCATCATGATGCTTGCTATTTTTCATTAAATCTAGCTCCTTGAGCTAAGTGGGAATCACAGCTTTTGTTAAAGGAGATTTCTGAGACTCACACAGGAGGAAGAAAGCACAGAAGCCCTATACTTGGAACAGAAAGCAAATAAAACTGTAATACTGTGGCTTTGTAATAAGTATAATTACATTTAAGCTCCTTGCATAATTTCACAGCTGTCTGAGAGTGCTGAAAGCTCAGAGTTTGCGATAGCAAGTAGTACTGACATGCTGCATGCAGAAATTGGCCTTTTGACTCTATGAGGACATTGAAGATGTTCTGGTAAATATTTACATTTTAAATCTTCAGTGCTAATCAGAGCTGAGATTATTTAACTCACAGGAGTTTATTAAAAAAAAATTCTGCACTGATTGCTTGCTTTCTGCATTTGCTAGTTTTTTTTCCCTACTGTCCAGATGCCAAGGAAGCTGGGCTTTTATCGAGGTTAGATTTGCTGGAGTACTGCAGTTGCTGCTATTCACCATAGTAGTTTGAAAGGACTTGACCATCAGGGGAAAATGTTATTCCAAAATGAGACATCACCCAAATGTTTCTTGATGCTGAAATTAGTTAACAATGGGAATTTTGGAATAGAAATTATTGTGTTTTTTTTTAATTCTTCGAAGCTGTTTTTTATTAGAAAAAGGTGTCTTTTTTGTGAAGAAAGGGCAGTACCTGTAAGCTCTCTTGGCATTGTTTCAGCCAATCTTCAAGGTCAGGCATGGCTCCACATGCTTCTTCTGCAGCCCCTGGAAGGGCTCCTTTGGCCCTATTCCTGCAGAACTGGCCCGTGGTTATCACCATTCATGCATGGTGCAAAGGAGATGAAAAGTCATCACAGAGCCCTGCGGCTGTCTGATAAATGCTCCTAAGCCCAAATTGTGCAATGGCTTTTCAGGGGAAGGGTTTTGTGCTCTTCCCCAGTTCTTGTAAACTTGCTTGGCAGTGATGCAGGTGTCCTGTGATGCTCTTACCAGGGCTTGACTTGGTAATTCAGCTCTAATGGGAGTCCGGTGATGTCTGTGAGAAATCTCCTACCCAAAGGAAAGGGTTCAGGGATTCTTTCTGCTTCCTTGCTTTGCAAGTTGAAAATTTAGCCCAGTCTGGGTCTGTGCAGCAGACTACCTCAGAACGGTACCTGCATTTTATGACGTGGGTTGACCAACAAGGAGCTCCAAAGGGTCAGGGAAGAGATTGTTTTAAAAGTGAACAGAGCTTTGTAAATACCTCCTGAAGTCTTGGATTTCTGAGTGGAGCCAGGGACTGTTGCAACAACCGTCTCTGCTGCCAGGGCTCGTTTCGCCCTTTGCACAGCAAGATTTGTGAGAGAGTAAAGCACAGGCTGCATGCCCTGACCTAGGAAAACCAAGGACAAATAATTGCAGAGTCTAGCAGTGAGGACAGAATAAATGAGCTATTTGAAAATCAAAGCAGGATTCAGCACTGCAGCTCCAACAGTGCTGCCTCTGTCCATGGGTCGGGGAGCTGTGGGCTCTCATGCCTTGAGGTATCTCTGGTTTTGCTTTTTAATATCAGCCTTGCAAAGTGTGCAGCTTGTCCGGGCATATTCTTTCAGCACTGCTGCGTTTAGGCTTTGAGCAGAGGTGAGAAGCCCTCAGTTCATCCTTAAGGGAAGAAAAGCATCACACTTTGCTCTTCAACATGACTTTTCACTAACAATGGGCACATAAGAAATAAGGGCAGTGCCACCAAATGAGCTTGTCTCTGGTTACTGCAACCCTCAAACAAGCTGGAGAGGGAAACCATCACCAGCATTGCCCTGAATTAGGAATACCTTGGAAAAACTATCTTTCAGTCTCCTATGTGGAAAAAACAAATTGCTGCTGTCATTTGTCCCCACTAGTGTCAGGCTGTCTTGTAGCAAATGCCTGCCCACCTTTTCAAGTCTGTCAGCCAGTTCTGACCTTGATACAAACTATATTGGGTTTTGGGTTGTCACCAGACAGGGTGAGAAAGAAGGTAGGGGAAGACATTCAGTTAAGCGTGGTGGGAATGAAGGCAGTGTGAAAACTGGGGAGAAAACCATACTGCTGCAGGGTGAGCAGATGGAGGGTGAAGTGGTGTCGCAAGACTCGTAGGCTCTGCTGCATTAATGATGCTAATAAGCAGTGAGGAACAATGAATTAATTACATCAAACTGATTGGGGCCAGCTGGGGACACCTGGGGCAATGCTGCCCGACACCTCCCCTGAGGACAGGTTGGGCTGTGAGCTGGTAATTTGCAGCTCCCTTCAGCAGCAGCTGATGGCGGCATCAGTCTGGAGGGTTTTTTCTTTGCAGCAGTGACTTTAATGTCTGTGACAGTCTAATGCTGAGCTCACCAATTCATTTTCGGCAAAGCAGCTCGGGAACCACTTTGCAGTTATGAACTGAGCTCCGGGGAAATGGATCCCTTCCCACCACCAAATTGCATCTTGGTTTGGGGAACTCTTTCTCAGGCTCCAGATAAACCTTCTACCTGGCTGAAATGGCTATTATCCTGCCCTGCACAGTGCAAAACAGCATGGTGAAAGGAAAACATAGTGGCCTCCAGAGGGACTGACCCCAGGACCTCTGGAAACACGATGCTCTCCTGAGTTTTCTCAGGTGCAGGACACGTTACAGCAGGCTTTGAGCAATGGGCACAGGCATGAGGGGCTGAGCATCGGAGGGGAGGACTACGTTTCCTGACTGATGGGACATCTGTGCAGCCAGGCGTCCCAAGCATGTGCTCCTTGGTAGTGCCCTGTGGGAACATGGAGGATGGGGCAGAGCCACTAGCCAGGCTGGGATTTGCTGCACTGGTGACATTGGGGAGGAATGGGCATTGCTGGTGATCAGGCTCCCTCATGGAGCATCTAACCCAGGCTGGGAGCAGGGTGGTTTTGACACTCCTGTTTTCTCACCCTAATGGGTGCTGAGGCTAATGAGCTCAGATGACAGCAAGTACCTGTAACGAGTTCCTGTTGCTTGGTGGCAAAGCTTTAATTGCCATCCCCAGGTCCTTGCTAGAGACACACCCTTGCGCGGTTCCAGTGCTCCTCTATTCAGAGCACTGCAGAGGACATGCAGGAGAGCCAAACCAAAACCACAACTGATGCCGTCCTTGTTCCCTTTGTCCAGCCCCTCTTTCTTATCTTCACAGCAAAGAATTGATTTCCTTAATGAACCCAAACTGGCCTCATATTGCCTGATATGATACTGATCACTCACCATCCCTGCAGCCTAGCTGTTCTTCTCTGCTGAAGTCAGCTTTCTGCTCCGGCTGCCAGGCTGGGGAGAGCTGCAGTACTTACTCACCACTTAATTAATCTCTGCTGCAGCCTGGGGAGACCTCAAGGTGCAAAGGTAGGTCTGTGTGGCTCTGCAAACAAGGTAGTACCTCTCTGGGTTACATCATTTTTTCCAAAGAACCTCCCCCCATGTGGACATGTGGAAATGAGTTAAAGGAAGCTCACAGTTCCCAGAGAAAAAAACAAAGAGGAAAAGCAGAAACAGAGCCCATGAACTCTTCCACAGTCCCAAGTCAATGGAGAGGAACGTACAGATGTCATTCAAAGTATCATTAACTTCATTATTGATAAGACTGTCCACCAGTGATAGGTGGATGGGGCTGTTAGCAATGAAAAGGAGCCCTGCCCATCTTGAGTGGGTCCACAAGAGTCAAACCTGGCATCCAAGTGGCTCTTGGCACATCTAGGCTTATGCTGAGCAAGAGGGGGTCACTGACAGCAAAAACAGGGGGCCAAAGTCCCCTGAGAGCAAGCTGGGGATGCTGGCACAAGAGCTTCAGGACTGTGAGATGTGGTCACAGACAGCTGAAGTCCTGGTGAAGTATTTAGGAGGTCAGACTGCCAGGGACTGCCGGTCCAGATCCGGCAGCTTGATGGGACAAGGCTCCCACAGCTTCATGCCCCAGACCCATCCAGCAGTACAGCTGAGCCTGTGTCCCATGGGTTTTCCTTACTGGTCTTTCTGAAATAATTGGTTTTGGAGACTCAGAGACTTGCCTAAGTTGTAGAAGATCCTGGTGGAACCAACAGAGATGCAGTCCTCTGCAGTGGAACCTTGGGAACTGATTCTCTCTGCCTCCCATCAGTCCCCTCTTTGCACTGAGCATCTTTCCACTCTAGTAACAAGAGGCATCTTCTTCCAACCCCTCGGGAGCAACTCAGATCCCAAATAACGCAGGTGCCTGCAGAATCGAAAGGGGGAGGATCAGGGACACCATGCCACAGGGACTGTACAAATGCTGTTGAGAGCTGTTGAAAAGAAGTGGCTGATTTGTGCTGCGCTGCTGTATCCGCTTGCACACACCTGCACCGGCACACAAAGGGAGAAGACTGCTTATCTGCAAGTGTGAAGCAGGCACGTTTCAGACTGTGAACTAGCAATTACCTCCAACACATTGCCAGCCGAGTTATGTTCCCAGTCTCAACTCCAAACACAGCCTGGCCTGTATCCAATGTCCTCTGCCCTCCCTGTCCACAAAGAGCTTGGTGCTTTTGTATTGCTGCTGGTCTAGGGGATGCAGAGACCTGGATTAAGGAGAAATGAGCAGAACTTAATTGCACTGATGGTAAAAGGTGATGCCCAGAGCATTGTCCTGATTGCTATGACCATCAGGAGCTGCAGGAGCAAATGAACTGCATCTCCCAATGCTTTCGTGTGACCTTTGAAGCAATGCACATGGCCACACTTAGACCTTCATTTTATTCTGTCTGGGGATGATCCCTGCTGCCCCATGGTGTGTGGAAAGCGACCGTGAAGGGGAACAAGGCGCTCTCAGGTACCCTGGAATGATCTGTGCTGAAAATAGTGCTGGGGAGTCGCTGAGCTGCAGTAGCTCAGATTTTGGCTTCAGGGTTTTTGTAGGGCTAGAAAGAAGCATCTCCTTAGTCAATGGATGGTCAAGTTTTCAAGAGCTTGACTCAAACCGCAGGTCATCTGGATTCCCTAATAGGAAAGTACTCAGCATGAGCTTTATAAAGGATATGTTGGTTCTTTTAGTGATAGTGGCATGCCAGGGCAGACAGAATGAGAGCAAACCAGATGCAAGCCTCCTAGCTTTGGCTGAGCTCAGCCGTTTGAGAGGAAGGATGGCACAGAGGTTAGCTAGCGTGCTGCTCTGGGATGTGGGAGACCAAGATGCTGCTCCCTGTACTGCCATTGACCATGGTGGAGTACTCAGTCAGCGCTTGTCCTGCAACTCCTTTGGGATATATGGATCAGGGAGCCTGTTCAAACCTCCTGCCATCCCTGTCCTGTGTGTCTGCTTCCACCTTATGGCTATGAGGAACCCAGCTCAGACAATTCCCAGACATCAGCTGTTGGATGCTCCTGAAAGTCCATATGGGATACACAGAGGACTCAACACAAGCAGGCTTGGACCAGGACAAAAGAGTAGGTCTAGAGTTTTGTGCCTTCCCACGTGCTTACCTAAAACCATCACACTGAGCCCAGGTGGACTTGAGGTGAATGTTGGCTTAGGCCTGCTCTCCAGCAGCGCTGTGAACATAGCATTAGTCGCTGAGCAGACACAGCCTTTGCAGGATGGGGAGCTTGTGCTACCACCCAGAAACAAGCAGGTGAAACACCTCCCTATTTACAAAGCTAACAAGGGAACTTCTTTCAGAAATGCCGTGAACAGAGCTTACAGGTTCCCCATGGACATTTACATGACTCCTCATGGCATCTTCCAACTTCTCTAGCTGGGAGCACCCCTTTCCATCCCAGTTTCTGGCAGGTTTGTACCCAGGCATTGCTGTATCTCATCTTGCTGCACGGCACTTGGTGCCACACAGATCCTAACGTGCACCATAAGAAGCTGCAAACACACTTCTTGACTGGCAAGGTCCATTTCTGCTGTCCATCTCAGGCCAGTGTTGATTACCATGGATTAACGTGCAAATTTCTGGGCAATGGGAAGAGGAAAAGGGGGCTGTTTCTCTTGTGTGTCGCTCATTTAACCAGGGAGGTCATGCCTGGCATTCAGTGAAAGTGGTGCCTTTTAATCTTCTGATCTCTGCCCCTTTTAATCTTCTGATCTCTGCCCCTGAGTTGAGCAGCTTTGCCATCTGTTCAGACACAATGTAAGGTGACGATGCATGTCCCAGCAAAGGCCCTTGTTTCTTCAAAGCTCCTCTCCTCTGTCTAGATCTACCAAGCAGCTCAGGGAAAGGAGTTGTTTAGCACCTGTGACATTGAGTTATTTACCAATTGCAAAATTATTTACCAGACTTGGAGTTGACCCTTTTAGGTAATTACATGTGAAACATGACTTTTTTGTCTTGATTTCCCTGGAGAATTTGGTGCTTAAGTGATTTTATCCTTCAGTGTCAGTCACTTAGTGCCCAGTTTTGCTATCAGCTTAAGGTGGAAGTCCTCTAGTTTTTTTTGGGTATTTCTCAGGCGGTTCTGCTTATTTGGAAGTATTACTGACCTGAGAGAAAGAAAACTGAAGGTGCATTTCCACAGGTAAGCTGAAGCTGCAACAGCCCCAGATACTTAAAAAGAAATAAATCTGTAACTACAGGTCAAGCTGCTCTAGGCAAGATTAATTGCAGAATTTTTCTTGAACTTGAATCATGACAACAGTTCTTGGCTCTTACGTTGCTTCTGCCATCAGCAGGTCTCAAAGCACTTTGCAAAGAAAATCTGTATATTTTCCACTGATTATTGCAGGAGAGGGTGACTGCTCAAAAAGCCAATGGAGAAGTTGACTTGATCCTGCATCTGCTGTGTCCCCAGGCTTGTACCCCAGCACAGTGAGGATTTATGCTTCTCCCTTTCAGCTGTGCGCCTCTCTTGGGTTCATATGTGCAGTCACGTCTGTGCATGCTCAGCTGTCTGCTTGAGCCCACAAAGGCAGGACACCTGCATTTTGTCACTGGAAATGTTTGTGGAAATATGCCCATCTGCAATGGAGGCAAGGGTGGGGTCTGGCTGAAATCTAACTAAAATACAACATTTTTTTTTGTCTCAGGAATGAACCTTTTGGGGTTCAATAGTTTAAACTGACATGCTATTAGTTTCAGGCTCTCCTTAGCAAGGAGGAGTTGATGGTAATTGTGCAAGGCCAGGTGATGTTTGAAATAGGACCTGTGCTGTCATTGTAACTGAATCTTGGCTGCTCGGGAAGCCTTGGCTGGCTGCGGAGTCAGTGCTGAATGGGTCTTGCAATACAACTATTTGCCTGTGGATAGATGCCTTATTATTAATTTAAAGTCTGACATAAATCATGAGTTCAGAAATGCAGACTTAAGCTTCACAGACAAAAATAGATGTGGCCTCTTGCATGGAAAGCCATTCCGATTACGCTTCCATAATTGGATCATGCTGAAATGGATACCTTAAATTTAGTTACAAAAGGCTAACAAGAAAAAAATGCCAACAATTTATCACAGCCATGGTGCTATATTTAAAGCTGTCAGCGTTTCCAGGATATAAAGCGATTATAAATCCTTGCGATTTGTAACCGGCCATAGGAATCTGCCTTCATGCTGACATTTAACATTTGAGTTCTCCATGCTGGAAGCCCTTGATTCAGCAACGTAATTGAGCCTTCACCTTCTTTTCAGTTTAAGACTAGCCGGGCTGCTGTTACAGACTTAAATGTAGGCATATACTTAAATGCACTGTTGAATTAAGGTCCAAACGCTTAATTTATTTCTCTCAGCAATCAACACCTTGCTGTTGATTTGCAGTTAGAGGTACCAAAAAGCTGTTCTCGCATTTCATTTAACTGAAATAAAGGACTGCCTGGTCCTGTTTCGAGTCTGAGCTTGTGGCAGCTCATTAGCTAACAGATGAGAAGCACAGCAGTCAAAAAACAGTCAAAAAGCAGTCCTCTATAAACCTTTCCTACAAATGGCATGCACAGAAACCCTTAGAAAAAGACACACAATAATACATAGTTTAGCATGTCTTAAGTCCCCTGAACCTGCTGACATCATCAACCCAGTGCCATGCCTCAAAAAAAAAGGTATAAAGAACTTGGACGTGGGCAGGCATGGAATGACCACACCAAGAGGGTTTCTTCCAGTTCTTCACTAGCTCATGCCCTGAAGCAAGGGAGTTTATTTTAAAAACTCATTTAGAGCTTAATCTTGCAACCTATAATAACATAGTGGTTCTCTTCTCACCAGTTTGGCTAAGGAATTTTCCTTAGCAGAATACCTGTTAATTTAAATTTGAATACACCTGCCCTCAATTCTGCTGCCTGTTTTGATTTCAAAACAGAGCCAGACTTGATTTCCACAAGTGTAGTCTTTTCTTGGGTTACACCAAAGCCAGGTCTGTACGTCAGAGCACCTCTGAGCTGCTGGAACCAAAAGCCATTGCCAAATATCCATCCCTTCTTACCAAAGACAGAAACAGAGCACGGGTATCTCCTAAGAGGTTCTGTAATTTGTTATTAAATATTTTTTACCTTTGCTTGCTGTGACCTCGGGTGAAGGAGATATTTTAGCTACTCAAGAGCCATACAATGGAAAGAGATTTCCTTGAATTATGATACAGATAATCCTGAAAGAGCCTGGCATTTGGAAAATTGGCCAAAGAATAAGGCAAGGAGCAATGCTTCTGCCTGTGGCTCTGCTTTCCTCTGTGTTTTCATTTCCTACCTTCATTCATTTTCCCCTAAGTGATGTCAAGCCTCTGGAATGTACTTATTTATTAGCAGAGTAAAGAACAATAAGCAAAAAAATGCAATAAAAAAGCAATTGCTTCTAAACCTCCCTTGCCAAGCATGCAAATCCTTCAGGAAACTAATACATGCCACAGCTCAGAAAATCACTGAAGGATGTGAGTTGTCCTCTTGGAGTAAACAGCACTCAAGAAGCCTACTAAGATATGCGTTGAGGAAGCAGGGCCTCAAATCCTGCATCTCTACAGATGATGCTCCGGTGGTCATCTGGAGGTCCTACACTGCCTTGCATGACCCATGCCTCAAGGGCTGCCTTTGTCACCCCTACCATACCATTCGCACTGCACAGCCCCCAGGCTGGGTCTGTGTTTGCCTTGTGCACTTGACATCTGAGCTGATAGAAATGGGTTTTCATGGCTGAAGAGCAGGAGTCCAGTCCCCATATTTTAGCAGCTTCCAGATAGCACACAATTGCCATGTTTGCAGGTGGCTTGGGTCAATGTCCCCATTATGCCACTCCTGTGGTGAGTAGTTTTCCATGTCTTGTAACAAAAGGTGTGCCTGCCAAATTTTTTTTTGGAGCCCAAAAGTTCTTTGTTTGTTTGCTTCTAAGACAGTACAGCCAGGGTGCCATGAAGGCTGAATTTTTCCCTGGAGGTTCAACCATGCTGCAGCCCATGCCTAACAGTTGTTAGCATGAGGAAGAGGCTTGCTGCAATCCGATGGGTATGTCAGTGCTATTGCATTGCAAGAGGTCATACAGAAAACTGGGTTGTCCTAGGAGCCCCAGTCCGGCTGCAGATGAGATTCGCTTGATCTCAGAGTGGATGCAAAGACTTCTTTGGTGTTGAGGAAATGGCTGTACCTGCTCTAGCACCTTGGGAAATGCTGTCACCCAGAAACTGTGCACCCTCATGCTCGTATCCATCACCCCAGTGGGACTGCAGCCAGACTAAGTGGTTTATTCCAGCAACAGCAGCTCCAGCATCCAGAGCTCAAGTGAGGTGTGCGGAGGGTGGATAACAAAAAGCCCAGGAGAGAGAAAATGCAATTGTCATAAATGACTTTCATCTGTCTCCTCCTGTCACCCACTGGAGGGATCAGATTTATGAAACCTCGGCAGTAGCAGAGGCTCATTGTAATGCCAGGTATCAGCTCTGCCACCAGTGAGCCATCAGGGATGGCATGCAGTGAATGCCATTGCCCCCCTCCCTGGTCCTACTGCTGATGACACTTTGGGTGCCTGCCCAGGATGCTCTCAGTTACTTACAGTGTTTTGCCGCTCGCTGCCAGGCTTTCTGTGCAATAAAATTTACACGTCCCAAGAGAGGTTTTTCAGGAAGGGCTGTGTGTCTGCATTCACGCCAAGGCAAAAATTCTCTTGCAGCAGTGACTGAGCAGCAGGAAAGAGAGTGGTCAAAAACAGCCTAAGTTCAGCTCTGCTCTTACTGAGGCTGGAGACAGTATCACTTTCCCCATCCTCTTGCCCAAGTTAGCTGGCACGCGCTGCCACCAGACGTCTTGGAGAGGTTTTAGAAGAGCGCCCTTGCCTTCAGATAAAAAGGGAGGAACCCAAGCTCACAGAATTTATGAATGCAAGGAGAGACAGACTGTCTCCCCCAACTGATAAGTGAACTAGTTCACTCTTTCCAGATAAGTCAGCTCTTGTGCACCTCACTCCCACTTCAAGAGCCATACCATGCTGTGCTGTCCAAGTGGGCTTCCCACCCAGTGCTCGCCACTGGAGCGGGATTGAAGAGACCCCCCCCAGCTACACTGTTCCTGTCATTGCTCATGCTGGGTGCTCTTGGAGGGACCCAGAGAGCTGCAAAAGGCACTGCATGGTCTTTCACTTGACTTTGATGGCAGCCCACCTTTGTGATGCTAATCGCACACTTAAAGCGGCTTCGAGGGAATTAATTTTCCTAGGAATTAGTTTCCATGGGAAAGGTTTTAGCAATTAGTATTTCCCAAAGCTATAGCTGGGTAACTGTTCAAGGGGAGGAAAATATGTCTGCCAGTGTGTGAGTTTACTTCTATGCTGGCAGTGGGTAATGTCAAAGGGACAGGGACTATTTCAGAGGGAGCAAGAGGCACACCAGTGTGTCAGCAGTGAAAATCAGGCAGGGGGATGGACAGAGGTGGTGGTCTGCTCACTGATGGACAGCTTTCCAGTGCTGCATGTGCCCTGGGTTCCTTTTCTCTGCTGCCGGTTTCTAACAGCAGTCAGAAGCAGGGGAGCCAGGCAGAGTTCAATTCCTCCCCTGCAGAAGCCAGTAGGTGATAGTTTGCACAAGTTCTTACTTGGAAGCTTTATTTTAAATGGAAAACTGGGGTCTTAGCTAAATCGAGCTGAAATTGAAAGTGTCTGTGAGGTTTTTGTTTGTCTAGCAACCGGCACAAGTATTAACAGAGAAAGGGAGCCAAACCAGCAAATTGCAAGTGCCCGCAAGTAAAAAATGTTCTTATTCTTCAGCCCAAACCTAAAACACATCAGCAGAAAGATGAATGATAGCATTTAACAGGAACTGTAGCCTTATTTCTCTACTTTTCTTGCAGGCCTAAAGCCCCAGCAGACCACATTTCCCTTGCCGTATCTCGACCATGATATGCAGCTTCTCCTTGCAGGCAGTATGGTCATCTGCTGCCATTGTATGTTGTACAAGTACATGCAATATTGACACACAAGAAAGATGCTTGGTCTCTGGAGGACAGTGGGACTCTGGCATGCTGCAGTGGGAGGTATGAACTGAACTACCTCCCTTCTCAGGCTTTGGAGCCCTGATACAGTGGAGAGGGAGGTCGACACGCTTGCAGCAGCAGCATCCGTACTGTACCTACCCAGGAGGTCCTGCCACCGGCACAGAGGGACACCCTATGGACAACTGGGGAGTCAAGGGAACATCAGGGAGCAAACCCAGCAAGTATCAAAGCAGACTTCAAAAGGCTTGTGTCCGGAATAAGCCTGAAAGGAAGATAAAAAGGCCTCCACACTGCCCTTCGCTCAGAGCTGGTGCTCTTATAGCATCCTGCACGTCACTACTCCAGGAGCCATTGCTTCCCCAGGAGCTTCTGCTCTATGCAGTTCTCTCACCTTGAAACAGTCTCCCTCACTGCTCTCTTGCATTTTCATCAAGATCAGCCCTACAAACTGAGCGCTTGTTTCTTAGCAGGTATTACAAGTCTGCCCCAAATATCAACAATTTGCAGTTGATAGACACTCCACAGTGAAATTAATTTTCTTTGACACCTCTCTTGCAAAAAAACCCAAAAGCAACAGCTTCCCTTCCCCCTCCACTCCTGACTTGTTGGCTCCTTTTGAAATCTCAGATTGTCAGCATGACTCATGCAAGGTGCCAATAGCAAACAGAGGAAGGGATTGCTTTTGATGTTTCAGTCAAATTTATGTTCCTAATAATCGTTCCTTGGACAGAGTAAAGAAGACTTAGTCAAGCAGACATCCCAGCTGCAGGGTTAATAGCTGCAAGGAACGTTTTTCCTCCCTCTGCTAAAACATCAAGTGTGTAGTTAATGGCAAACATTAATAAAGTCATTACGCAGAGATCGCAAGTACCACTCACAGGTTTGAACCAGCAGGACAGGCTGTTACTTCTTATGGGAAACAGTAACTAACGGCTACAAGTTTCAGTCATGTCACTGAATACAGCATTGCACGTGTGCACATAGACATGAAACCCTGCCATGCATTAGCCCTGGGCTCAGCCCAGGCAGGGGACCACACTCAGCCCGGATAAGCATAATTCTTTGTCAGTAAGGCCAGTATGGTGGCTTCACACATGCCACAGGGTGCTCAACCCTTGTGCTAAGGAAACTGTAAAATGTAAACATGTGCTATGATCTGATTTTTATCCCCCCAAACCATCTAGATAATGCAGAATCACACTGCAGCCCCTTGGAGCAAGGAGATCAGGCTGAACTTACAGCAGAGGAGCAAGCCAAGTGGCTGAGACCCTCTGGGGAGTTATGAAACCTTCTAGAAGGACCTTTCCGCCACAGAAATAGCATTCAGGATCCTCCTTCAAAGTGAGGTTGCTTGGCGCTGCTTTGGCTATCTCCACATGGCTCTGTGGGCTCCTGCCTATAGAGACTTCAGAGCTGAGCTTTGAAGTTGTCCACCCTCCTCCCACGTGCCTGCTCTCACTTTGACCTTCCTCCCACAAAAATAGCTCCTTTCATTCACAGAAAATATCAAAGGTGTCAGACAATGGCTGGGTCTCTGTTCTCACTGAAGTCAGTGGGAACCCTGCCATGGTCCGGAGAATGTGATTAGACCGGCAGGGCCCTATGACAGACCTCTTGCCCTAGGAAGCAGCATTAGTACCACTGACAATAAGCTGTGGTGGCTCAGGAGGTTGGCAATAAGATGATGCGGGACCCCTTTTCTCTTGGGGATGCATGGGCAAATCCAACCTCCATTTCGTGGCCTGTGGGACAGGAGCTGTAAGCCAATTGCTAGTACACAGAGCTCACAGCAGAGCACTGGCTCTCCAAAATGAGTGTTAATGAGCTGGCCACAGCCAGAGCTGCAGCAACAAGGCTGTCCCAACCGACAGGCTCCATACCACCCAACCTACAGCTCCTACATCACCCAACTGACAGGTCCTGCACCTTCCCAACCTACATGTCTTTCTCCATCCAACCCACCATCCCAGCCTACAGGTCCTTCTCCATCCAGCCTACAAGTCCCACACCCATCACTAGAGTCACACAGGGGTTGTCAGCTCACATGACTTTTCTGTGTGCCTAACCCTACCTGATGTTTACTGAAAGCCCCAGATTCTAGAATCACGTGAATAGGAAACAATCTCCACTCTCATTTTTTAAGTCTTGGGAAATTGCTATCACATATTGGGCACGCTTTACTTCATCATAGTGGGACAGATACTGTGAAAGCCCAGCACGTCTAAAATTTTTACTGTTTTGGGAAGGCCCAAGGTTTTTGCTGGTTTAAAAAGGATATGAACCCTCCTCACAGACCTTACCTTACCCATGACCTTGGACTATCACAGCCACAACAGCTCTGCCATTAGAAAAAAAAAATGTCTTTTGAGCCTGTGGCTGGAAATACCGCTCCCAATCTAACTGCCAATTTCTCTGCTGGAGTTCAGGCTCCATCAGAAGAAACTTGCAGTGGTGTTTCAGTTCACAACCTTCTCTACAGGCAACACAGCGCAACATTAGAGATGATGAGACAAAAATAAATGGAGGAAGCTAGACATGGGAACATAATCAAAGGCATTGAGCCTTTTAAGATAGCGTCAGTCCTAATATTTACAGAGTCCTTCCAAAGCCAAGAGACTTCTTCTGGACTTCAGAGACTTGGTGCTGCTCTGTTCTTGTTTATGACCCCAGTGCCAAAGAAAATTGAGGGGCTGATAAACACCGTGCACCCTGCCATGCTCTGTCAATGGACGTCTTCCTTGGAATTAAGTGCCTGAACAACATAAAAGTATTTTCAATCTGCTTTATGTTCTCATCTGTCTCCTGAACAATTATTTTCAGATTTATGCAGGAACACAAACTCAGTAGGACTTGGGTTTTTTTCCTGCTTTTCCATAAAGCTACAGTGCCAGCCCATGGGCAGAGTGTCTCACTCTGGCACAGTGTTGTCCTCATGTATTCATCTTGTAATTGTCCCTCATGTGGGAATTTGCTCATCTGAATTCACAACAAGCTCCAGTTGACCAAGGAACAGCTCCCCTCAGAAAAGTAGACTCATTTAAAGGGAGCTTTTACTGTAGCCACTAGATGTTCAGTCTCATTGGGTGTCTGGACCCTAATTAGAGATGGGAATTTTGGACTGCGAGCAGGAAGTTGGCAGGACTCAAAAACATGGGTTCAACCCAGGGTTGCAATCTTCTGGGTTGCTGCCGCATCAGTGCAGTGATTAGTGGCTCCAGTCCCACTGGTTGGCTATAATGGAATAGAAGCCCTCTAATTGTGTTTTAATTAGAGCTAATTGCTCACCAGGAAGGACTCAGGCCTTCCTAGCTGATGGTGGAAAGCAGCTATAGTGGAGCACTTCTGGCTGAAGGAGGAGCCCACCAAGGCAGGGCTCTTGCTAAGGGTGATGCTTAGCAGGAGGCAGGGAAGAAGTGCCCAGCTCACCTTCCTCCTCTAGCACCTGGGCTGCATCTAGCCCTGCAGTGATCTGGCTTGCCTGGGTTTGTGCTCTGCTCCCAGGCTGCTCTTTGGCTTGTCCTGTCCCTTGTCAGCATCCCAATGGCAAGTGCTTTCCAAGGGCTGTGTCAGAGAAGGGACATCACCAGAGGCAGGACCTACAGAGTCCATGGGCCAGGGCTGGGCAGCTGTGGACAGCAGGCATAGCCTCTCTCCTGCTAGCACCCCTGCTCCTAAATTGAAGACACTCAGAGACAGTGCTGCTCCGTGTCTGCAGGAGCCCTGCTGTTCAACCCAACCTTGTTGGGAATGGCGGGCACAGACCTCCTTCTGCTTCAGACTTCTGCACTACTGGAGAAATTCCCTCAGACCCTTTTCGCTTGAAAGAATTTCAGACCAATATCAGCTCAAGGCTTTGCAAGTGACGTGGAGGGAAAGAGAGGCTGGAGGGAGGTAGTAGGAGCTGGGATACATGGTGGGAAGGGAGGATGGATATGCACACAGCAGATGCCTGGCACTGAATTGCACCAAGCAACTGCAGCAGGAGTGGAGCTGGGCTGCTGGGATGTGACTTTGGAAGAGAAAGGGAACATGCCCAGCAGAATGGACAGCCTGAAAGCAAGCAGCGGCTTAGCATAAATGTGTGGGGTCGGGGGTTTGGCTCTTGTGGGTTTGTTGTTGCAGGGAGGAATGCGAGCGATTTCTTGGCACTACTTCTCCTCAGGATATTAGCATTATAAAGGGAGTCGCTGAGAAGCAATAGTTCAGATATGCTGTTGTTGGCTCCGTTCACCATCTCCAGGGCTCTTGGATCTGCTCTGTCCTTTTCCAGTTAGTATAACTAAGCATCATTTGATTGCTCTGCACTTTTCACGTACAAAGCACCCCAAAACCAGCTGAGGAGGAGGACTGGCAGGAGCAGGCAGGATAACATCCCCATTCAGCATCGCAAAACCTCCTGCTTGCCCTTTGTCTGCAGGAGGCATGCAACCTGAAGCCTGCAGAAAAGGGTCTCTTGGCAAGGACAAAACAGCAGATTGATGCTTGCTTTCCTTTCCTGACGCATATGAAGGGATCCCACACTGGTTTTTCTGTCTCTTCTGGCTCTAGTTCACATTAGGTATTTAAGCCTAATGAGCCTGTGATCATGTCCAGGGCACTCAGGAACTGACGGAGAACCTAAACCCCAAGGACAGGTATTTTTAAGGCACAAATGTGGATGGAGCACAGGGAGATATCCATTCCCCCCCATCCCCCCACCCCACCCCCCGCGTAGAAAGCTGGGACCCTGATGACTGAATGTTTTTTGGGAGGGGTGAAAAACCTCTGTGCCTCCTTTTGCAGCGAGTTGTAAAACTTTACTGCTTGTCAAGCAACCTTAGTACCTGTCCCTCCCGGGAAAAGGAGCTTTACTGTCATTAGAGCAGACGCACCCAGGCACTTCAGGACTCAAGTGATACAGGGCATAAATTCATGCCCTCAGTCATTTTTAGTAGCACCTTGGAAAAGACTTCTCGTCTCTCCCATTGCAGTCATACAAATGACAGCTGCTCTGGGAAATCTTATTGAAATCAAAATGGAGCTGGAAGTATGGTTGTTCATGATCTCCCCCTCCTCGAGGACATCACTTCCAAGACAGATTAGATTAAATTGAACCAAAAAGCATCCAGATTGTGCAGTTGTAAAGTGGCCAAGAATTAATGAGGTTTCATGATCCTAGGTCTCCACTGCAATTTCTTTTGCATTTCTCTGGCCGCCCACATGCACTGAACAATGAATGAGCCCCATTTCAGGGACCATCGGGAGATGAGTGAATGTTTATAAACTGAAAATTGCCCTTTGGGCCTTCGGAAAGGCATTTCGTCCTCACCAGGAAAGACTGCTGTGGCAGAAATGGAAGCTGGCAGCCCCTATCATGCTGTGCAGGCTCCTGCAATGGGGACAGAGATGGAGCAGCTACATCCCTCTCCAATCATCGGCCAGTGGGAGAAGCGTTTTTAAGCATTGAACTAATTCCTTAAAAACTGACACACTGGTTTTTGCTTTTACTGTTAACTCAGGAGCATAGAGAACTTTGATCATAAAGAGCCACACAGGTTGTGTTTCAACAGACACATAGCTAGGCTTTAAAACAAAGACTGAAAGCAAGGCATGTGCCAAGCTTACTGAGAGGTGGCATGGTGGCTCCTGGACCTGCTTGGGAATAGGGAAGGACAACAATGACGAACAACAGAGCAAACCTTGCCTCCTTGACTGCCGAGCAAGCCCACAACCCTTGCTGGGTGTGCAGAGCTTTGAACAACAGGGAAATTAATCAGCCACCAGCATCGCCACGTTGGCTTTGCTGGGCCACCAGTTCTGCCTCCTCCACACAGAATCACAAAATGGTCAAGATTGGAAGGGACCTCTGGAGATCATCTAGTCCAACCCCCCCGCCAGAGCAGGGTCACCTACAGCAGGTTGCACAGGATGGGATCCAGGCGCGTTTTGAATGTCTCCAGTGTGGGAGACTCCACAACCTCTCTGGGCAGCCTGTTCCAGGCCTCTGCCACCCTCAAAGGAAAGAAGTTCCTCCTCATGTTTAGATGGAACTTCCTATGTTCAAATTTGTGCCCATTACCTCTTGTTCTGTCACTGGTCACCACTGAAAAAATACTGTTCCCATCCCCCNTGCTGGACCCTGTCCAGCAGTTCCCTGTCCTTCTTGAACTGGGGAGCCCAGAACTGGACACAATACTCCAAATGCAGCCACATCAGGGCAGAGTAGAGAGGAAGGATGACCTCCCTCGACCTGCTGGCCACATTCTTCTTGATGCCCCCCAGGATGTTATTGGCCTTCTTGGCTGCCAGGGCACATTGCTGGCTCACAGTCATCCTGTTGTCCACCAGGACTCCCAGGTCCCTTTCCACAGAGCTGCTCTCCAGCAGGTCAGCCCCTAGCCTGTACCAATGCATGAGGTTATTCCTCCACAGATGCAGTACCCTACACTTGCCCTTGTTGAATTTCATTAAGTTCCTCTCCGCCCAACTCTCCAGCCTGTCCAGGTCACGCTATATGGTGGCACAGCCTTCCAGCACGTCAGCCACCCCTCCCAGTTTTGTGTCATCAGCAAACTTGCTGATAGTACACTATATCCATTCATTCGGGTCATTGATGAATATATTGAACAGGACTGGACCCAGTACTGACCCCTGAAGAACACCAACTCGACTCTGCACCACTCTGCACCACTGATCACAACCCTCTGAGCTCCACCAAGGCTGCAGGTGTGATGCAGCCCTCCAGTCATGTCCTCTGACTCTGACAATGTCTAAATGCTTCCAGGTACAAGCAACCCCTTTGTCAGCAGCGTGTGCCAGTCCTGGGGCTGGAACAAGAAGGACTCTCTGTCTGGGGCAGGTTTGGACGATTTGTGGCAGGTCAGATGGGCAGGTTGGGTTTTGCTGCAGACGGCTGGCAAAACTCATGCACACTGATGCATGAGCTCCAGAGGAATGAGCATCACTGCAAATCATTGCCAGGAGCAGCGTGTCCATCCAACCAGTGCCCAGCAGAGCAGAGCTGGACCTCAGTTTAGGCAAATTTCCCACTCTGCGTCTGCTGCAGCCACCCCAGATGATGACCTTGAGCCTGGCCATCAGAAGCCACATTTGCTTCGGCATCCATATGCCACATCAGCCCAGAGCAAGGCTGTGCAGCCTGCTCTCTGCAGCCCCTACCCTGTGCTAAGCATGACCCCAGGGGGGCTGGCCAGCATCTCTGGGCCACGCCCCCCACCCTGCACAGCTCCTGCTCCAGCAAGGCAGGTGCTATGTCAGTGTACACCTTCAGGTGTAGCCGTAGGGCAACCACAGCTTGTCTTCTTTGGGCCACAAAGTTTTGGAGCCACGTTCCCCAGAGGGAAGAAAAATGCCCCTGATTCCCTTGTTAGCTTCTTTCTTGGCCACATCTGCCTTCCAGCTAAAACGGTGGAGGAAGAGCACCTAGCTATATCGTTTGCACTAAGGAGCCTTTAATTCCATAGAGCTGCCATTCCTGTTCCTTCTTGGCTTCATAAACTTGGCTGGAGCCCTACTTCCCTTCAGCACTCTCCCAGACTTTGTTTCCAGCCCTGCATGGTGGAAAGGAGCTGCAGAGCTATTGCATGGGTTATCCAAACCCCATGGCCCTCAAGGTACGATTGCTGCCAATAGGTGAGAGACCACATGTGGAACTGGAAGATCTGGGCAGTGCACAGTGTAGTGCTGCTGGGAGGGGAGCCAGCACATCCTTCCCCAGCAGCAGGAGCAGCCTGGGAGCTTTCTGTCCTCTGTGGAGGCCAGGGTTGGAGAAAGAGATGATTTCAAGCTTTAAGATGCTGGCACAGTCCGCACCGCAGCCACCCCTGCAGCCGCTCCTGCTAAATTCTCACCCACCTTCTGCAGATTCACAGCCAGGAATAAAATGAAGCTGGTGCAGGCTGTGGCCACCAGAAGAGTTAGGCTCTGGGGGGATGTTGGAAGCCCTTGGGGTGATGACTGATCCTATGGGTATGAGTAGAGGATGTAGTAGTGTCCAGTAAATAGGTGTTGAAGAAGATGCTCAAGATGTCAGATCTTTCTCTGTGGTGTGTCACATAATAAACATGTTGTCCTCCTTGCAGGACCCCCATGTTTCCTAGAGGCAGAAGAAAATGCCCCTGCAAGGTCACCACTCCTTGTCTGAATGCTCAGATGTCCCAGCCCTCCATCCAGAGGCAGGAGAAGAGGCACAGCAGCACCTGAGGGTGCTGCAAGGCAGTTGGCAGGGTTGGGATGGGTGGCCCTGGAGGAAGGGCCTCCTCCTCCCTTATTCTGGGGGAGAAATAAGCAGCCACGTGGTGTGGTCCAGGTTGGAATAAATGGATCCCTCCCACTGGTAAATCCCATACACCGGGGAAAGAGGGTGCCCACGGGATTTGCTCCTCTAAGAGGCTTAGAGTGGCTTTGGAAAAGACTGTTCAGCATGTGAGTACTTACTCCATCACAGGGTACTATACTCTTCTTCGGGGATGCACTGTGCACGCTGGGCCTTTCTCCCAGCTTGGCTCCTGCCGAATGACTTTTGGGTGACTGAAGGGACATGGCAGGACCATTCCACCTTGCTGACTTAAAAAGATTCATTTTCAAAAGAGAGGATTAGGCAAATAGGCTTTGTGCACAGTAGCCCTCTGACATTACTTATGTCTATCAGCAAATGACAGCTATCCAAGGTTGTTTCAAATTAGGACGCTGTGTGACATCTTTCTGCTTATTTTGTAAAATAGGTTGAGTTTCTTGGGCCTGATGTCTTTTGAAAGACCAAGAGAGTGCGGGTGACATGCTGGAGCTTTGCAGCAGCCGTAGATGCCACACACAGAGAGGGCAATCCCAGCCACGGCGTGCAGCGGCTTGGTCCAGACACCTTAATGGAGACTTTCACTGAATGACCATTGCTGTCAGCATCCTCTTCCATGAAAGGGCTGACTACAGCCTTGCTGGCAGACCAAAGCATTGCTGATTTCTCAAAATGGCCAAAAATGTGGCAAGTTCAGTTTCACCGGGCCATACTTCCAAACACATGGGTAAAAGTCAAAGAGTTTTATGCACTCAGTAAATGATATACCAGGCTTGTCTAACAAAGAGCAAGTAGTTTTATGGATAGTGACGTGAATGTTAATGGGAAATTAGTTAGAAAGTCCAGTGAAGCATGACACTAATCAGGAAAGGTGATCGCATCTAGACTTTAAAGTATGTGATTGCCCCTGAATCACCCGATTTTGCTGCTCAGCAACGTCTGGTGCAGCTGACCCTGTAGCAGGAGGAAGGCTGCTCATTGCTAAGGGGACATTATGAATTTGACAGCTCTGATGACTGTCTCTGGAGGCCGTTTTGCAAAACTCTGGGACTAATAAAAGTGCCACTTGAGCAAGATGTTTAGGGATGTAAAATATGGAGCTGAATTGCTTTTTCAGGACTGAGTGAAGGTGAGGAGTCTGAAAGTGAGTGGTCCACAGCTGGTACAAGAACCTAAAAGCCCGTTGTGACTTTTGCCAGGTCTGGAAGGGACAACTCATTCTCTCCTGTCCAGGGAGGGTCACAGGTCCTTTTTGGGGCTGGGCAAATCCACCAGGAAACACGGATCTGCTGTCCTGGTGGTCCAGCCTGTCCCAGAGGTGTTGGACTCAATGGCTGAGATTCTGGAGGACCTCAAGGAGCAAAAGTCCTGTTCTCTGCTGTTGGGTTTGGTGGGAAGAAGGAGGGAGTAGTACGCTTTAAAGTAAGTGTGTATATAAAGATACATACACAGTTTTAAAAACACATAGTATACATATTTATATATCTAAATTATATTTGTATAACAAATAACAGTTTATATATGTTTTAATGAGCATATTCTAAAAGCCCGTGAGCTCTCACTGTACTAATTACAACATGGGCCAGACCTAAACTTTCCTTTCCTATTATCCACGTTCCTCCTGTTGATTTTGAGTAAGTCAGACTTGACTATTTTTATGCAGTCTGAGGCAAATAAATAAAATAACAATGAAGTGAAACATGCCATTAATCTGTAGGCAAGCTGGCAAGCTTTCGACTCTACAAATGATTTACTGGAATCTTTAATGAAGTCTGCATGGGTGAATTATGGACAGCAAAACTTGGAACGGCATTTGGTGTTGCAAAAGAGAGTAAGATTAGAGTATTTTTGTAACTATTTTCATATCAGATTTATGCTTTTCTGAAGTTTTATGATGCCTGGACATAACTCCTGATATACTTTTAAAATGGCGTTTTCATCCCAAATTAAGATTGCATTGTAAAAATGTCTGCAACAACCCTATCTCATCACAGCTGCTACAACGCCCATGTTAGTTTTGCCACTACCACAGCACTAACTTATCCATCTGGGGTGGGCTGGGAGGGATACAGGCTTTTCACATCACTGGTGCAGTCCTACCTGAAGTTTTTCATTTTCTGAAAAGCTGAGATGTGCAAAAAGAGCCACCTGCTTCTGCTCAGGCAGGAGAGCCATCTGTGGGGAACCAAACGATTTAGCTGACATTTTTAATTCTTCTAAGTAAATAATGAATGTACACGACACCTCCTTCCTGCTCAGCTGTGGCTTTCATGAGGCATGAAGATGAAGCCATCAAGCAAAACTGAAGTTTGTTGTATAAATGTTTATCTGTCACATCCTGCCCATTCCCCGTCCCCTGAGGAGAAAAAAAAGGGATTTGGACCCAAATCAAAAGGGTTGGTGGAACTGGTGCCTGGTGCCTCGACCAGGCTGTGGCTTCAAGGGAAGGTCCATGAGCTTAGGCTGACGTGCCTCTGGAGCCCATCAGGGGAGATGGAGAAATGCAGCTCAGGGACAACGTCTTGGGTTCCAGCAATGTCTGCCTGTTGGTGGTGCCTTAAAGCTGTGTGTCGAGTTTCCCAAGACTGTGGGTAGCCATCTCTGATGGCTACCCCCAAAAACTGTTAGCCTCCGTCAGCGGTACTGAAGGCCGATTTGGGAGGACGCTTGCCAGTTCCATCCATCAGGATGAAAGCCAGCAGGCAGGCTCCCTCCGCACAGGCTGCACAGCTGCTGCCACTGTCTGTCCTTGCTGGAAGGAGCTTTGCATTTTGCTGGGAAACCATCAGCCTCAACCCACAAGTCCCCTGCCCTTTCACTGGGTCAGAAATCATAACAAATAGCCTTGAGGTTTTAGGAGCCCCAGCATCCTCCATGACGACTGCTCCCCACTTCTCCAGCACCTAGTTCACACCGTCCAAGTGTAAGATACAGTCTTGTAGTGTTAAAGGCTGTGATCAAAGTAAGTCCATGCTTTCCTGTTTGTCCCAGCTCCTGACGAGTATGAGAGCTGCTGTGACTAGATAGGAGCAGTGAACGTGCTCTTGCAGAGGTGAAAGCCTTTTGAACTGAGGACAGCATGGCATGAAAAACACATCTGTGCTTCCCCAGACCTCCTACCTCCTGCAAATCCTTTGAGGTGGGAAAACCTCTGTCGACCCAAAAGCTTTGCCGTAAGAACGGAGTCAAGGAGTAACACTTGGAAGTTCAGAGCTCTGTGTCAGCATAACCTTGGCTCTTCTAAAGCAGAGGAAGAAATAACTCCTAGAAAAGCAGTAGCGCTGGTTATGTCAGTTCAGCTCAGTTTGCACAGTAGCATTTGGGGTACAGCTGCCTCAGGTCAGTTTATGATTTTTAAGGCTGTGTTTCTGTGCCAGCCAAAACCCTGGAAGAGATATACCAGCATCATACAGCCCAATGCAACTACAGCCAACCTCTCTGTCCTTCTGTCTCTCCCTGCGTTGCCCTTTAAGCTCCAGAGGGTGTTGGGGGCTAAACCATCCCTTGCTACCTGGAATAAAGCTTTTGGATCCAGGTTACACTGTTTCCAGGATTTTCATTACTGGTTTGCGTTGAGCCAAATCCAGCCCTGCCAACCCCAGGGAGCTTCAACCAGGGGTGAATTTGGCCCAAGATGTTTCTATCACAAAGCTGTCAAAGCCAATTTCCTCTGGTCAGACTGACTTGAAATCCCAGCGGAGGCAATTCATCAACTGCTGGATGCTGGATATAACAGCAAATAAACATCAGAGACAGGAAAGCCTGGCTGGAGATGAGAAGTCTTGTCCTGTGATGAGAGATTATGAACCTTTCTTATCTGTTTGGGTTTCATAATAAGAAGCCTGACATGGCAGCAGCAGCTCACTCCAAGCAGCCTGTCCCCAAGCTCCTGCTGGGAGCTGGGGTACCCCAGGGATGGCAGATGGACCAAGGGCTGGGGATGCTGCAGGGGGACAGCCAGCCCTCCCCCCTCAGGGTCGCAGTGCGGGCTGGGGCTGGGGCAGATCGACAGCAGGGCAGTCGCGTGATGCTGTGTGGCAGGACTCGTGTCTCTTCCAGGATCAAAGACATGATCTTTGCATCCCCAGGGCTGACTGCTGGCACAGCAACATGTTTTCTCATGCCCAGGATGGGGGGAGTTGAAGGATGAGGCCAGGAGGGAACATGCCAGCATTAAAGCCATGGTGAATTTAACAGCAGATACTTGATCTGTTGCATATGCGCAAGCAAACACCTGTGAGGACACGCCAGCCCTGGCCAAGGTCACTCCTTTGGAGCTCTTGCCCATATGCCCATAGAATCACAGAATCACAGAATGGTCAGGGTTAGAAGGGACCTCTGGAGATCATCTAGTCCAACACCCCTGCCAGAGCAGGGTCACCTACAGCAGGTTGCACAGGATGGGATCCAGGCGCGTTTTGAATGTCTCCAGTGTGGGAGACTCCACAACTTCTCTGGGCAGCCTGTTCCAGGGCTCTGCCACCCTCAAAGGAAAGAAGTTCCTCCTCATGTTTAGATGGAACTTCCTATGTTCAAATTTGTGCCCGTTACCTCTTGTTCTGTCACTGGTCACCACTGAAAAAAGACTGTTCTCATCTACTTGGCACCTTCCCTTTAAGTATTTATAAGCATTGATAAGATCCCCCCTCAGTCTTCTTTTCTCTAGACTAAAAAGACCCAAGTGCCTAAGACTGCTGTTTTGGGGTGCAGCAGTGGGATACACTGGCACAGGAGCTGGCAGTGGAGCAGCTTTATTGCCTTCATCTCCTGCTCATGTTGTCCTTAACTGCGGTAATTTCACTTGTTAGAGCCCCAGGACCCCTCTGAGAGCCACCTCTGACCACTGCTCTGGGCATACAGTTCATCTCCATGCCATGCAATACTCCACCACCTTCATCCCATCCCACCATGGTGATTTTTTTCCTATTTGCCTACAGTAGCTGCTTGTCTGCTACACACCTGCTGAGTGAATGGGAACCCATTCCACCGAGCTCCCATAGGAAATCAGTAGCAGCACCAGGACTGTCCACCCCATCCCCACACTGCCTCGCTGATGGCTGGTATTGCAGCAGCAAGAAGGAAATGCCAGGGCTTAAGTGATTTAGCCTGAGGAGTGAGTGAAATCTACTTATATGGGCTAATTGATAGCGAATGATTCCTTAATTAGAAATTATAGAATTGTACCCTAACTTACGAGGAGGAACAGGACCAATGTGTTGAGGAGCTGAGGGGTATTTTTTGTGGCTGCTATTGATTTTCCTGCAGAGATGCTCTTGCCAATTAACTTTTCATGACATAAATTTGTTTTCCTTAAAATATCCAGTTAGAAGCATTTTCAGATACATTATTTAAGGCCTGAAAATAAATATTGGATGCTCAGGCTGTGCTTTGTGAAAGCTCAGAGCGGCTTGCCTTCTCACTCAATTATTGATTGTGCTTTCCGCTGCATTGGAGACGCTCTGCAGGCACAGGGGGAAATCCCTGCTTGTTTACTTGCTCGTTTTATTTCTCAAAGTCTCTAAAAACTCATCCAGCAATGGATTTGGGATGTTTATCACAGCAGAGAATTTCTTTCTGATGCTAAGGCCCCATTGGGGAGCTGCCAGCCCCAGGAATTTCTCACCGCGGGCACTGAGGATGGACTGATGTATTTTTACCAAAAAGAGAAATGCCAGTGATGGCACAACACATTTCTGCCGCCATCGGGAAAGGTGAGTGTTGCACACTTGCTAGTTGGATGAGCACAGAAGAGCTACCAAAGCCTGACTTCTTCAGCAGCCAAGGCTGGCTGCATGGTCTAATGGATGCTTTTCTCACATTAGGGACTTTTATGTCTCTCTCAATGTGGGCTTTCTGATGTTTAATAAGGTATCAGCATCTCATGCAATTTTTTCCTTGCTGAGATATTTACAGGTTCTTTCTTCCCAACCCAGATGTTATTCAATATAAAATTTTGCCAGGACATATTTTTGTCCTTGGAATTGCCATGCTTATGTTGGATTTGGTTGCAATTAGCCTCAGAGGCTCCTCAGGGAGGAGAGCAGCCCACCAGCCACTGTGGTGGCTTGGACCTCATGTTCTGCAAGCATGAGGAGAGAGGAGCAGTTAAAGCTCGTAGTGGTTGAATAGCCACAAGTTATGAGTGCCAAGGGGAAGAACTGCATAAACTTCACCTTTGCAAGATTGCAAATGGCTTCACAGGGATGTCTGGGGGATGCAGCCCTTGGGCTGGCAGGCTCTTAGCCCCTGTGAGATGCCAGCACCCAAGAAGTGCTTGCCCTTGGCTTCATGTCAGGAGGTGTGCCAAAAATTTGCTGGTGGAAAACCGGTTAGCCTGGCTGTCTTGCTTTGCAGCCAGAGTCTCGACAAAAAAGGCATGTCCATGGGGAAGGTTTCTGCACCCCATGAAACACCGTGCCCCACAGAAAGCTGCTCTGATGGATGCTTTTTGAGCAATGGGAGACTCAGCATCATTCAAGATGGGTCTCAGACTTGTCAGAGGCAAAAATAATGCAGGACCTGTTTTGGAGTGTTGCACAGGGGAATTCAGTTTGCAACCCTGCTCCTTCCTGCATGGCGAATTGGAGCCACAGAGCTTGAAAACACTGGAGACTCATGGCCCTAATTAATATTGCAAACAAGCTAGCAATGGGACGCCACCAGACAGGTTCTGGCTATGGGCCTGACCGTCAGCAGGTCTGCAAAGTCTTTGTGCTACAGCTGGCAGTCGAAGCCAATGGGAATTTCACCATTGGCTTCAAAGAGACCAACATTTTGCCCCAAAGCCCTGCTTCTCGCATCTGCTGCTCGCCTGTGACACTGGTCCCCACGTGGACCACGGCATGAATGGACCACACAAGCCCCGAGTCATTTCCACCCGATGCCCACCAGGACGTAACCAGCCTGATCAATGCTGCCTGCATCTGCTTTAAGAACCTCCAGCCCCAATTTTTCCACTTTTTAAATGGGAATAATGCCATTCATGCTGGTGGCGATTCCTCCGATGTATACTAAGGGGGAAGCTCAGCTTTTGGGCTGGCATTGCCTGATTGCCGCCATTATTGCAGTGAAGGGTATGGTTTCTTAACATCCATGCAAATAATCCCATGGCACTGGGAACTAAATGAGAGCCCAGAGCTTGCCAGCTGGAAAAGAAGAGAACTGGGCATTTCTTCACCATAGAAAAGCAGTGTGAATAATGGACTTATAAAAGACAGAGCGCAAAAAAAAAAATGTAGATCCGAGTGCTTTCCATTCTCCTTTACATGCTTATAAGAAAGCGATTCAGGCTCAGTGCATGCATTTATTAAACAAAAAAAAATTCTTGTGACTTCGTTTCTTTCCAGGGCAGTTGAGCAAACTGCTCGATACGCTGTGACCTTGAAAAATAATGAAGCATTGAAAAGCAAATCCGGCAGTACAGAAAGGAAGTGTGTTTTACCATGCAAGAGGAGGTATTGAGGTCCAAACAAGAAACAGCCAAGCAGTTATCTCTGATGGCTTAAATCTCATCCAGGCAGTGCTTTTTACAAGACCTTCTTTGTTAAAAGAGCCACAAACAGTGCAATGTGTGGAGGGCTCTGCAGAAGAGTACCTGGCGTCATGGCACGCATCTGACATTTAACATCATTTTATAATGATACAACTGACTGATGTTGCTGTTTGCCCTTGTCAGTGTGTAATAACCCCTAGGACAGGCACCCAGGAGCAGTGACCATTGCAAAACACCGTCTGTTCCAGCCACCCCATTGTCGTTCTTGGGGGCTGCTCCAGGGAAGGGGACAGAGGATGCCTTGTGCAAGTAGAAGAGGGTTTGCACGCGGTTATGGATTTAAAACCCAGCCAGGGTGCTGGGGGCTAACAAAGGAGCTTCAAGCTGGTCCATCACACATCAGCATCCTTCCTTTCCTTCCTCTTCCCCAGCAACAAATGTCCCCAGTTTTATCTTAGAGGCACTTTTGTGTAGCTGGGGGGAGAGACCTGCTAAGGTAGCAAAGAAGCCAGGGAGGAGAAGATGGGGGAAAGAGGCTGTGGGGCAGGAGCCCCTGGGGAGAGAGCGCTTGGTTGAGGCTGTCAGCAGGGATGTTTCTTCAACTATAGAGTAGCCAGAGTTAAGAAAAGTCCTGGGTGCCCTCTGGGTCCTGGCTGTGCTCAGCATCTCCAGGATGGGACCACACAGGGCCATACCTGGGTCATACTCTGGGTTTTTGCATGTCAGAGGAGGAGCAAAATCAAGACCCTTCTCCTGCCTGATGGTTAAATATTGCTCAACACTGAAGAAGAATAGAAGGGTGAAAAGCCACATGTCCCATGTGAAATTTTCCTAATTTTAGTTAATTTTACCAAGGGAAAGCTTTGCAGACCCTTGGCCCCAGTGCAAGCCCCTGGGGGTGACTGGGGGCACCCCTTTGGAGATGGCTTTGCTGAGGAAGCTTAGGAGGTTCATCGCCTTGGCTAGACACTTAAAACCAACACAGCAGGTAGATAAAGGGCTTGATATCTGGAGCAAAAATGCAGATCTTCGGGTGATATAGACTTCAAGCTCTCTCTGACCTGGGTTATAACAGACTTAGGACGGATGCAAGTTTACTCCTAGAGGGATTTTTCAGCTCCAAATCTTTGGGATGAGAGGAAAAGCTTCTAACCTCCCTTGAAAATCAGGTGAAAAAATGCAGCCCCATCTGGCTCATTGCTCTGGAGGAAAGCCAAGGGGATGGTATGAGTCGTGCAGGGGCTAGCAAACACCATTGGGAATGGATTTTGCATCACTGGCTTGAACTGGCTGAAAGGAGTTTGTGGGAGAGAGCATCTCTTGATGGGGCAGCTGCCTTCACATTAATTATTCAGTAATTAATTACTAATTAGTAGAGTCACTATCTTCACAGCCCTTACATCCAGGAGATCATCCAGGAGATGCTACGCAGATGACCAGCATCTCAAGCTGGGTGAGCAACCACTGAAAATAACCTGAATCACGGGCACGTTGGCAAATTTTAGCACTGTTTCCTGGCTGTGCTGATCGGGCAAAATGGGGATGATGCATCCTCATCTGACACATGAGCTGTGGAAATTCAGTCACAGAGGCTTCACCCGAGCAAAGCCACCCAGCAGAAAATGCTAATTGCCAGGGTCTGGATGGTTTTGGGTAAATAAGACCCAGGGACCGCAGGTAGAGAAAGGAGGATGAGAAGAAGGGATGCCTTACAGCGTGACCTGGATAGGCTGGAGAGTTGGGCAGAGAGGAACTTAATGAAATTCAACAAGGGTAAATGTAGGGTACTGCATCTGGGGAGGAATAACCCCATGCATCAGTACAGGTTGGGGGCTGACCTCCTGGAGAGCAGCTCTGTGGAAAGGGACCTGGGAGTCCTGGTGGACAACAGGATGACCATGAGCCAGCAATGTGCCCTGGCGGCCAAGAGGGCCAATGGCATCCTGGGGTGCATCAAAAGGAGTGTGGCCAGCAGGTCGAGGGAGGTCATCCTCCCCCTCTACTCTGCCCTGGTGAGGCCGCATCTGGAATACTGCGTCCAGTTCTGGGCTCCCCAGTTCAAGAAGGACAGGGATCTGCTGGAGAGGGTCCAGCAAAGGGCTATGAAGATGATTAGGGGATTGGAACATCTTTCATATGAGGAAAGGCTGAGGGATTTGGGTCTCTTTAGTCTGGAGAAAAGAAGATTGAGGGGGGATCTTGTTAATGCTTTCAAATACTTGAAGGGAGGATGCCAGGGGGATGGGAGCAGTCTTTTTTCAGTGGTGCCCATTGATAGGACGAGAGGTAATGGGCACAAACTTGAACATAGGAAGTTCCATCTTAACATGAGGAGGAACTTCTTTACTTTGAGGGTGGTGGAGCACTGGAACAGGCTGCCCAGAGAGGTTGTGGAGTCTCCCACTCTGGAGACACTGAAAACCCGCCTTGACGCTGTCCTGTGCAACCTGTTGTAGGTGACCCTGCTCTGGCGGGGGGGGTGGACTAGATGATCTCCAGAGGTCCCTTCCAACCCTGACTATTCTGTGATTCTGTGATGTCCCTCCTGCGTAAGCAAGGAAAAAAATAGTGTCCATCAACCATAAGAAAAGCAGGGAAAGCCCTGTGCTGGTTGTGCTGCCCCATCCTCAGCACGTGGTGTTTGCTTTGGGAAGATGACATTGCCATAAATCATCACCACACGTCCTCTGCCTGCTGCTGTTACACTGCTGATGGGGCACATGCTCTGGCAGGTATCACTCCAGCCCTCCTTACCACATGATTGACGGCTCTCCGCTCTTCTGGGTTTCTGGGCTAATTCTTCACTCCCATTTTCCTGTGCCTCTAAAGGCCTGGGAATTATTATTTTCCCCTTATCTTTTGAGTCCTGAGTCCTTTTGCAAGGGCAATAGTAGATAGCCAAAAGTGTTGATACTTTTATGCTCCCCTTTTATCCTGGGACACTTGCACCCAGTGTCCCTGGGATGAATTTGCAGAAAATGCTGCTTCTTTTCAGTTTGCCCTGTATTTGTATCATGTGCATTCAGCCCTTGGGTTCAAATCTGATTTAGCTGTTTGTATGCACTAGAAATGAGACTGATGGCTGCAGCGTAGCATGCTCCAAGTTCCAGTGTAGCAAGTGTTCCTTGTCCCTAAGCCACTGCTGGTGTACGGTGGGGAGACCCAGGATCTCCCACTGCTTGCATCAAGGTGGAGAAGACTGCAAGCAGCTCTTCTGACAGATCACCATGTTAAGTGCGGCTAATGATGTGAAACAGCTCTGGACACAAGCCAGTGCAATCATCAGTTCAATTAACCACATTGATTAACACAGGAGCTCAGCAAATGCCATAAAAAAGACTGCCCGTCACTGAACATGGAAAATTACTGTGTCTTACACAATTAAAATGACGAAACTATCCTATGCTTTATCATGGTGCTGCCCGAAAGGTGGAAGGGGTCTGGCAGCAATTTGATGGAAGGAAATAAATGACAGGTGCGTCGCTCCGCAGCACTATTAAATGGCTGTTGCTCCCTGTGTCTTTGCCCTAGAGAAGATCTTTAGATGTATAGGGGGAAATCTGGGAGTCAGCAGCCAAAACTGGTGGAGAAAGGGCTGCTTTGAGCCTCCGAGGGACACGGAAAGGCAGCCCAGGAGGACACCGCACTAAATACCAAAGTTCTCCTTGGCTACAAAACAGGGCTTTATGCTCCTCAAACTCCCTTCTGCAAGCTCTGGGCCTGATCGAGACTCACAGAAATCTGCTGGAGCCTCTTCACTGACTGCAGCGGTCCTTGCAAATCCTACAACCCAACTGAACTTGTCAGTTCATGGGGGGTGGAGGGTGTAGGTTGGAGCCCACCTCTCATCTCTCAGATTCATTTCAAGGTTCATGGCAATGCATCGATAATCGTGCCCTTTTGCACCCCTCTTCTGCTAGGCAGGGGTATTTGTCCATCTATGAAGCCATCATAAACAGTAGTGATTTCCCCTTTCCCATCAGCTTGGTGCTTTCTTCCTTAATGATGATAAAACAGACTCATCTTGGTGGTTAGTTTGAGATAAAGCTGTCATTGAGCCTTGGCATTTTTGCAGCTTCCGTCATTCTGTTGCCAGGAGAATCTCCATCGCAAACAAAAGCTGGTTTATTTTGTGCAATCGGACTCGGGGAGGAAGAGAAACTCTCTATGGGAAACCGCAGCATTAACTCGTGGGTCACAGGTCTCGCCGTTGCAATCAGCATTTTAGTTTAGCCAGCCAGGGTGGGAGGTATTATGGACAGAGGATTGGTTGGCTTGTAGTGAAAGGGCAACAAGGAAAAATGAAGAGTGCTATTTATGGTAAATGGTTGGTTAAAATAAAAGATTTTGGTTAAAATAACTGATTTTGCCATANGGGCAGGAATGGTGTGTAAGGCTGCTGCAAAATGGAAGGCAGTGGCGGCGGGGTGGAAGGATGCTGTAGATTTTACCTTGAGGACCAGAGAATGTGCAAGGCTGGTCTCTGGGCATCTCTTATCTCTCACCTCTGCCTCTCTGCTTTCCTTTGTTCATTCATTCATTCAGTCGATGTCAGGCAGCCAAAGAAATTAAAAGCCGCTCCAGAAGCCCTGTCATTTGCTTTGCGCACTTCCTCATCAGGCTTGAAAAAACTAGTCCCTGTTATTAGTAGGAAGCGATCGTTATGTGGCCAGGCGTTTACCGTCACCTTACAAACACCATACATGAGGGCTGAGCCATTTGCACAGCGGTCATGGGTGAGTTCCAGCCCCCCCTATCCCTCAACTTTTCCTCCCCTCTGGCACCAACATGGCCCTAAATTTATGAAGGGAGGGGGTACTCACCTGCTGCAGTGCAGTGGTTACCCCGGCAAATGTGTTTGGGGGATGCTGTGCTGGGAGCCCCAAAGAAAAGCAAAGGTAGAGGACAGGTTTGCAAATATAGCATAGGCAATTGCTGCTTTTGCCTTTAGCCATTGCAATGAATGGAGACCTTGCATCATGTTTGCAGCGTGTGGCTGAGGAAGGAATGGAAAAAAATCCTCCAGACTCCAGATACAAAAACATATCAGGCAAATGCACATTTGAGGAGGAGATGGGTGTTGGAGGAGTAAATCTGCCCTGCTTTTATTACAGCCCAGCATAATCTAATTCAGAAAACTAAGCAGAAAAATCCATTTGGGGAGTCTGGCAGAATGAAGACGATGCTTTGTTTGTGAGTTCCAAATGCACTGAGAGTTACTTATTAGAAACTTTTGTGGGTAATTGGTTTAGAAATGAGAAAGTTATACATGCAAAATAAATCTTGTCTGAATCATTTATTTACTTTACCCTAGTCATAAAACCCAAGTACCCTGACCAACCAGAGTTCAAACACCTGGAAGTGCCACCTGTGTCAGCAGTGCTCTGGAGCCTGCCTTGCTCCCTGCCAACTAAACAAAGAGCCACTGCTTGCCGGGAAAGCAGCAATAGCTCTGCTACCCACTTCCATAGGACAAGACTTGTCTTGGTATGGCATGAACCAAGCGGGACATCAAAACCCGCCAGCTATCACTATCCTTTGTCATTAACCGTCATGGCTGTAATTAATTCACAGCAAGGGGAAGATTGGCCTGGAAGACCTCACCCCAGGGAGTTTGCCGGGCTTGCTGTACTAATGAAGCATTATTAAACGTACCTTGGCAGCGAAGCACTCTCTTCCCCAGCTCTGGAAAGCAATCTATAGCATGATATGGGCAAAGGGATTTTCTGGACTCCTACCAAAATTGGAGGATCATGGAAAAAGTGCTCCCTCCAGCGCATAGCAACAGGCTGCAACAAACCCAAGCTGCAGCGAGAGGTTGGACACTCCCACTGAGGGCCAGGATTTTATTAGATTACGTTTGGGAAGCAGATTTTATTAGGCTTAGATTTGGGAGCACTCCCATCTGCAAGGTTTCAGGAGCTAGTGGTTGAGCCACCACTGCACCTGCAAAAGCATCCTTCTGCGCCTTCAGCCCCGGCCAGGGGTTTGGTGCTGCTGGGTTTGGTGCTCATCAGACCTGGGCTCATTTGCAGGGCAGCCCATTTCAGTATTTTCCTCCAAGACAAGCAGATGTCCAGCATCTCTCTGCAATTTCAAAGGTAGCATCAGAGCAAAGAAGAGTCCTCGCCTTTCCAAAAGAGCCGGATACACTCACAAATCTGAGTCACAGGTATGTCATCCCAGACCAGCCCTTCTCCTAAGCACTATTTAGGCAAACAGAGACAATTACCATTCAGTTCTGTGTAAGTGCTTCAGAAACACCGTAGGCGAGCGGACAGAGAAAGTCTTGAAATGAACTTTAACATGGAATTCCTGCAAGATGAATTCCCAGCGCCGTATAAAAGCCTGAGCTTGTTAGGGCATCCTGTCTGGGTCTAATTGCTCACCGGTATCGCTTCCTGGAAGGGGAAAGGGGAATGGCACGCTTCCAAAGGTGGGATGGCTCTGCCGCCATGCTGCCATGCCCTGCTCTCTTCCAGCTCTCTGCGGTGGCAGTGGGAACGGAGGGAACGTGGCAGCAGAAGGCAGCTGCAGGCAGGAGAGGGGTAGGAGCAGGGCAGCGATGCAGGAGCCCAGGGGTAACCTGCACCAGCACCTGCTGGAAAGATGCTAGGGGGAGCATCTTTGTCCATACCCACGGATTTTGGTCCCTGCCACATACAGCACCCGCCCTGTGACCAAACACCCCACAGCCCCTTATTGCTCTGAGCTTCTGGGATATTGCAAACCACTTGTTGTAAAACAGACAGGGGGATGAGATGCGGGATGGAATGCTCATCCCTCTACCCCAGGCTGGGCCAGACCTTCCCCACCAGCAACGCGCCTAATGTGCATCCTCACTGCAGGGAAAGCAGCTCCCAGCTCCCAGGTCGTCGCGCATGAATTGCTGAATTTCAATTAAGCCGACAGTTTGGAGTTCAAGTTCAGCTTTACCCCTTGGAGATGTGGGTTTACCACAGAGGGATCACGAGACTGCTGAGCTGAAACACTAGATGCACGTATGCCTCCTTCAGCCCAGCAGCCAGCTCGTTGGAAAAGGCACTTTTGTCCCCAAAGCCACTCAAGGCGTCAGCCTGACATGATGCAGAGACCTCCACCATCACTTCTCAGAGCTTTAGCTGTTTAAGAAATTATTAAAATGAGTAAGAATAACCCGGAGTTTGGGAGGCAGGGAAAAAGAAGTTGATTCAAACTTTGTCAGAGACAGGAGAAGACAGTGTGATTAACTCCTGACACGGACTAATTCATTTAAGAGCAAAGCAGGACCAATAAATTTTTTGAAACATCAGCTGGTTGGCATCAGAGGCTGTTTCGATAGTGAGATTCGCTACTTTAGTATTTCTCATATAAAAATATTGAATGAGACAAGTCGTTTTGGATTTACAGTATGAGAGATACGAAATCAGACTAAGGATGCAGGAGATACATCAGCAGCTCAAATAATGCTGTTAATGACAGTTTTGCACAACATATGCAGAAGCAGAGGGACAGGAGCACCTCGGTCCGGGCATCCCAGGCTTGGTGCTGAGGTGCGGACGGGAACAACACCCTGGTATCTGCACACCACCTGCCGCCAGCATGAGAGCAGCACCCAGCCCAGCTGGACCCCGGTGATCCCAGCAGCTGTGGGTGCCACCTGAACCGTTTCCACCAGCAAAACGAGATCAAAATGCCCCATTGCAATTACCGAACCAGGCTATCCAGCTGCAGGGAGCTTTCCTTTGATAAACCCCAAACCTCCCAAAACAATGCAAGAGAAATGAGCTCCCAAGGGTGCTTTGATGTGGTTATACGGCTCGTTTCATCGGCGCTCACTAAATGAAGCCGGTGAAAGAGTGGGCCGAGGCCGGAGAGCCCCAGCTGACACCCGGGATGGGGTTTGGCTGCGTGAGGACTCGCAGCTGCCCCAGCTGTGTCCCTGCTTTCATCTCGCCCTGGCGAAAGTCCCGTCTCCTTCTGCGGCGCTGGAAGTTTGGGCGCAGGAGGAGCCAACACCAGGAAGAGGAAATTTAATCATCGGATCCCGATTAAATCCAGGAAAAAACAAGGAGGGGGTAGGAAGAGCGGTGGCTCACATAGCCTGGGCCCTTCTGCGCACAGGACCTGCCTCCCCCATGTATTTCTCACTCAGCTGCTTTTCCCAGGGGTGTTTCATGAGATGGCCACCATGACGGTACCTGTGGCCACCATCTCTGGCTGCACATTGCATCCATCCCCGACCTGTTGCGTTTCTTGCTCCTGGTACCCCATTTCCTAATCCAGCATCCCTGCCAGGCGGTGCAACCCCAGACAGCGCCGGGGCGGGATGCTTGGCAGCGATGGAGTGGGATCCTCAATTAGCCTGTGCGGTTTTAACGAGCACAAAGCCTTTTTTTTTTGGCTTTGGCTGCCTCGGGGTCGGAGCCGTTGCAAGCTTTGAAGCCGCCTTCTTGAACTATGGTTAACTCAAGAAATTGGTTTGCGCAACTTGTTTCTTTATCAAGAATAAAGGTTTGATTTTGTTTTAGCGTTTTCCTCTGTTTCTTCCCTCTGGCAGGAATTCCCATCCCTCCCATCCAGGAGGGAGAAGCACTTGGAGGGGATTTTTGCTCCGGTCCCCAACAGCACAGGGATGCAGCGCAGCACAGCAGAGCGAGCTTTGCACCAAACACTCCACACGGGCCGCACCACGCCGCTTCGCTTCCTTTAAAAAAACACATTGAAAACAAAAAAACGCACCAAAAAACCCCAACAGAAAAGCCAAATCGCTCGGTCTACATGGAAAACGGCCTGAGCGTAACCACCATCCCCCCCCGCGTCGGGTGGTGATGTGCACTTACTGCGCCAGTGGCACCCCCTGCACGAGGCGTGGCCCCCAGGGCCCACCCCGGCTGACGTCATTTGTGCGTGGGCTCTCCTGGGGATGAGGTCTTCCCCCCCCCCAAAGCCCCTGCACACGCCCGTCTTGCACGAGGACTGCCTCGTGCCCGAGGCACTCCTCCACCCCTTGTGCGCGCTCGCCTTGCACGACTGCCCCTCGCGCGCGTTTTTGCGCGAGGACCGTCCCTGTGCACAAGGACGCTCCCGCCCCCCCCGCAACGCCCACGCGCTCTGCAGGACACCCCCTCAAACCCGCGCAGCGGCACGCGCACGCCAGCCCCCTTCACACGAGGGCGCTCCCCC